>JAQQTP010000072.1:15747500-16200000 GCA_029884605.1 Ormosia emarginata
ACAGCAGCAAGAGATAGACATGACCACGTACAGGGTGCATGAACTATTGACTGTTCACCCGTTTTACCTACTTTTGTTATAAACAATAGCAATTTTACTGCTACATGGATTTAGTTTTGGTAGTACCAGAACTTCAATTCTCCTGGTACTTGCACGTTTGCAAAACATAATAGTGGGAATTTGTGTTGTGTTAGTCTCTCCTAACCAGGAAGATAACTCATCAACAAACATAACAACCAAATGGATAGAAAACCCCTCCTCCTTGACTCCTTCTGCCTCCTCTTCCATTCCAACCAATTAACAAACGCGAAAATCAGGTAAATGTAGATTGTTATGCTTAAATGGGGAAGCTTTAACTGAAAAGTCCATGCCAGTTGATCAACTAAGTACTCTATGGTGAGCCTTTGGCGAATTTGTTAAGTAAAGAATAATTTTAAGGACTTAAACTCGCAGGAAGCTTAAACTGACATGACCTGCCACAAGAGAATACCAACTTCTTTTTCCCTTAAGAAATTTGATAAAATCAATATTATAAACATTGAACATGAAGAAATTCTGATTAGTTTTGAATAATCAAGACAGTTAGATTTTCAGAGCCTACTACTCCCTAGGTTTCATTTTCCCCTGCTTGGTTCAGATGTTCTGATTTGATGCAATCACCTATATTTGGAAGAAGAGTTTCTTTTTTAGGAAGTTATATCCACCTACCAACTGTACAAACTACTTAAAACCAACTTTTATAATGTTCCAAGGAATTACTTTTTGATCATGACCTCCACCCAAGAATGGTACCTACACCCACCTATCTTACCCTAAATCACTAATATGCCCTCAATTTTCCTACTTCCTACTTCTCTAATTCCATTTTTAGGATTACCTGATCCTGCAATTTCATGTCCATGTCTTTCACATCATTTAGAATTATTAACTAATCATTACTGTTTCAGACTTGTGAATATTACAATCGAGATTGAATGCACTACTTTGAGTGCAACTCAATTATAAGCTTATGGGTATCAGGTATAGGACAGAGATGTAAATGTCCTTGTAGGGCAGGTTTACATTCAATTGATCTGTTCACCTTGATGGAATATAACACCTTTAAAATTCTCATTGGAAATTATATGCCTCCAATTTTAGCCTCAAAGAAATGTGTATGATAATCTTTTTGGTACAGAAGATGGGGAACGTCTTCAATGGTCACAAAAAATTTTGGACCATAGATGGACCAATATTCTGAATCGTTGCTATATTAATTAACAAAACCAAGGACTGAGATGAGTGATTCAGAACTTGTAGAGGAGGTAATAAAATAAAAAATTGTTTGCAACTCCCACCACCCCATCTGCACTTCTCTCCAGCCACTCCTCTGCCGGCCATCGTAGAATCCTCATTATTTCAACTGTTTGCAGAATATTAAAATTAGGTAACATTGAAGTTATAGCCAATTATCCAACAAAAAGCGACATGAAGTTACCTCAAAATAATGAGGAACTGCAACCATCATCAAGACATCCTTCCATAGATATATGGAGCTCCCACTATTGTATAAGATTTGCAGTAAACGAAAACTTTTCCTTTGTTGTACAAGTAGTGAAATTTATCAATAGCATGTAAGACATAAACTCCATTATGACCATATCTTTCGGCTTTAGTGTTCGGTGATGCAATGATCTCCTGAGTCTAGGTGTAGGATAATTGCAAGTTTGCAACTTTTTGTCATATATAAATTGGACTAATGGAAAGCTCATTTCTTTGTAACAACCCCATCTACAATCTTCTGTATTATTCAATGACTACATCAGATACACTGATACAGTCACCAAAATTATTCCACACACTCTCCAAACATAATTTTCCAAGTTAGGAATTTGAAATTGAATTCTATGCCACGTTGGACCCCACAAAGGAAGAAATTATTAAATTCCAGAGCACGAGTGAAGGAATATTCATGGGTTTACTATTTCCTTTTCTGATTCATATAGCAGTCAAAATTCAATTATACTATATACAGAAGAGAGTACAGGCAATATATTACTTTTTTTTAGACCATTTCCTAATTCCTATCATACTCAGGCCCAAACAAAGCACATATTCTTCACATTACCTTTGACTGAAAACTGATAATGCAGTTTAATGACCCTACTTGCTATCTAACTACAGTCATTTTCCGTTGCATCCAATACAAAACACTTCACTATTTGCTTTGCAGTCCACAAATGATAAGAAAGATCCTTTTAATGTATAAGTTATGTCTATATAATATACTCTAACTCTAACTAATAACTATTTAAGACTTTATAAATTTGAAGAAACATATGTTATAGAAGTACACTCAACCCAGGACCAGATATACCGAGATAACAGAAGTAATGATACTATTAGTATAGAATACTCAAGTCTGTAACCGATATTTATGGAAAATTATGAGTAGCTGTAGGACTATGATCAGGTTGCATCTACAAACCAATTAAAAATTATAATGTGGACACATCACACGTGCCAATGGAAAGAAAAAAACTTACCGGGGAGACAGTAGGAAACACCTAAATACAGGTGATCTCCATCCAAGTCCTTATCACTCCAAAATTTGTTGATAAGCACATAGAATAAAAGAGATGGAAGGGGAAAAAAAAAAAGAGGTGGAAGGAAAAAAGAACACAATTATTTCACATTTTCACAATAGATTTCAAGGTGGCTGACAAGTTCATTATTCCATCCTGCCAGTTCTATTGCTTAACGACTCATTTCTTCTGCTATGGAGACCATACAAGAACATCTTGCAATCTTCACTTCATTTGCTCTTAAATAATTTATTTATTGTATTTAGGTTATATTGAATACAAACATTTCAGGACCACATCCTGCCACTAGAAATCCATTGGCTGCTGAAACTGGCAGCTTGAGAAGGAAGTCTCTCTTAATCTCTCTAACAATATCATGAAGTAGGAAAAATTTTTTAAAGTGAGCTTGTTTGTAAAGTAAGTAAAAATATATTCATCATTAATTTAATTAAAATACATCATAATCTTAACTCATTATCACATTACAAATAAGCTCACTTTAAAAGATCATTATCCCACAAAAAGGAGATGTCAGATGTATGTCTTAGCGAAGGTTTGTTGGTTTTATGTGATGACTTTGTTTAAAACAGTTCTGACATAAGATTTCATTTAGACACAATCCTAGTCTTTTAAGAGCAAAATACACGTAACCCCTTCAAATTTACCTATTATGAAGATAACCACTTGTACTATAGATTCTAGCAATTAACCGTGTTTTCTGATATTAGAGTTCATTTAGTCCCTTCAATCAATTGCACAAGGGGTTCTCTGCATATTGGGTAAAGGCAAAGTTGAAGGGATTTCTATAAAATTTGCCCTTTATTTAATGCATGTCACTTCTTTAGATGGTACAGGCAATAAAGATAGTATTCTAGATTGCTAAAGTATACACCTCTATGTACAGAAGTGTTTGTGGATCAATTGAGGACCTCAATTTATTAAATCCCACCAGGCACCAGCTCATGTTCTTATCAAAGAAATCCTTGACAGATTGTTTCTGACCTCAAGTATATCCATTCATCCCCCACCGCAGTACCACATACTGCACACACACTTACATTGTTAGTTACCATCTACCAGTTTTCATTTGATTATTATTATTTTAATATCTAAAATATGATAATAAGACGATATTTTATTCACATTAATATACGATATATGCTTTTGATCTTGACATATGATATACGAGAATAATAAATCATATTCACATATAACATGATGTCCAAGGCAAATATCATATTCTCAATGTTTAAAATTTTTTATTTTTATTTGCATTGATAATACTGTTTAAATTATAAAATAATTTTATATAGAGACATTATACCAAAATTAAACTAAAAATTCACTCTTTGAACATATGAAAAAAAACTATGTTCATATAATATAACAAAATTCTTAAAATTAGGAGATTTTTTGATAGCTTCTATTTTTATAAGGAATCAGGTCCTTAATAATTAGTTATTAATATTTAGCTCGGTGTCTTATTTAATTAAAATATAAATAAAAGATAACTTATTATATTCTATAAAATAAGTTAGTGGGATACGTGGTTAAATATTCTTCATTAATTATTAAGGGATATGGTATTCTCACAAAAAGGAATGGCACCCAAAAAATCTTCTAAAATTTATTATCATTTAAATTTCAGATATTTTATGTAGTAAGAAACTCTACAATGTCAAGGTTCGAACAAAGCGGAAATATTGCTGGAAGAGATAGATAGTCTCAGTATCCCGATTGGATTAGTCTAGGTGGACAAAGAGAGTGAGGATACCTCAATGACCAGAGCAAGAAGGAAAAGAAAAAAATATATATATATATACGAGGTGAAATTAATTTATATCAAGTATAAATTTTTTAATTTATATTTATTTTTAATTATTAGATTTATTTTTATTTAATGATTGAGATGATTTTATTAAAAATAATTATTAAATAAAAATAAATCTAATAATTAAAAATAAATATAAATAAAAAAAAAAAACTTATTGATAATATAAGTTATCCTCCTTTTTATATATATATATATATATATATAAAGCACCAAATTTGCTTAGAAGAAAAATTTACTAAATTTAGTATAATTTTGACAAAATAATGAAAAGAAAAGGGAAAAGAAAACACGTACAAGTTGAAACTGTGCGTTTTAAAAGAATAGGATCTATGCGACCATTTTGCTTCCGCTATTGTCTTCTTCCTCAATCGCGTTCGTGTTTGGGTTTTGCGTCCATTTCTCCACACTCGCCAGCGGCAATCATATATACACAACACAGGAGAACATTGCGATTCCTCCGTAGTTTTTCGTTTCGGACAACTCGCGAGATCGAAGAATGTCAACAGTTTCATGCGATACGGTGCGATGTTTCATTCCTTGGAATTCTGTTTACTCTGTTTTTGATGTTAGGGTTGCAGAAATGTTGAATTAAATCTGATACAGTGATATGGAAGCTTCTATTTTTAGTTGTTAGATTGGTGCCTTTTTATTTTATTTTTTGATAAAAGATTGGTGCCTTTTTTTTTTTCTTAATTCAATCAACTAGAATACTGGGAAGGGAGCTAGGGTATTCACTATGCAGTTCCTATATGGTTGATCATTTCTTGAATTCATTCACCTAATGGTAACATACTAACATTTGTCATCATGCTTATAATTGGGGTATGCAATTGAGAAATTGATTTGATGTATCATCAATCCGTCATGGCTATTTTGAAACTATTAATGGGTAAATTTTTTTCAATTTTTTTTTTTTCTGAATTTGGTGGACTAGTTATTGCAAGTTGGACTGTAAGAGTTTAGTTAATGTTTTCTGTCACAGTCCAAGAGGAAGAAGATCACATAGGTTTTGGTTATTTTTTTCAGTTGTCTCTACAAACGAAACTTGTAGTTGACCTTGTTGAGGATTCAAATACTCAACCGAATTACCTGTGACCAGCTTATTACCAAAGCAAAGACGTTTTAACAATTTGAAAAAATGAAGCAGAACATTAGTTACTAAAATTTGAAAGATAATTTATTTAGCTTGTCATAAATATTTGACAAAGTTTTAAGTTGGTTGCTGATTGCCAAATACAACCCTCTTTTTTCTGCTTGGGACTGGCTACGTAAAGATTGGAAAGAAAACATGAAGTAGGCAGATTTAAATGGATTTATTGCTATATATGGGTTGATTGAAATTTTGGTTTTTGATAGAACCTAATGGCATCATTTGATCCATGTCAGTATAAGGCTTGGTTGTTATTGTTACAATTTATTTAGCTTGTCAACATATGGATAATTGCTATAATGCTGCCCTCCATCAAATCAAAATGGCATGTTAGTATTCTGAACCTGGAGCCTGTGTTTTTATTTTTGCATTGCACTACATATCAGAACTTATGATTATCTTAGCTGATACAGGCCCCAAAGTTTTTGTTTACTTGAGACTTAAGCTCAATTGTTTTGATCTACCCCTATCCATATTTTTGCAGATGTCCTACTTGAAGCATTTTCTTGGTGATCGAATACAATTTACAGTACTAATTTTACATTATTCAGCATCTTTTTCAGGTCTGATTTGTTCCTCAGATAGTTTCATCAGCCAAGTCTTTCTGTGGCATAGCAAATTATGTTAGAACTAACTACACTGCAAAACAAGAGAGACTTATTTACTTTATTTGGAAAAAATGACAGAAATCTTCAGCTACACTGCTTGCAGACAGTTGTCTCAGATGTTCCTTGCAATTATCTTCTTTCACAGTTCTGAATATTTTCTAGCAATTGCCATTCATGGGAGATCGAGTGTGACTCTGAAGTCCCTTTTGATTAGCAAACACTATATTTTGGCAATGATCTTTTCATTGCTGGAATACCTTACTGAGATTGTTTTATTTCCTGAGTTAAAGGAACAGTGGGTGATTAGTGATTTGGGCCTAGCACTGGTTGTGATTGGGGAAATTATAAGGAAGATGGCAATTATAACAGCAGGGCAAGCCTTTACTCATCTTATAAGGATTTATCATGATGAGCATCACCAGCTTATTACTCATGGTATATATAGATTTATTCGTCATCCAGGGTACTGTGGTTTCCTCATTTGGTCTGTTGGCACTCAAATAATGCTCTGCAATCCCATATCAACTATTGCATTTGCAGTCATTGTCTGGCACTTTTTTGCTAAGCGAATACCTTATGAAGAGTACTTTTTGAGACAGTTTTTTGGAGCACAGTATGAGGAATATACCCAACAAGTTAAGTCTGGGGTGCCATTTGTAAATTGAAGACTAGTCTGTTTGGTGAGCTGAACTATATCCTGTCACATTCATTCCAAGTAATCAAGAAAGTTTGAACAGTTTTTCTCTTGAACAGCTTTGAATCGTACTTCACATTGCTGTTGGTATAAAGTGCTTGCTTTCAGCCTGTAGCTTAGCCACCCCTTTCTTTCATTATATGCAGCTGTGGTTGCGTGGAGCTTCTGAAAAAATCCATGGTTGGGTTAGATGGTGGTCAAGATTAGGTTTCATGGTCTAGACCAGATTGTTGCATATTATTCATGGGCATCTAGCAAGCCTATTGATTTTACCACTGGCCACGGTTCTGGGATGCTTCTGGTCAGGCATGTTCAAAGTTCAAACCAATAAAATTTAGCTTAGCTACCATTCAACTAGGGTCCTGGTTGTGTATGGTAAACAAATCCACTGAAAACCTAGTTGGTTTGAATATATTTTTTGGTGCATTGTAATTCCTAATGCAATTTTGGGCCGGGCCCCTTAAACCCAATAAATGTTTGATAACCCATCATGAATACCTACCGAAATAAAAACTTGGTACCATTGCAACTCCTTTCTAAAATTACAATACTACCGTTGATATTGAAATGGCCATACGTCAACGAAATATATACAGGCTGGTAAGCTTGAGAATTCTAATTTTTATTTAAGACGGTGATCGAACTTGATGAATCTTTTAAGCAGGCTATCCTTGGTATATGACATCCCTACTAGTGAATCATGAAAGCCTTGGTGGGAACCTCTAATATGGTCACAAAATTGTGGTCCATCGATGGACCAACGAGCCAAGTCGTTGATCTAGTAATTAAAAAAATGAACGGATGGGAGGAATTACTAGGAACCGGACGAAGAGGTAATGGAAACTTTTTGTGAATGGACGATATGTTTGCAGGGGAGCTCGACGAACAGCGTGGTGGTCTCGGATAGTTCGGTTTGGACGCGGTGGAGATTCGAGGTGGTCCGATGGGTTTTTGGTCAGTGTTGCACGCGTGCAATGGTGAATCTCAGCTAGCTTCAAGGCTCTGGTTCGACTATGGTGGTGATGTGGCGACCGTGAGAGAAAGGTGGTGCTGGTTTGTTGGCCATGGGTTATGGGAATTGGTGGATTTTGGTGATTGGCAAATACGGTGGTGTGCGGCGACTCGTAGCGAAGAGGGGGTGATGGGTTCGAAATCTAATCTCTGGTGTGAGGCTTGTGCAATCGGGTTTCTGGTCTCGGTTTGGAGGTCCTGGAGGTGGCCATGGCTGGGCTTGAGTGGCAGTTTGGTTGGTGGTGGTCGTTGGATTGATGAGGGGTTTTGCATGGTGCAGTGGTGGTTCTGTTTTGGTGAGGGAGGGACGTGGCTTGGCAGGATGAGACTCTCAGCGCGGTGGGACGTCACATGATGGCAGAGCTCTAGAGAAAATGACAGTGCAGAAATAATATACATGAGACGACTAAAATGTAATATATGTAAATGTAAATATTGGGGGGTTCGAATATAATAAACAATGTATAACAGTAAAAAAATATTAAAATACATTAGCAGGTAATTAACCTACAATTGACAGTAAATTTCATGGAACATTTATGGTCACAAACATTTTGTGACTATAATAGAATCCTCCATTTCAATATTACTTATTGTAGCTTAGTAACTATTCAGATAACACATTTTCTGTAGTATGCCCAATGAAAAATAAACTGCCTGACCTAGACTATCAGATTCCTACTATACAACAATTTTCACTGGTTGGCAAGGTAATTAAGCTATATAATACAATAACAGCCGTAATCCCAATCCTCCCAAGAGGAAAAGGCATCAATACCAGATTTCTAGCTCCATTCATTGCCCTGTATATCTGATAAAAGAATAGTGAGGCCAGCAAGTCTGATATGCTTATGGTTAGAGGATGACAAACCAACAGAAATTATCCTCAGCTTACAAGGCTGACAATTCAACTTCCTGAGAGCAAGGACGGTACGCCACAAATGTGCTGTCAATTGAGAAGGAACCAGGATTAAAACAAGTGATTCCTGTGTACTTGAATGCCTTCTGCTGACTTCTGTCTCCCAAGACTATCTGCATCAAAAGATCACAACAACGAAATCAGCATCAGAACATTCTTTCCGGGCTTTGAGATGTGAAATATAATTAATGAGTCATCTGTACAAGATTAGATTACTGTCAGCCTACCATGGTTAGCCCAAAATATTTCGAGGTCTTGAGATGTGAAATACCAAATATAATATAAAGTGAAGATACAAGGCATTGCTAAATGTTATTTCTTCCATTTTTGGTGATACAGATGAAAAAAATTACAAACCACTTGCTATTGCATGGCTGCCTTGAACAAACTGTGTCCAGGAGAAAATTAGCATAGATTCAAGTTTTACAAATCATATAAGTTATTATCATTTGAATTTGGGCTACTCAAAGATGTAAATTAGATTTTCCTTTCTCAAAACATTAAGTTCAAGTTGCATTATTCCAAAAAGATAGAAATGAAGTGACTCAAAGATATACCGAATTTACGTACTGTATTCTAACAAACCCCAATCTATTTACTCCTTGAAGATGAGAAAAGTACAATAGTGAAAATTAGAGAATCAGCCATTTAAGCATTGCATGCGGATGTAATAAGCCACCCTTCTATTGAGACACTTTGCCCAAAAATTAGAGAAGAAGAATACTAGTAACATATTCTTTTGAATATTCTTTTCAATATTTGTTATATTATTAGTTTACCTCATACACTTAAAAAGATTATTAGGAGAAGAATGTTAATAACACTTGCTGTTAGATCAATAATAAAATAAATATTGAAAAGAGTGTTAAATAAATGTATTGCTAATATTTTTCAATAGGAGAAAAGTCAGACTACAAACTATGCAGTATATAGTCAGGGAGCAAAGCAGCATTTTATATTGGTAAATATGATTCAAATATCTTTACCCAAAAAAGAATAAAAAATAATTCAAATATGAGCATTACCGTGTGTGGAGTTGGATAAAGATAAAGGCAGTGGTCATAATTCCAAATGATGGGTTGTACAGTTAGAGGGAGTGGACAGAGATGACTCTGATGGGTTATGGTAGCAACAAGCTGCAATTCAAACCCAAAATCCATGAGTTTTTAGATTCTAAAAACCAAGTCGTAAGTTAATAAAGCAGAAACCACCCAGAAGAGGGACAAATTACATGCTGAAAAGGATCATCAGTTTCTTCCATAGAAGGCGGCATTAAACAAGAACGACGCATTCTATACAGCAGATCCTGGCGGAAAAATACAATTTCTTGGTTATAGAACTTGATCCTGCAGCCAAACAGGTATTATGTTGTAAGAACAATCAGAAATACATCCGCTGCCATAGCAACCAGAAAGCACACAAATTTACAGCTGATGAAGATGTCTCATGCAATCTAATTTAAATGTAATGTTAACCTGCAGGGATTGCTTGAAAATATGGCATTGGGAATATGCTTTTGGAGCTCCTCGGTTAAATATTTTGGCAGAGCACACCTTGGAAGAACTGTTGAAGGACCTGGAAAAAATTGCTGAAAGTGATATATCACACATATAGAAGAAAGTATGAAGCGTAAGTAATTATCAATGAAGTCAAATACCTGCATCATCAGGACCTGGAATAAACAGAAATCGACTGTGCTCTTTTAGCCGTGGATGGGCAGCAATCATTTGCCCTAGCTTGCCAAACTGCAACCTGCATATTGAGGCTTCTAATCATTTTATCCTCCCACAACAGTAGAATATCCTTTTTTTAAGCAATAAATAATGACAATGTTGTTTGTTTGAACTAATTATTCTAATTATAATGACACATCACGTAATGTGATTCTGATTGCAGCAGTGCTTTCCTAGTTTCAGACTTCTAGTTATCACAGTTCATGAATGAAGTAAAAACATCATAAGTGGAACTCACCTGAGACTCGAATAAGAATGAAAAGAAAGGTTACATGGGTGAGAAGAGAAGTTTCCCATGAAAACAAATAAGGAAGGAACCACTTCCACACTCTCAAAACCATCCAGAACAGTCCCTAGCTTTCCCAAAGCCTTCTCTACGGAGAAACAGCATAAGATTATATCAAGCTACATTTCATAACAAGGTGTTAGAGGAAGGGAAGAAAAAAAGATGAGTTTGACATTTCAAATTACCTCTTCATTGTCTAGCCAAATATCAGATAGTATAACAAACATGTCATTGATTGCTCTTTTCTCCATCTCCGCCAGTCTGATCTATTGCAAAAGTATAGGAAAAATAAATTTCATTGGAGTACATTACCAGACAAACTTCAGGTTTTGTAATAATAGTAAACATGTGACGACTGAATAAGAGGAGGGGAATAGTAAGGATACAGTTTCCTCTTTTGTAAAAGTACCACCACCAAAAAAGTCATGCCCTGCAAGTTGTTTAAGTGACTTATATCTATCCTCCAATGGGGGAAATCCACATGTTAAAACCTGCGGAAAAATATGCACCAATTATCCAGGTATCAAAGTGAAAATGCCAGAAGACTGAAAAAGTGGGCCATATGCTGTCATGATTAAATCAACTCCAAAAAGTCCCATAATTTCAGCAAATTTTATCAACAAGACAAATTGGTAACAGTTCTCTAAGCCTCTATACACAGGATTAAGAAAGCAAGAAAGCATTTGAGAATGGAAGTTAAAATTGCTCCCTCCTGAACAATTAGCATCCTTCAAGTCAGCGATAGCCAACTGTATATACAAGAAATGCCACTGTATGTGCTAGTGGTTTGTTGAAGCAATTCTTCTAAGGCATGTTTATTCAAAGGTAAAAAGACAATATTGGCAAAAAAAATAAGAAAGAGGAGACAAAATGGACATTTTCAAAACAGCAAGGTAAAAACTTAAAAGCAGGAAACAGGTAAAGTCAATGTTTCCGAATGCATAATTTATTCTGAAGGTTAAAATCCCCAATCTACATCCACGAAGGAAAACAAAAAGCTATATTATTTGATTTAATTTAAACTTAGCAACAGTCAACAGAAGCAACACAAAAAGAAAGCCTACAGACTATCCAATAAATCTGATCATACATGCTTGTAATCTCAAGTACAAGAACTATAAACTTTTCCGGTTTGATGTTTTCTGACATTTATATGTTAAATTCTGTGTCTCTAAATAAAATTAGTTTTAATTCCATACCCATTAAGTTATAAACCACAGCATTCTTATCTCAAATGTATTTCTGTTTTATTTTAATTTTTCCTCTAAAAGATTAATAAAGAAAACCTCCCTCCTTGCAAGCATCACTGTACCACCAAGTGATGATGTTTACACAAAACTTGCCCTCACAAGTCACAACTACACAAGTGGTTCCTTCAGAACTAAAGCAGGCCTACTGAAACATTTTCCTATTAGATCTGTGCAACCACTTGTGCTCTTGTGCAAGTAGCATCATTCCACCACCATAGGTAAGGCACAAAGAAAAAAGATACATCACATCTCAGACACAATAACTAACCTAAACATCTTGCATCTAAAATAAGTATTTCCACTATTATTAGTTCAATTTAGCTTTAGCATTTGAGTTCAGGTTTCTTTTTTAAGGGCATCTGGGCATGCATGATGTTCGTTGTTGGATTAGCAAGAGATGTTGTAAAGCAAAACGAAACTTAGAAGTCATAAAAGCTGAGACTCTATCTTTAATAATCTTCATCCAGAATAAATTGACTTTCTGAATAAAAGCACATCCAAAATCAAATAACTGTTATATTGGTTTTACAAAATAAAGAACATATGAAGCAGATATAGAGAAGGGCTTGCTAACAAGAACCTGAAAAATACCCTCCACAAGCATCTCGCCTTCTGCCACAACTATGGTGTTCTCTGAAAAGAATCCTGTAGTTATCTTGTATTGCTAGTCAAAGAAACTGATGACGACACATCCATGCTTATAAGAAATTTGAATTGTTGTATGAATTATAGCATAAAAATTAGTAAAAAAAAAAATTATGAAGATAGAACAAATGCATCTTAAGCACGTTGTACCAAGTCCTAAGTCCTTCAATCACTTACATATATCAAACTAACAAGGCATGAACTAGACCCATAATTTGGATGTACCCAACACAACTGATGTTATTGTTCCTCATCAAGTCACTCAAGACCAAATCCACAGACAGCAATATAAGTAGGAATACTAATAAATTAAGATTTGAAAACCACATGGACAAGTTAAGTCCAAAGTCAAGCTCAAGTAAGCTCATCACGAAGGAAGTGACACCACTTAATTTACAGTTAATGAATAATTTATTCTCATCTTCATTTTTAAGTATTTGAATCTAGTTATACAGCATCAAACCAGTTATAAATCTGAAAAATGTTTAATAATAATTACAGATTGATTTCAAAGCCGAAAACTAATCCACAGGGAAGAAGCCAAAACATGACATGCAAGACAGCTCGCTGGGCAAACAAGTTGCAAGCAACCATGTCCAGACACCGAATTGGTGCTTTTCAGACAACAAAGAAATGTCAAAAGAGGTAATTATATTGACATTTAAAGAGACAATTTAATTCAATGAAGTAAGCCCAATTTGAACACTCCTTTATTATTGTTTTATACCAAACAAAAACTACTTAAAACCTTTTTATTAGATTACGGAGCTCTTGCAAAAATAAAATAAAATGATTATTGTCGAAACGCAAAAGGATATAGCATTAGATAAATTGATTTCAACTGAAGCGGTAAGGTCTTCCAAATAAAAATGCCCATCCTCCAGCTGAGATATTACTCCCATTACCCATCTTCTACCTGTTTGCCCAACCAGAGATTGAATAGGAGATATCTGACAAACACAGCATAGCATAAAATTACATATTAATTCTCCTTAAAAACACCAAATTGAATTTATGCATTGAATGCACAGTTCTAAACATTTGGTAATATCAAACAAACTAATAGATTAGAAGTTTATAGCCAGTTGGAGCATCCAGCATTACCTCGCAACTCCCAAAATGTGAAAATTCAGAATCAAAAGCAGGTTTTGAAAAATGCTGGTCACGAGAGAGCCTCTGGAACAACAACAGAAACCTATCCCTGTACAGAGCCCCTTTAGCAGATGCTTCCCCATGAATAGGTAAGCCGCCTGTGTGCCTGGAATAAAAACATGGGGTCTAAACCTGCGCTATATGATAACCAAGTCCAAGTGCAAGGCAACAACCAGCACAAAAACTTCCAATAAATTACTTAACTGGAGACATGTATTTCATCTTATGTAAAATATGAAATCAAATTATAACTTGTCCTGTTCTAGGGATGCAGACTGCGTAACAGAACTTCATTAAGACGCAACCGATTTCCTCAGCTTTTGGTTGCAGAGAAAACATTCAATATTCATTGAGCTTCCTCTCATTTTAAATAATATTGCAATAAAAGTGTTGTAATAAACCTACAACCACCTGAGTTCAAGCCAGAGGTAAAATTTGGGAAAATTACAAAGAAACGAATTCCTCATTAATATATATAGATATATATATATAAATGAAGAACAAAATCTGACTTTATTTTCATGATAAATATTTTATCAGGAGTTCCTTTTTGGTAATTTTCCCTAAAAATTTTCAGTTTCCAGAAAACAAAAAAAAAAAATCTTTATTTCACTTGTTGCCCTATAATAATCCTCAGTGTTCTGCTTCGCTTCTAACAAGACCACATATAAGATTCCAGCCACAGGTTTCAAAATCAAATTGGTCTCAAATTCAGTAACATTCACAGATCAGTTGCTGGAATTTCCTGCCACTCTTCATCACCAAAAAGAAAATCAAACAAAAAAGAAAACCTACTCGTAGAATTGCTTTCTGATAGGGTCGTATCGAAGTTTGGGGACCAGGAACGCATCGATGACGCGAATGGCCGAACCAGCACCGGATGCATTGGAGCTTTCCTCCACCGCCGCCTCGGCTTCCAACAGCAGGCTCACCACACGGTGCACCGGCTCCTTGTCGATTATGGTAGATTTCACTGCCATTTTCATTTTTCAGCATTCAGAAATTGAATGGAAATCGAAATCAAAATAGAAGAAATATTTTAGGGACGAGAGAGAGAGATTTTACGAGATTCGTGTTCGAGCTGATCGAGGAGGAGATCAATGGCTTCGTCTTCGTCGGGGCCGGGGAATCGAGAGACGAAGGAGAGGATCTCGTCGAGAGCTTCAACTTTGAGATTGTAGCCTCTGATTTTGCACTTCTTTTGAACCTTCTTCCTCGTCGTCGAAGTATTCATCTCTTTCTGTTTCTCTCTCTTCCGCTCTCTCTCTCTCTCTCTCTCTCTCTCTCTCTAGCGCTGAGTTTCCTTCGTTTCAGTGTTGATGGTGGAATTGGGTTTGGGGCGGGAAAAACCTCTATTTGAGAGAAACGGCGGGAAAATTAAGCAAACGAAGACCAGAGAAGCCCATAATGGTTTTTCAACATCACTCATATGTGACTATGTGTTAAGGTCCCTGAGCCCATTTGACTCAATAGTTGTTGCAAAATGACCTTAAGTTTGGCTCACTAAGAAGTTTTTCATTTCAATTTGTATGTTGATTAAATTTTAAATTAATTTAACTAATAATTTACTTACACTTAATGAATATAATACTGTATCAGAATGTAAATAGATTATTCGTTATCTGTAGGAAAATTATTAATTAAGTTACTTTGATATTTACGAATAACTTAAATAAAAAGTTTCTTGGTGAACCACTCCCTATGGATAATTTCACTAATTATTTTGCTATTAAACCATGTTTTTTTAAGCTTAATTAAAGTCAGCTTGAGTAGAAAAGATGATTATCCCCAACAGGCAAGTTCCACTCGAAGTAGACAAAATAGACTCATTTTATTTAGAAAAGTTAAATTAGTCCATTTGGTTATAAAAAAAAAAAACTTGAGTCAGGCTCTGTTTTTATAGACTCGAAAAAAATTGAAGCAGACTAGCCCGTTTCACACCTCTAATTTTCAAAACAATGTTTTATCCAATTGACCATATATATTATCTATACAAACAAATGATAAATTATTTATACTAATAATGATTAAAATGAAAACTTGCTTCAATAAATCTAAGGAACTTGATCCAAAGTATCATGATAATACTTTGTTATGCTAGTACTACATTTTTTTAATGTGTAGCATTACAATTTGAAACTTTGTCCAAAATGGCAGATAAATAACGACCTAGTTATCTATCGGGGAAGATTTTTCAAGTGAGTTTTGATTGCTCTCAGCTACCACTGCAATCATGATTGGTAGTGACAGAATGGAATGCTTTTCGTAGGTGTACAACATCGGGGATAGTAAATTGAATACATAAACTATTGGAAAGTGAACATGTTTCCACAGATTCTTGAAATGAATGATACATCAGTTGTTCACCCCCCCCCCCCCCCCCCCAAAAAAAAAAAAAGAATTGATACACCAGTAAACAAACAAGGCAAAAAGGAAATATTAGAACTTAAGAGTAAATGCATCTTTAAAGGTGAGGGTGGCCTATATATGTTACCCAAAAGGACTCTAGTTTGAGCTTAGCTCTTAGTCTTAACATACAGGTCATAGGTGCTCATGTCAATGGCATCATAAAAAAAAATGATACAATCAGAGGCAAACTCTTATGACAACCATTTTGCTATTCTAGTAGACGTGTCAAAGGAACAACTAAACGCAACCAAAAACAGCGAAACTGCTATTACACGGTGTCCAACGCAGAATAATACACATCCATCAACCACCAGTTTATATGCTTGTCCAAGTAGCCAACTCTAATCATCAGGCCTGGTATTTGAAGTAGGAGGAGCCTATGACAAAATTTTAACATATACGCCCCAAAAGTCAGTTCAGAGAATGAAACTACAACCTACAGTAGCCAATATGTACGTTCAATATTTTTCTTTTCATTTTTAACCTTTTCTGCTTCACTTCTTTTTCCATAACCAATACAACTCCTTCAGTGCTTCTAAAATAATTGTGCAAATGCGGTATTACTACAGTATTTGAAATTTCTCACAGCATAACAATGGTGGACTGAATGTAGCCAAATAAGATATCAGTTATTACCTGACATGAATACTAGCTTAAAATCTTTGCCTGGCCAAGGAAAAAGAAACCCCCGGGATAAACATCAGCTTTCAACTAAGGCTACAACATGAGATAGCAAGTCATAATATGTTCTATATAAGCACATCTTGGCGGTATGGACATGTAAAACATTCACAGAGAACGATATCATATTAAGTCACTTGCCTGACATGTTTACAGAACTCCACCCTTCCACCACTGGATATCCAACAAAAGAAACAAGCCTCCTAACCAAAAGAAACGACAAAAGAAAAGAGGAAATGCAAACAGGAAAATAGAATGTGACCAAATATTTAGAAGGGACAAAGTATGTGTGATCTTTATTGAAGTGAAGGCTCATTCATTACAATTGTGACACAATTAGATACTTCAAAAGGTCAAAGCGTACTATGGCCCCAAAATTGTTAGATTGAATCTCATAAATGGGCATTATTTGTGGGCTAAAGTAATTAACAGATTCTTGACCAGATAACTAAGTTTACCATCTTGCAAATGTTTCCAAATTCTGCCCTTTTGCGAGGCCATGAAATACATGCATGGATCTTCCCACCTCTAGGCTGCATCAACTAACCAGGATTGCACAATCAAAACATGTCATGACAGCTTCCAAAATCTGGATGAACTAAAAATGAGAATAGAAAAGATCCAAAGACTTACAAGTTTTTCATGCAAGAATTATTGGCAGCAGACAGTGTGACCAAAAGAAACACGTCCAAAGATGCAACTAGTTGCCATCATGAAGTAGTCCAATATGTGGTGCAGGGACAAACTTGAAGGCAGTATCTGAAATAGTAAATACTATAACCTGCCATGCTTCCAGAAAATATTTTTCTAACCTATCATGAGAAGAACCCTCCTAACTATGCCTCCTCCAAGTTTTCCTGACAGGTAGCACAAACTCAA
Organism: Ormosia emarginata; assembly: GCA_029884605.1. NCBI lineage: Eukaryota > Viridiplantae > Streptophyta > Magnoliopsida > Fabales > Fabaceae > Ormosia > Ormosia emarginata. The sequence goes on from JAQQTP010000072.1 coordinate 15,765,316, forward strand.
CCAAGAAATTTCTTGCTATTACTTCCCTCTCAAACTCATGCTCTTCCGCTTCTGGCTTAGTGCATAACGTCTTGCCATAGCATGATTATAGAATTTCCTCATATGATCTGAGAGCCTATGAATGGCACGGAGATCACCAATCGCTGAAAGTTGCATCAAAAAGGAGTCAAACTTTCTATATGGCAATTTTATTCCCTTGTTTACCACTTCTTCCAAAAGAAAACAAGCATCTTCCATTTTATTGCAGCTAAATAGCCCCTCAATCATCACACAGTATGTATCTGTGTCTTGTTTGCAACCCCTCTTGTCCATTTCCTGCCAAGTCTCAAATGCCCCATCAGGATCATCCATCTCGAAGAACATTGAAATCAGCATATTATAAGTCTGGACACTAGGAATACAACTCAATTCAATCATTCTTCCATAAAGTTTAAGGGCTTCCTCAGACTTCTTATTGTCGCAAAGGACCTTGAGGAAACAATTATAAGTGACAATATCAGGTGGGTAACCTTTGTTTCCCATCTCTTCCAAGAACTTGTAAGCTTCATCTATCTTTCCACTCAAACACATTCCTTCAATTATATCCTTGTATGTTGAGACATCAGGAAGGCAACCACTGCTAATCATATGCCCCATAAGTTTAAAACACTCCTCCATTCTATCATTTTGGACAAGAGCCACAATTATAATTGCGTAAGTCTTGGCAGTGGGAGAAGATATAGTCGAACCTTTTGTTCTCATGAACTCAAAAAGATCTACTGCCTCTGTTATCATGCCTGCTTTGCAGAAGGTATCAAGGGCAGTGTTGTACGTGAAATTGTCAGGCTTATGACCCAGTTGAATCATTTCTTCCAGCAGTTTCATCCCTCTAGTAGGGTTTCTAACTCTACACCACCCAAAAACCAATATATTGTACGTATCTGCATTAGGGTTAATCCTCTTTCTCACTTTCTTATACAGACCTTCAGCATACTCAACCAGGCAACACTTGCACAGAGCATCCAACAGCAAGTTAAATGCATTTATTTCCGGTTGTGTCTTTACTCTTATCCTCTTCTTCTTCGCAAACTTCTGCACATGAGTTAGATACTTCTCAGTATATTTTCTCAAAATCGTCAAGAGAACTTCAACCGGAACTGTATTCTTGTTATGCCTCTTCATATACTCCAACATGTCGCAAACTATCCGAAACTGTTTTATTTTGTGCTTTGTACTAGATAGGATGTCCATCATATCATTATAAGCACAAGGCTCATGAGAATAATTCTCATGATGGCCAGCCCATGTGAAAAATCTAAATGCAATTTTTTCATCATAACGAAGCCTATGCAGGACCCCAGTAACCAATGGGGTGGACAATGGGATACCTAATTGGTCAAGAGCATTCTCCAAATTGCTAAATCCAAGTGAATTATCCATTATAGTGTTGTACACCTTATCAATATCACTTTCAAAACCATTACCCTCTTTAACATCACTCATACTACAACAAAAATGTTGGTTCATGGGGACAATTTCTGAACAGTAATGGCGCATGGAAACATCATATGCAACAAAAGAGTTCATGGGCAATGAAGATTGAATCAAGTTCACACGAGAAACATCTGATAATGACATTTTGCAATAAGTAGAGTATTGAAAGATAGAAAACCTTGGTGATTGAAGTGTAGTTTCAATTTGTGGTAGAGCTTTATTTCTGAAGATATAATAATGATGGGTGCAACACGAAAAGTAAGGGTTTTTCTGAGAATTTATGTACCTATGAAACATACCCATCATCATTTTGCTTTTTGAAATTGAAGGCATTGAAAGAAGAGTGAGAAGAAATTCAGAGACAAAGGAACAAAGAAGTAGCAGACGAAGAAGATGCAGTTTTGAATTCTGGGTATGTGTGGATTTTCTGTGAGCTGCTCAGGAACAGAAGAGAGGGAAGAGCTTACAGATATGGATGCTGGAGCTTGAAACGTCAACGTCGTTTAGATGAGGAAGAGGAGCCGAAGGAAAACCAGTGAACCTGCGGTGTGTTGCGTTTAGTTTGGAACCACGGGCCCTTATGTTGAGCTGGGAAAACTGGAAAAGAAAAAAATTATTGTTCTGCTTATTTTTTTAATTATTTATTTAAGAATTTTAAAAACAAATTCAAAATTAATAAAAGTATAAATCTAACTCTATATATTAAATTAGAATACTCTTACATGCAACAACAAGAGTTAAGTGTAATGATAAACAAACTATACTTATAAAAAGAGGATTAAAATTTAAACGCCTAAAAGTTTGTCTCATAACAATATCTATGAAGATACAATTTTACATTAGAATGACTTAATTATTTATATTACACTTCTTCAAGGAATGGCAAGTATCATTCTTAAATTCTATTTTTTTTTAATTCAAATTATTTACTAACTATGTATATTTCACTTTGAAAAATGATATTCTTACATTATTTTTTTTGGTACACCATTTTTTATACTATTTTTGAATGGTTGTAATTAAGTGAAAGAAAATGATAAAAAAAAGTTATATGATTAATGATATGGAAATTAATGAAAAAAATGATGTGAGAGAAAAATGATATAAAAAAATCATGGTTGTTTCACTTTTAGTTTTAAATATCTTCTCTTTTAATTTATACTTTTTAAGATTTTAGCTGAATTTTAAAAAAATTATTTTTCAATTTTACACATTTTCTCTTTTAATTTATAATTTCTAAAATTCTATATGAAATTTAAAAAATATATATACAATGCACTGAAAACTCATTAGTTAATTTGAAACTAAATTAACTGAGGTGTTGTCTAATATACACCCTCCACGGTACACTACTTGATCAAAGTTATTGATTTAATAATAAAAAATATTAATGGCTTAAATCAATTATAGAAACTTGCTAAGTAGTTTTTTTTTTAGTTTTATGCTTTTTTTACATACCACCACCATCATTGTCGTCGATCGGCCACCGTACGCCACCGATCGGCAACCGTCCGCCACCACCGATCACCTCCATTTTTTTAAATTGTATAACTGTGTAAATATTATCAATTAAAATCTATAAAAATTTTCAGCATGCACAGTTATGATTTTAAGAAAAAAAAAAATTAAATATTATCGTATGTAAATATTACACGCTGAACATTAGTAATATTTTTTTAACCAATTAAAATCGATAATATTATCGTTAAAATATATATATATATATATTTTAAAAATCCCTTACACACTCACACATAGAAAACTATATTATTGTGTATAAATATTATCAATTAAAATATGTAGGATTTTCAGTATGCACAGTTATTTATGAAAAAATTTAAAGAACATTATAATTTTAATTGATATTATTTACACAATTATATAATTTTAAAAAAATAAACAGTGACCAAAGGTGGCCAACGGCCTATGATTGAAGGTGGTCGGCGACCGATGGTTTGCCAATGGCGAGGATGATCAGAGGTTTCCGACGATGACGGTGGGAGGTCGTCAGCCAGTCGAGTGGCAGTGGCCGCTAACTGGCAACAATAATATTGTGTGTAAAAAAAAAACTTAGAACAACAAAAAAAAATTGTTATTGTAAATGAAAGTCAAAGATATATAATACACACAAATATAAGAAATTGTACCATAGCATCCGTCGTTAACTTATCATCTATCATGTTCCTAGACTTCTAACAACTATTTATCAAAGAAGTTTCTTGGCCCGTCATTTTTAATTTTTTTTTAAAAGAGTACAAATAATCATGTCGAAAGTTACAAAATTTAGGAGGATGTCCCCCCTCTTTCATTTTTTAAAACAAAGCCTTCGCTTCGTAAAACCAGTCTTCTTTATACAGTCCATTATAGAGTTATATATGTTCAGCCTTCTTTGCAAATCCATTAATCATAGAGTTATATGTTTGGACACTAAGGGTATGTTTGCGAGTTAGGATTTTGGAGGAAAAGAAAAGAGAGGAATTATTTTTTATTTTGAGTAAATATTCTCTATATTTAAGATTTTTTTAAAATGAATGAATAATATGAAAGATAATTATATAACATTTCAATCATCATTTATTTATGTTTATACACATTTTATAATTATCTTAATTTTTAAATAAAAAATAAATCTTTCTTTTCTTTTCCCTCCAAAATTCTCCATCCAAACATTCCCTAAAACGACATCCACTAATGAAAAGATGCTAAAAATACTCGTGTAATATTTAATCTTCCACCACTGTATAGTCCATCAATAAATATAGTTTATGTGTACACATTAGACTGAGTTCCTTGATCTTCAATTTGCTTAAATAATTTGATAGTAATGCATCTAACAAGATATTGTAAGTGATTAGATTAAGGATATACTATTATGATGTATGGCATCAATAAGCTCCTGCTTTGATAACATTCACCCCGGTTTGCAAAAGCCACCAAATAAATAATCGGAAGTTACTGTATTGGGAATCACATTCTTTTCTACACATTTCTTTGAAGAGGTGCATGGTTACGATGGTATAACTCCAAACTTCATGTTTCAATCTCCATTTGACCATATTATTGAATGCATCTTTTGCCTTATTAACTTTGTTAACTAAACAATAACCATCGATTAAAGTATATTAGGTAGGTAACAATATTAGGTCGCTGACTTCATTTTATCATCATAAGTGACACATTTTGAGCTAACACATTTTGATTTGCATGATATTTCCTTCTTTATATAATCTATCAACTAATGTACTTAAGATATAAACATGAATATCTCCCTGACTCATTTCATTAGCAAATGAGTAGTTTCTTGCCAATTACCAATGCTATAAAAACCATGAGCTAGAGTATGAAAACATGTGGAGCAATTTCCCTGCGACCATTTCAAAACATAAATCATGTGCATCAACTAAAGTCCCCTAAGAGTAAAGCTGTCTAATGAGTGAGTTGGGTGTGTTTTGCGACATTTTTGGACCCAACTCGCTCATCAAACTAGTGGGTTAGGTTGAGTTGTGTCAAGAAAATTTTTTCCTTCAACTTGATCTAACTTGACCTGCTTAAGAGTGGGTTAAGTTGGGTCAAACATGTGGGTTCAACATATATAAAAAATTTCCTTTTCTAATGCTATAATAATTGTCAAAATATGAAATTGAAAACTTGTTACATATAACTCATCTTAATTAAAAATTACATATGTCGCAGATAAACTAAAAAGTCACATAACTAGTCTTACATAAACATAATAAGTATCAAACAAGATAAATAAATATAACAAGTATTTAAGTTAACATAAGTCTAAAATAAACTAAAGTAAGCTAACAAGTCCTAAAAGTCATAAATAATAAACCACATTAGCCAATTGAAGTCAATGTCATCATATATAATATATGAATTAACATAGTCATTTACTTTGTTCTCAATTTTCTCAATATACTTTTTGTCATTCAAGCGATCCATTAAATTTTCATAGCAATAGTCAGTTAGATGCATGCTTCATGAGTTTCTCATTAATATTTTCTTAGTCACACTCTCAATGTGACTATAATGCCTATACCTAAACTTAATTGGCACTATAAAAATGTAAGAAGAAAGCAACTTGAAATGTCACAATAGCTAAATGACTTTTATAAAAAAAAAATGTTACTTGGGTGGGTTGGGTTTGTATGGGTTGGCATTTTACAAACTCACTACTCAACCGGTACATTGGGGGTCAAAGTGTTTTTCAATCCTACCTGACCCGCAAACCCAATTCAACCTGAATTTTATGAATTAAGTTGAGTTAAAATCTGTAAGTTCGTAGGTTGATCCAATTCACTAGATACCCCTACCTAAGAGGCACAAATCCAAAAGAAAACTGACGTAATTCAAAAGGTTAAATCCAAAAGGAGAGCAAATTATTTCAAGGTTGAAACCTAAAAGAAGACTAACGTTCTCCAAGTTGTTAAATCTCATAAAAGGAGACCAAATTCACCTTAAGAGGTAAAGGCGAAAAGAAAGACTAAAGTTCTAAGAGAGAAGAGACATAAATCCAAAGAAGACTAACATACTTCGAGAAGTTAAATCACAAAGGAAAGTAAAGTACTACAAGAAGTTAAAACTCAAAAGAGCACGAATAATCATGTTGAAAGTTACAAAATTTGAGAGGATGACATCTTCTTTCATTCTTAAAGCAAGGCCTTTGCTTCATCAAACGAGCCTTCTTTACAAAGTTCATTAATCGTATTATAAGTTATTAGATCAGGGATATACTACTATCATGCAAAGCATTAATAAGTTCCTACACAGATAACATTCTCCCTGATTTGCAAAAGCCACCAATTAAAGAACTGGAAGTTACTGCATTGGGAATCAGATTTTTTTGGCACATTTCTTTCAAGAGGGGCAAAGCTTCATCTACTCGTTTAGTCTTACATTACCCATAAATCAAGATGGTATAACTCCAAACATAACTTTTGCCTTATTAACTTTATTGTCTAAACAATAGGTAATAACATTAGGTTTGTGACCTCCTCTTATTATTACAGCTAACACATTTTGAGCTTGTATGATATTTCCTTCTTTGCATAATCCATCAACTAATGTACTTGAGGTATAAACGTCAGGGTGGATATTTCTCTGACCAATTTCATTTAGCAAATGAGTAGTTTCTTGCCCATTACCAATGTTGCAAAAACCATGGATTAATGTACTCTAAATAAACATTCCCCTCAGCCATTTCACGACATAAATCATGTGCATCAGTTACAAGTTTATCTATGTATAGGTCGTCAATAAGTGTGTTGTACATTACTACTAGCATTAACCTTTCATCCTTTCATCTTCTGCAGCAACTAAATAACAACTTTTATTTGCATTATTTTGTGAATTCCGTTGATCAAGGTTCCATAACTAACCTCATCCAATAAATAACCCTTGTGCTATCAGGCTATCATGAAAGTGCAAAACTTCGCTAAACCTCGGCTTTAAGATAGAGCATCCCTTTCATGAGTTTTGTCAAGACTCTGTGACATCAGGTTGATAGCCCTTCATGAAAATGTTGCCTAACACATAATAAATTCTTCCAAGAGGCAAAGCCCAAAAGAAACTAAAGTTACAAAAGAGGCACAAACTCAGAAAGAGACTAACGTACCATAAGAGGTAAAATCCCAAAAAGGATGCTAAAAAATAAGACTCAAGTGACTCAAAGCAAAGCCTAAAGGAGACTGAAGTTAATTAAAAATCACAAACCTTAAAGGAGAGTAACTTACTCCAATAGATTAAATCCCAAAAGGAGAGTAAAATATTTTGAGGTTGAAACCTAAAAAGATGCTAACATATTCCAAGTTGTTAGATACTAAAGAAGAGATTAAAGTTCTTCAAGAGGTAAAACTCAAATAGAGACTAGAGTCATACAAGCGGTTAACCATAGAGGAGAATAAAATCCCTCCAAAGGCAAAACCTAGAGAGGAAACTGAAGTCTCCCAATAGGCACAACTCAAAGAGTATACTAAAGTCCCTCAAGAGGAAAGGGCCAAATAGATACTAGAGTCCCACAAGAGGAAAAGCTCAAAGAGGTGACCAAAGTTAGTACCTCATTTTTGCCACTATCTTGGTCAAACTAGTACATCGCCCGACCATAGCCTCATTGAATTAATCAAAGATCCTGATCTTGACGGTCCATCTCAATCATGTCCAATATCGAGTCAAATTCCTAATTACGCGTTTGACCCTTTTGTAGTTTGTTCCTATTTTGGATTGGGCTTCAGACCTAAGGCCATCGCAACCGAAAGGCTCAGAAACAATGATTAGTTACCTCGAGACCACTAAATGGTTGCTCAAACTTCTAACTAACAGAGATAAAATAAAATCTCACAATATTAAGGAATGAAGAGAAAAAATCCCCTCAAACCCTCCAAAATTCCGAAATAACAGGGATTATCTTTTAAAAGGACTCAGACTTCTCATATATAAAATGCATATAAAATACAGTGGAACGCCTCAATTATATTCTTGCATACTGATGTTACTTTTAACTTGAATTTTGGGATACTTTTTACAAGTATACTCCCTTCTCATCTCGGTAACAACACGTAAAAGCATCTCGATAAATTTTTAAAGAAAATGATAGTTTTACATTTTTTTTATATCTTTTTTAAAGGTGTAGATAATGTATACACTTTTTTTAAAAATGTGTAATTAAATAAAAATAATAATAAAAAATATATATATAATAAATAGTGTTAGATATAGTATAAAAAAAAAATATATGTACTATTTTCAGTAATAATATTGGAGTTGAATTCCCAATTATGCTATCCCATGTATCTAGACCAAAACAATATCATATTAAATGGGTAGCTATTAAAAAAAATTAATTTTATGTAAATGATTTTAAAGTCATACAGTTTTAATGCTTATTTTTTAATAATAATTTTTTTCTTAACCCACCGAGATGGATCCGAACTAAAAAGTTTTGGCAAGGATTTGTAGGCTGAAAGGAATTTTCTTTACCTTGAAAGAATTCCTAATCGCAACAAACTTTTCTTTCGCCTTTTAGGCTATATCCTATATCTACTGTGTATTTAATTCAGTTGTAAAAATTTTGATTATTTTAATAATTAATTATAGTTGATTATTGTATAAATTTTTTTATTGTAATCAATTATAATCAATTTATTTTTATGTTTGAATATGTTAATTGAAAAGTAATTTTAAATTAATTTTTTTTATTTAATTGATATAAAAAGAATTATTTTTATACATTAAATTACTAAAATAAGTATAAAATGATTAAAAAAGTTATTTGATTGATGACAAAAATAGTATTTATATATCAAAATATAAAGAATAATTTATAAACTAGAATCATAAGCTTCAATTTTCAACATTATAAAAATTAACTTAAATTTTTTTTTATTTTACATTAAATTTCGTGAAAAAACTGAAACTGATTTTGTCAAATATAATTAAACACTGTTAAAACAACTTTTTTACCAAAAAAAAGTTAATTTAAGCTAAAAAAATTTACCTAAACATGCACTAAGATTAAATCATGTGTGCAATTATAGTACATATCATGTCAAGATACATGCACATTAATAAACATTACCAAGCATATGTCATATACAAATCATAAAGATAGAGATTTGAGGTTCGATTCTCATCTCTTAAATTTGATAAAGTCAATCCGCCCAACTATCTATCAGAAAAAAATATATATATATATATATATAAAGAGAGAGAGAGAGAGCATCATCAAATTAGTTCTTTACTTATAAATATATCAAAATGGTATGTGAATTTATGCAATCAAATTTATTCTTAAAAAGACAACTAATGTCAAAATTATCATTAAATGATCAATATAATAATAACTATATTTTCGAAGAATCAAAATAGACATTTACTTTATTAAAATTCATCTTTTTTATTATCACCAAAACTCATCTAGACCTTTTTTTTGGGTTGTTCAACCATTAGTGTCAATGAGGGTGAGTTCCTCGCATTTGATTTGCTGTCTCTTGGGTGTTAAAAAGATATTAAAACTTTGCTCAATGTTTATTATTGCACTCAGGTTATTAGAGTAAGAATAGAGAACGATTGTAACAATTCTTAGTACAGATAAGCATTGAGTAAAGGTTTGGGAAGCTAGCATGGCATACTCCAGTTCTCTTAGTACAGATCGATCATAATGTCAAAATCAATGCACATAGCTAAAGTTACTTAAACAACAAAGCTGCTGATAAGCAAAGGTTTGGGAAGCTAGCCTAGCATACTCCAGTTCTCTTACCATCCTTGAGCCTCTTCCAGTAGTTGACAATCTCTGGATGTGTCTCTATTGCTCGCTTTTTGAGCTTCTCACCTTTCTCATTAGTGACAACTGTAACATGAGCAGCTTTGGAGGATAGAGCACTTGGAAGTGTGTCCAAGAGCTTCACAACTTTATCAATGTCAGAAACAAGTCTATCTGCTAGGCTGCGGCCGAAATCCTCCCTGATCACTACTCGAAGAACAGCAATGTGTTGCACATCAGCTGGCAACGTATAGGCTGGAACAATCCACCCATATTTTCTCAACTCATCTGATATCTCGAACACAGTGTGTTTGCTACTGTCTTTCAAAGAGAAAGCTACCAACGGCACTCCTATATCCTTGGAGTGGATGTTGAACCGCCCTGTTTTCTCAATTCCTTCCTTCAACACTCTAGCATTCGCCCAGCAATTGTCCATGATATTTTTATAACCCTTACGTAGACAAGTGCAAGAAAAATAACCAAATAAATTAGAAAACCAATGAAGTGCACAAGATGGCAGTCAATTGCCAACAATAAACTATTACCATAGTTAAAATATGGCTTTTTGACCAAAGTGTTATTTTTGACAAAAAATATTATCAAAATGCCACTTTTTTGAAAATAATTATCGAAATGTCACCGTTTTGGCCACGGTGGCATTTTTTATTTTTTGTTGGGTCACGTGGAATACGTCAGAGCGCTTGGTGTATCCACGTAGGATACGCCAAGAGCTCTGGCGTATTCCATGATGTGGCCTTGCCAAGTCAGATGAGTTGAGGACGCATTATAATGAATCCTGACCGGGTGACCCAAATGAGTTAGGGTAGCGAATGGATTGGATCGAGCTAGGTGGCCCGAATGTGTTGGGGCCTGGTCCGAATAAATTTGAGATGGGCGAATGTACTTGAACCCGGGTTCGGTCGAAGAATGGATTTGAATGGTGGAGCTTGACCCTAATGGACTGGAGACGACCAATATGCCCCTTTATATTATTTTTAAAATAATATAAATAACAAAATTAGCCTTGAGACAAAATAAAAATAAATTTTAAAATTAATTATTAGTATTTTATTATTTTAAATATTTTATATTTATTATACATTTTTTAGTAACCATGTTATATTTTATTATACTTTAATTATATTATACTTTAAATCTCTTTATCATATCCTGTTGAGTTCTAACTCACTTCTCCCTCAGGATAGAATTTGAACTAAATAGACAGGATAAGATAGGTGATAGGATTGATTTATCCTATCCTGCTGGTTCACCAAACAACAGTTTCAGACAGGATATAAAAATTGATTTGTCCTATCTCTACAAAATTAATTTACTTTAATAGTTTAACCGATTCTAAAAAAATTGATGAGTTTCCTAAAAATCAGACGTTTAAAAATATTTCATCATGTATAATGAAACATATTTATATATATTCAATTCATATCAAGAAAACACGTATAAGATGCATAAACATAATGAGAAAAATGTAGTACATATAAATACAGTAATCCTTAATCAAGTAAATGTAATAAAATGTAGTACATATACATCAATGAGAAGGGTCAGGGTCAGAATGTGGGGGTCTGTGATGGGGATCAGAAGAAGGTCCTACCTGTGATGAGTGAGGATATGGTGGGTAACCCGTATACGGTGGATATGGAAATGACGGTGTCGGGGTAAAAGTATAAGGATATGGTGGGTAAGGGTAAGTAGGTGGTGGGTATGATGTAGATGGTGGATAACCTGGATATGGCGGGTACGAGGGAGGTGGTGGCTAAGACGGACGGTAAGTAGCAGTAGAAGTGGGTGGTGGGCGAGTACTAGGCACTGAGAAGAACCAGAGTCATCGGAAGACGTAGTCGTGATCGAAATCTTGGCTAACCTTCTCCATCTACGGCCAGCGAGTCATGCTCATCGGACCGCGCCGTAGACGGAGAAGGTTAGCCAAGATTCGATCACGACCACGTCTTCCGTGATGACTCGTTCTTCTCGTCTGTGCCTAAGACTCACCACCGCCCACTTCTATCGCTACTTACCGTCCGTCTTAGCCACCACCTCCCTTGTACCCGCCATATCCAGGTTATCCACCATCTACATCATACCCACCACCTACTTACCCTTACCCACCATATCCTTATACTTTTACCCCGACACCGTCATTTCCATATCCACCGTATACCTGTTACCCACCATATCCTCACTCATCACAGTGTAGGACCTTCTTTCGATCCCCATCATAGACCCCCACATTCGACCCCTACTCTTCTCATTGATGTATATGTACTACATTTTATTACATTTACTTGATTAAGGATTCATCGTATTTATATGTACCTGATTTTTCTCGTTATGTTTATGCATCTTATACGTGTTTTCTTGATATGAATTGAATATATATAAATATGTTTCATTATACTGAATGAAATATTTTTAACGTCTGATTTTTAGGGAAACTCGTCAATTTTTTTATAGAATCGGTTAAACTATTAAAGTAAATTAATTTTGTAGAGATAGGACAAATCAATTTTTATATCCTGTCGTCTGAAATGTTGTTTTGGTGAACCAAAGCAGGATAGATAAATCAATCCTATCACCTATCTTATCCCGTCTATTTAGTTCAAATTTATCCTGAGAGGAGATTGAAGTTGAACTCAAATGGAGATATGATAAGGAGATTTAAAGTATAATATAATTAAAGTATAATAAAATATACATGGTTACAAAAAAATGTATAATAAATATAAAATATTTAAAATAATAAAATACTAATAATTAATTTTAAAATTTATTTTTATTTTGTCTCAAGGCTAATTTTGTTATTTATATTATTTTAAAAATAATATAAAGGGGCATATTGGTCGTCTCCATTAGGGGTCAAGTCGGCCCAAATTAGTCCATTTGGCCGAACCTGGGCTTCAAGACATTCGGCCCATCTTAACCCATTGGGCTGGGCCATTCAACACATTTCGGATCACTTAGGCAACCAAATTGGGCCCAGTCTATTCGGGCCAGTCCTAACCCATTTGGGTCAGCCCAGTCGAATTCATTATAGTCAGTCTCAACCAATCTGACTTGTCAAGGCCACGTCATGGAATACGCCAGAGCGCTTGGCGTATCCACGTAGGATACGCCAGAGCGCTTGGCGTATCCACGTAGGATACGCCAAGAGCTCTGGCGTATCCTACGTGAATACGCCAAGCGCTCTGGCGTATTCCACGTGGCCCAACAAAAAATAAAAAATGCCACCGTGGCCAAAACGGTAGCATTTCGATAATTAGTTTCAAAAAAGTGACATTTTGATAATATTTTTTGCCAAAAATGGCACTTTGGTCAAAAAGCCGTTAAAATATAGTTAGAGTTTGGTTAGCATTAGTCAGAGATTAATTAGGTTAGTTTATTGAGTCAGCAGTAAGGGTGTTCTTGGATCGGTTTTAAGTCAAAAAACCATTTGATCCAAACAAGGTAAGTATCATCAGTTCGGTTTGAATTAGATGAATTCCAATAACCAAACTGATCCAATCCAAACCGATTTTAATCGATTTGGATTGGATTGGATGATTCGATTTTTAACTAATAACATAATAAAAATGCAATCGAAATGAGAGTAATACCCAGTAATAACAATATAATTCAAATTCCAAACTCCAAATTATTCATAAAGTCATACAAACCATACAAACAAATAAAATCATGTAGTAATTTCAACGTTTAGAATTCAAACAAATAAAATAAAAAATGACAACTCAGCAATTGTAATCCTTCCTGGAATTGAGATAGGAGGCTGACAAAAATGAACAAATGAGAGGGGATTCAGGGGAAGGAGGGGATAAGTTAGGATTAGTTATGGATATTTAGGTAATTTTAAGTGTATAATTAGTATAGTAATCGGTTCAGTTCGATTTGATTTGGATCGATTTCATAAAATTGAATCGAAAACCAAACTGAACCGATCGGTTCTTCACAAATTCAATCCAAATCAATTCAATCTATTTCGGTTTTTGTCAGTTTTCAATTTTTTTAGATCGATTTTCAGTTTTTTTTTATTGGTTTGGATTTGAACACCCCTGCTCAGCAATTAGTAACTAGTTGATTAGTCTCCCTTCTATATAAGCCACATTATTGGTTTGGTGAACACACCTTTCACCATTTAGTACATTTCAGTTTCTCTCATATCTTTTGTCTCTTAATTTTCTCTAGCTCTGATAATGTGTCTTAATATAAATTAAACTGTATACGCAGTTATAACTATTTACAATATATCTTGACTCTACACTCTGCAGTAAGTAAATATGAATGAAGTTCTCTCTTTAATTTTACTCTCATCTTGTATCATACAGTTCTTATTTTCAACTTCAATTTAAAAATCGTTATAATAATTAATAATCTTGGTATATCCTAGTGCTAGACCAGTGAGTTGTGAACAGATTTTTTTCATTCATGTTAATGGATATTGCTTTGATGAACCCCGTTGTTCTCTTGAAGCTCAAGTTATTCATTTCAACTTTTTGGAGTAAATTTTGGATGATAACAATTCCTCTAAAAAATTGGACTTGATATTATGTTGCAGCTGTTGGGTCTGCAAGGCAGCAATTCTTCTATCAGATTTTAACTTTTGCCTTAAAATTTAGTACCTATACAGTCAATAAGTAAAATGCTAATAAACAAAATTGATAAAAGGTTAAACTAAATAATTAGTTCTTATAATTTTAGCTGATTTGAATTTTGGTCCCTATATTTGTTTTTTTTTTATGTTGGTCCCTATATTTTAATTTTTTGGATTTTGGTCTCTGCCACTATGATATTAGTCTCTATATTTTTCACTTATATGTGTTTTAGTTCTTATAATTTTTACTTATTAAAGTATTAATTTTTATTTTCATTAAAAATTGATACTTATAGTTTCAAATTATTAAAATTTTGGTCAAAACAATAAAATATATCAACCAAATTTAAAATCAGGTGAAATTATAGGAACTAATTGTTTATTAGTTTAAACTTGATAAAATAAAGAAAGTAAAACATTCAATTTAAAAAAAAATATTATCCTTAGAATAATTATTTTATACAACATAATATTTGTAAAAAAATTATTCTGTCAACGTTTATATTATTTAAATTTTCTAACAAAATAATCATATATACTTTTTTGCTGTAGACAATATCATAATAGTTATTTGAATTTAATTTAAAAAATAAGTTAAAATGAGCACCAAACTAAAATGGCGAATGAAATTGCATGAATGAATAATTTTCCCAAAGTAAATTTTTTTTTTTGGTACAACAAAGTGAGTTTCTTTATTAAGCTGAAATTAATCAAGTACATACTTTTCATGCCTATAAGATTCATCAGTTTAAATTGTGATTGCGGTCACAGTTGCGGTTATGTTGCGTTTATTGCAATTGCAGAGAATTGTAAAAAAATGTGATTTATGTGACTGTAATTACGGTTGTAATGCAGTTGCAGAGACCACAAAAACTGTAATATTATGATCACAATTGTAACCGTGGACCACAATTTAAAATCATGATCAGTCACAATGAGAAGAGAAGATTACCTCAAAGCCAAGCCGTAAGAACTGGTAATATTGAGCAATTATTTGACTGGAGCCTGCCCAAAAGAAGTAGAAAGAAGCATAAATGCCAAGAAAAAGAAAAATGAAAAACAAAAAGGAGGTGTTCCACAAAGTTAATTACAATAGAATGGACACCGAAATGGCACAAGCATTTTTTTTGGGGAAGAGGGGTGGGGGGAGAGAGAGAAAGTCGCACTAAATAATTTTGCAATGCTAATTACATGTACAACATGATAATTAATGAATACTACTCTGGTGACTCTGCTCCTAGGATAGTTCAGCAGTGTTGCTAGGGAGCATTTACAAACATGGTTTTCAGAACCGGACCAGCCAGTCTGGGAAAACCAGGAACTGATCCTGGCTTTTTAAAAATCGATTAAAAAATTTAAAAATCAGCCTTGAACTGGTCAACCCATTTAAACCGGTCACCGTTCATAGGATTGAACCGGTTTAGTTTCTTTTTTAAAACAAAAATCTAATTTTTTTAAAAAACCCTTTTTTAAAAAAAAAATCAATTTTTTAAAAAATATATATAAATTTAAAAAAAATTAAAAATTTTTCGAGACATTGATTATTTGGTTCCCTATTTATAACCAAAATTTATCATTTAATGCTCTTAATTTGTCCAATGTGAGACAAATAAGAACTTGTAATGTAATAAGAATTTGATTTCAATTTATAACAAAAATCTTCACCTCTTACCTTTTTACTTATTCAAATTTAGGGTTAGTATATATTAAAAAATTATGATAGTATTAGTATAATACTTTTAGTTTAATATTTATTTACGTGATAAATTAATTTAATTATGTTCGTTATACATTTCAATATTTTTTTGTATTATTTATACAATTAACATATGTATATTATATTTTTCTTATGCATTGTTATATATTTATATAATATATATGTATATATATAAAACGCCGGTTTGTCATCAGTTTAATTCTAATTGAACCTCAAAGCCTTTACCCTCTTTTTTTTTTGGGTTCAATCACTAGTCCGGTTCTGAAAACATTGTTACAAATGTTTATTCAACAATTCAGTATCACCATGTCAAATGCTTCATGGCAACAATCTATCTCTCTATGATAAATGAATTTGAAACAATCCTGTGCAGATAACCAAACTAATGAGAACAAGTTATTCAATCCAATTAACAAGATGACTTTTGCTAGGTTCAAATGTTTGGATGGATATACAAGGAAATAGGGCAATAAAAAAGATATACAGATAAATTCAATATTGAAAATGACCCTAAATAACATTTGAACTGATTTTATGTTGAGAAAGACATCGATGACTAACAATACCTTAATAACTCAACTGAATAACTGAAGTATCAGATGTTTGTTTGAAGACATACCTTTGGAGAAATTGAGAGTGAAAGTGGGTTGATCAGATCCAAGATAGTTGATGTAAAAGATAAGTTCTTCTGGCAAGTCATCTTTGTTCCTCCAGACAACCCAGCCAACACCAGGGTAGACAAGGCCATACTTGTGACCACTGACATTGATACTCTTCACTAATGGCAAACGGAAATCCCACTCAAGATCAGGGTAGATAAATGGAGCAATAAACCCTCCACTGGCAGCATCAACATGAATTGGTGTATTCCACCCTGTCTCCTTGTTCTTTTTGGTAAGAAGTTCATTGAGAAGCTTCACATCCTCAAACTCTCCTGTCATAGTTGACCCCAAAATGACTGCAACACAGATGGTGTTCTCATCCACCATTTCTACTGCTTTTACCGGGTCCATCACAAAACAATCCTCTGTGAGTTTCACTTCCTTGAGCTCAACCTCAAAGTACTCAGCAAATTTTTCCCAACAAACCTGGTGTAGCATTTAACAAACTTCATGTATCCAGAACTCAGGCACATCAATCACTTAAATCACTTTAGTTCCAGCATATTATGAAATTAATATTACACCTATTTCCTAAGGCATAAGCATGCACTTAGCACAAACTTAAAAGAATTTGTCTAAAAGTTGTATCATCTATAACTAAAAGTGCTTTCATGATACAAATGCAGTCTGAAAAAAAAAAAAGGGTTTTGCTAACAAGTGTCTTAAGAAATCTAAAATAGGAAGTTTTTAGGAAAAGTATAACTTTTTCAATTCCTAATACATTGAATACTTTATTTTTCATGAAAAACTTTCTATTTTAGATTCTTAACATAGTAAAATCCAAAAAAGAAAGCAAGAAAGATAGAAACAATAAACATTAAATAGTCACATGAAAAATAGGGGAGAGAAACAGTGAGACAGATAAAATTAGAACTTGGTTTTAAGAGAGTTAATGCATTAAACACAATTTGAAATTCACCTGCACGTTAGCCCCAGCAACTATGTTCGGCTTGTCATATGGCTTGCCTTCTGATTTTCTCTTTATCTGCCATTTCCTTTTAAAAGCTAGACCTGCCAACATTATTGCCTCTGATGACCCCACAGTTCCCACACCTACAGCAGTTTCTTCCGCTCCAATAGGAGCATTGAAAAGGTGTGCTATCATATTCACACACCGGTTCTGCAGAATTGATCAAATTGAGAGCAGTCAGCTTGCACTTTACTATTATACAATTACCAACTTACCAGATAGCAAAAGGTCATTTCTATTGGTTCATAAAAGGATACATGATAGGAGAGATTATTTCTGGCTCAAATTTGAGGGATTTAGATAATTTCTTTTTTCTGAAGAACATGATGTTGCCATCTTCAAACAGAGAAAAACACAAAACAAACTTCTTTATGAGGTACTTGTGTCTTTTTCTTTGAGAACATGACATTATCAGGGAAAAGCTTTTCCAAAGTGAGTAAGTAAATATATATCCACTCTTAGTTAATCTAAAGTGTATCGTAATCTTAACTTACTAAAATTTAATAATAAATAAGCTTTTGCTGGTTCATTTTAGAGACAAGCTCATTTTATAAGAGTCTTATCTACTAAGCAAAGACAGATCCATATCTAAATCTGAGACCTCCATATTATATAATAACTTGAAAATAGTTTTGTCTTTTTGCTCTTAAAATGATACACATGAAGGGGTATCATAATTCCTCCCTAACTTTGATATTGGCACACCAATATTAATACACCATCTTCACATTTTTCTTAATTGGGAAAAAAAAGATCGAGAGAGTGTGTATTAAAATGTGTACTTTTCTTATTTTATTATCTAAAAAAGTAGTATAAGATTGATGCAATGAAAATGGTGTGTGAATAACATTATTGGGCTAAAAAGGCCTTTTACACAAGAGTAAGGCTCCTCTAAAGTGAGCTTGTTTGTAAAGTAAGTAACTAAATGATGAGGGATGATCATGATTTAGGGGGTTTGGGAATAACTTAAACAAATGCTAAATTGGACTCCACAAGTTAGGATCAAGAGAGAAATAGACAACTTCTATTCTCAAATTCTATTAAGTGTTCAAAATATTCAAGTCTGCCATTTCCCCTCTTCATACAAGGTATTTATAGGATAGCAACATTACAATTCACAATAAACATAAATAGAAAATTAAATTTAAAATGCTAAAAACAAGAGGCTCCATCTTCCAAAGCATAATTTCCATTGTATCACTTTAAAGCCCCACAATTCTCCATGTGCTTGGAATCTGAAAATGAGTAAAACTAGAAGCTCTACAATTCTCAATATGTTTAGAATCTGAACAGGAGTTATTGCTTGTTAGAAAGGTGAATAAGTCTAACTTCCAATGCCACTAACCATGCATCTTTGAACCACTACATCACTAAATATGTATCTATCCTGAATTATTTAGTGAATTAAGATTAGAATGTATTTTATATTAAATTAATGCTAGATACAATTTACTCGCTCACTTTAAGAGTTTTTCATTTCTATATAATTACGTATGCACTTTAAACAAAGTTTTGAAAAGAGAAATGTTTTATCCTCATATCTAATTCTCCTATTAACTCTCCTAATTATTAAATAAAAAAAAGTATGAAATATTTTTTATATTTTTGAATATATTAAATGTATTTATTTTTTTATTTAATATTTTTTCATTTAATATTAAAAAAATTATTTGAAGAAAGTTATAAGAGGATAAAACATTACTCTTTTCACGAACGTGTACCCAAAAAAAGACAAACTGCAAAGAGACTTTGTTTTCTTGTTCCTTTTTTTATTTTGGTACATAAAGAGACTTTGTTTTCTCCCCATCCAGGTAAAGACATCCAACAACCACATACCTGGAGGTCGGTGGTGACAGGATACTCGTCCATGTCAACATAGTTCTTGTTAAGGGAGTCCATAATGAGCTTGTCACACTCAGGCTCCATCCATGTGGTCACAAACGAAGCCAAGTTGAGCCTTGGTGCCCCATCCAGCATCAACTCGTCGTTTATTATCTGATATGCTGCTTCCTTTGGTATGGACTTCTCTGGTAACTTAAACCTTCATTCAACAACATTTCCTCCCAAACTTCATCACAACACATAAATAAAACCATTCTAAACAAAAGCAAAGTTTTTTTTTTCCCCTCATTTCTTCTAAAGAATTGATGAACATCAGTGAAGTAAAGAAGGGACTTTAACTTACTTGGGAAGTGGTTCACGCACATATCTGGAAGCAAAAGTGGACTGCAGTTGCTCACATGGGTCTTCACATGTGGATGCAATCACCATTTTGCTGGGTCTGTTTTGAGCTTAGTAATGCAGCAGATACAAGAGTTTGTGTGAGAAGTGAAAACTGAAGAGTAGTGAAGAGAGTGTTTAGGAGATAGATATGAAGAGGATAGGATTTTCTGTTTTATCTTGGAAGATTTTTAGAGCAATGTGAAGCACAGTGTTAGCTAGAAAACAAAGAAGCCAACCAAGCAATGGGTAATGGATAAGAGACAGCAGTGCCACAGAGAGCCTCAACCACTCAATACATAGAAACAGGAGACATACGCAGAGTGAGCAACATCTAAGGTCACTTTCCATTTAGTTGGGGTATCATCATTGCATCATTAATTCCAATTTTTTCAACGTCATTTTTTAATATCATTTTTTTATATTAGTTGATGAAGTATTAATTTATGATTAATTATATATAAAATTAATTAATAGATATTTTATTAACTAAATAATATACGTAATTAATTATAAATTTATATTTTATTAATTAATATAAAAATAATGTAAAAAATAATAAAATAATTAATTTTATTCCATCATTTGTCATTCCAACCTCAGCCACGTATCAGAAAAAGGTTAATTACAGATATACGGGCTATCACCTCACGTGTAGAAATGTAGTTTTTTAGTTTTTTTTTTTTTATGTAGAAGACAAAATCAATTCCACCTTTTCATTTAAAGAATGCATAAATATATGAGAATGAAAAATGTTAATAATATATATTTTTTAAAAAATGTATGTACTGATGATATTATTTTGAGGAGTGTGTAATTTAGTGAAAAAAATGATATAAAAAAATATATATAATGAATGATATTAAGAAGAATATAAAAAGTGATGGAAGAGAAAAATTGATAAAAATATTATTATTGTATGAGAAAATGATGTAAATATTGAGCTATTAGAAGAGTATATGATAAATTTATTTAAGTAGTAGTGCCCTTTGAATTTTGATGGGTTGTTAATTATTTGGTGGTTAACTACATTTTTTACAAGGGAAATATTAGTTATATATATTAAGTGTGGAGATGTAGTTTAATCTGTATTTTAGAATGCAGGAATTGCATTCAAGTTGTCTTGAATTGATGCCAATATGTTTGACAAAATTTGGCATCTCAACGTGATTTTTACCATGTTTAGGAGAAACCATATCCAAAAATAAAATAAAAAATAAAAAAAAGAAAGAAAGAAACAGGAAAAAAAAAAAAAAGAAACCTTCAAAAATTGCATGGAGCAAAAGTTGTTCACAAAAAATAGCATCCTAAATAAAAATAATAATTATAAAACTCTCCGAAAATTTAAGAAATACAATAGGATAATTTATCCAACACAATATAGAATTCAAAATCACTTTATGTGCCTAAACTAAATAATGAACATAAATCATTTTGAAATATAGTATTAAAGGATCCATGGATTGAAGAAAAAAATAGGAACTCCTATGTGTTTATATACGCCTTTAATTAATCGCATAAAAATTTCTTGTTAAGGTAAGGACAATGATCTCCTGTGTGCAACTACAACCTTCGTATGAAAACTCTTGCACCTCTTCTCTCTTCTCCATAGAACATAGAGTTCTTTATAATGTCTTTTTTGTGTTATTTTCAAACTGTAACTTATTACACTTCCATTTTAAATCATTTAAAAAAAATTGCAAAGAGCACCCAATTGTTAATTTGTTATTAAAAATTTCAAACAATTTTTACATCTCAAATAAACTTGAAATAATGATAAAATTACCATCTTAAAAATAATAAAAAATACAAAAAAAAAAACTGAATTTTCTCTAAATCATTCATTCTGCCAACAACAATGACTGCTAGAATCCATCATGCAATGACATTACTTTGTTAAGAGTCTCACATCGTCTGTCTCAATTTTTTGGATGTAGTTTATATATTTGTTAAATCATTCCACTTTACAATTAATTAGTTTTAAGTTAGAATCTAACATGGTATTAGAGTGATACCATCTTCCATGACTTGTTCCATCATTATTTTGCTGCATTGTTCTCGAAAATCTGGAACTCTGATCAGTCACTTCTCATGTCGTATTCTCTTTCCGACTTCCTTTTTTCTATCTCTTTGTCATCACTTTCTCTCTCCTATTTGTAGTTGACCCTTTCTCTCTTGCGCTCCCGATCAGTTCCGCTTGATCTAGCATCTTCGATATGCATCTTTATTCAATTTTGCTGATCAGTTTCATTTGATTCAGCCTAAAAGATTGACTCCGTCTTCGTTACTTCAACCTCTGATCAGTCGTCTGATCCAACCTAAAAGATTGGCTCTGTCTCCATTATTTCAGTCAAATACAGATTGGTTCTATCTTAGATGCAATTTGGCTCTATTCCCATTGTGATTGTCCCAAATGCAATTTAGACTTTTTAGCTTCTCCAAGATCTCAACGTTGTATTTTTAAATTATTTTTCAGTATATTCTATTTTTGTGTGTCTAATTGTAACAAGTTAAAACTTAATAGCTTTAACTTGAGGGAGAGTATTAAAATATCAATAATATATCTCAAAATTAAATTAGACTTGATTTTGTGTTATTTTAAGAATTTGATTCACACATAATTAAAGATGTTATTTATATTATATTTGATTATATTTCCTTCTTTATATAGACTCTCTCTCTTATAAATAGAGAATCATCTTGTACACACTGATTAATTTAAATATAATTCAGATAATATACAAAAACTTTTTCCAGACTTTTTCCATGTCCATGTTTCTCTATTTCTAACATGACATCAGAATCAAGGGAAAACTTCAAAAAATCTCCTTGTATTATACACCATGTGCACTTTGGTCCTGTTACTTCAAAAATGTGTAAAAAGGACTTGTTACTTTGCGTTTTGTGCAAAGAAGTACAAAATAATAACAGGCGTTACATTTTGGACGGATTACTTCAAAAATGTGCAAAAAGAACCTGCTACTTTGCGCTTTGTGCAAAGAAGTACAAAATAGTAACAGACGTTACATTTTGGGCGGAAACGCCCACGTGCAACACACTTACACATCTGAAAACTTGGCCCCCAAACGCGATCTTCTTCTTCCTCCAGCCCAAACCTTAGATCTCCAGAAACCCACACCCTTGCCCCACCATGGCAACGAATCTCGTTGCTCAACCACCCAAGTCAGATCCGCGCACCACCACGGCTGAGACTCAAACGACTGAGTTTAGTTCAACAATGGGTGCAACATAGTACATGGCAGATCTAGGCTTGCAGGTTTTGCGTGGTGGTGGTTCGCGTGAGCTGGAGCATCACAGTAGAGGAGTCGATGGCGGATCTGGATGACGCAGCGGAGCTCTTGGGTTGCAGATCTAGAAGTATAGGTCACAGTTGGCTTGGAATGGCAGAGTGCGGTGGCTCGCGGGGGGGTGCGCAGTGGTGGTTCGCAAGAGGTGGATTTGGGTTTCTGGAGGTTCGTGGTGAAGGCAAAGCGATAGTGATGGTGGCTGACAATCCAAAGTTTGGGTGGCTATGGTGTGGACAGTTGCTGCACGGTGCTGGGCTTGTGGGTGGGAGGAAGAAGAAGACCATGTTTAGGGACAATGGTGTGGATTTCTGGAGATCTAGGGTTTGGGCTGGAGGAAGAAGAAGACCTCGTTTGGGGGCCAAGTTTTCAGACATGCACGTGCACACGTTTCCATCCAAAATGTAATGTCCGTTACCATTTTGTACTTCTTTGCACAAAACGCAAAGTAACAGATCCTTTTTGCATATTTTTGAAGTAACAGGACCAAAGTGCACATGACGTATAGTACAATGAAGTTTTTTGAAGTTTTCCCCAGAATCAATATCTTATCTCTATCGCCTATTTTAATAAGTTCGCCTGTTCTGTCTAGGTATCTGTGGAAGGAGGGTGAAAAATCCCACATCGTCTGCCTTAATCTTTCAAGTACAGTTTATATATCTGTTAGGTCACTCCATTTTACAACCAATTAATTTTATATTAGAATCTCACATGCTCATTGCTATATAGCATTACATATTTACATATGAAAGAAGATAACATTGTAACAATCCTTACATACATAATTTTTAGGTCAATGCACATAGATAAAGTAACTCATAACAAGGCTGCCAAAAGGCATAGATTTGGTAAGCTTAGCATGCTCCAACTCTCTTGCCATCTACAAGCCGCTTCCAGTACTTGGCAATCTCTGCTTGAGTCTCTGTTGCACTCTTTTTAACCTTCTCACTTGTCTCATTAGTGATAGCTGTGTCATGGGCAGCTTTGGTGGAGAGAGGGCTTGGAAGTGTGTCCAAGAGCTTCACAACTTTCTCTATGTCAGAAACAAGTCTCTCAACCAAGCCGCGGCTGAAGTCCTCCCTAATCACCACCCGGAGGACAGCAATATGTTGCGCATCCGGTGGCATCGTATAGGCTGGAACTATCCACCCAAATTTTCTCAAATGGTCTGCTACCTCAAACACTGTGTGTTGGTTACTGTCTTTCAAAGAGAAGGCTACAAGTGGCACACCTATATCCTTGGAGAGAATGTTAAACCGCCCTGTTTTCTCAATTCCTTCCTTCAGAACTCTTGCATTCTCTAAGCAATTTTCCATGATATTTTTATAACCCTTATGTTTACAAGTTACAACAGCAAGAAAAATAACCAAACGTGTAAGAAAAACAGATATTGCATAAAATGGCAGTAAAGTACCAAATTAAACTGAAGTTTATGACCATTTGTAATATATACACAACGAAGCAAACATGTGTGCAGTTCTGTTTAGGATATTGCTTATATCATGCATCATGCAATTGTTATTTCTAAATTTTGGTTTAACAGTTAAATTGTGGTAACTGTTTGATGAATTTTTGCGGAAGAACGTATACAATTATATACGTCAGAGCAGTCTAGCACTCCAACCCTTTATCTTTTTACAACTGTCACTTTGATGGAGCCGTGCGCAGTCAAGACGTGCTAAGAATGGAGTAAGGATCCTGCCCTTTATATAATATATCAGTAACCTAGTTCATCTATCATAGACAGACTACTTGACCTACACCACAATCCAGCACACTCACCATTGGACTTAAGCCCAATAACAATAAATATGATGACTCCCAAACTTATAATGGATCACATAATTAATATGGACTTTCAGGAAAAATATCAAGCTATCTATTCAACTTGTTTTTCATAAAACAAAATGCACTAATCAATAGAAACCCAAACCCAGAAAATTATAACATACTTATCATGCTTAAAGTTAAGATTCAGCATCAAGATGATAACATAATTACCTCAAAGCCAAGCCGTATAAATTGGTAATATTGAGCAATAATTTGACTAGATCCTGTCAAAAGAAATACAAAGAAACAGGAAGGACCAAAAAAACAGAATATTTTGTTAAAACATTCAAATATTTGCAATAGAAACCAAATTGCATGATAGTGATCTATGAGCATTTTTCTTGTTCGGAAAATTCTTACCAATTGATTTCCCAATGCTAATAACATGTGTCATATTTAAGAATAAGATCAATTCACTCCATCACTTATCACGTGTGATCGAGACAAATTTGATGGGGTTAAACACAATTTAGTCTGCAAGAACATATCCTTTACTACGCTCAATATATAACCTAAGGCATTCCCATAGGCCTATACAACAAGTCGGCGAATTCCAAGTGTGTACTATAACCATGATGGATGCTTCATTGCAATTGGAAACAATCCTTTGGAACTGTCGTAATCTCTGAATGACTAATGGATTAAAAAACATTATTCAATGCACAACATGACTCTCTGAAACACAGTTTTCCTCACAAAAATAGTTTGCAGCCAACTGCATTCAAATAATATGTTGGAAATCTAGCAATAAGTTGCAGATATTTTGTAAAATCTACACATTTCAGGTGGCACTTAAGCAGATTCAAAATTATAAAGTGCAAACTTCTACTACAATTTTCAACAAAACATAATTCTTTCTTCATATAGGAGGGCATTATTCAATAAGACATAACACTCTAAGCTGAGACAAGAGTGTTTCTGCTCACTTAGAAGGTTTTGATGGATTCTACACAGACAGAGGTGCAGATAGATAGATTCAATATTGAAAGTAACTTTTAATTGCATTTTGAGCTGAATACTTTGACAGTGAAACAAAGACTAACAACGCCTAAACAGCCTACAGACACAAAGATATGCATAACACATCAAAGGCACGTGTCAACTCATATATTACCTTTGGAGAAATTGAGGGTGAAAGTGGGTTGATCAGATCCAAGATAATTTATGTGAAAAACAAGATCCTCAGGCAAGTCATCTTTACTCCTCCAGACAACCCAACCAACACCAGGGTAGACGAGACCATACTTGTGACCGCTAACATTAATGCTCTTCACTAGTGGCAAACGGAAATCCCACTCTAGATCAGGGTAAATAAATGGAGCAATAAACCCTCCACTGGCAGCATCAACATGAATTGGGGTATTCCATCCTGTCTCCTTGTTCCTTTTAGTAAGAAGTTCATTAAGAAGCTTCACATCCTCAAACTCTCCGGTCAGAGTTGACCCCAAAATGGCTGCAACACAGATGGTGTTCTCATCCACCATTTCAACTGCTTTCACAGGGTCCATCACATAGTATCCCTCTGTGAGTTTCACTTCCTTGAGCTCAACCTCAAAGTACCTTGCAAATTTTTCCCAACAAACCTGTGTAGCATATTTAAAGAACATTAAACATTGATGTATAAAGGCCCCAAAACCTGGCACATCAATCACTTACAGCACTTTGATTCTAGTCTATCTCAATTAATATACAGGTACCAATTTCTCATGACATAAGCATGCAGTAAATACAAATTAAAAGTTGTTTAAAATTTTATAGGATTAAACACAATTTGAGACCCACCTGCACATTAGCCCCAGTAACTATGTTGGGCTTATCATATGGTTTGCCTTCTGATTTTCTCTTTGTCTGCCATTTCCTTTTAAAAGCTAGACCTGCCAACATTATAGCCTCTGATGACCCCACAGTTCCTACACCTACTGCAGCCTCATCTTCGCCAATAGGAGCATGATATAGATGTGCTATTATATTAACACACCGGTTCTACAGAATTGAACAAATGACACTAGTCAGTCTCTCATTTTTAAATTTTAACAGAAACTAGTTACAAAATGATCCACAAATAATATCTATCTGTCTTCAATTTTACTAGTGTACTTCAGATACAGAACATAAACATGCAATGATCTTTTTATTACAGTAATCCACTCCGAATCTTCATCTGACCACAAAACACCGTAGATCTAAGAAGTTACCATCAGAAATACCAGATTTTGAGGGGAAAATGTCATATAAATCAGCAGTATCTTGTGTATAGTACTTTAATTTTACACTACCCTTTCTTTGAAAATTTCCCTTTTTTCCAAAAGGAAACTTGAGCAGAGAATGATACTTCTAGACTTTAAATAAGGAAGGAAGAAAAGAAGAAATATTTGTCATACAACAAACTAAATTCCCAACATAATAAAACAAACGAATAATCAAACCCTTTAAAACTATTATGCAATAACTTTAAAAATTAAACATACTTCAAACATTTTTTTTTTTAATAAAAAAGAGCTCCAAAGACCCAGGTTTTATGATTATATAAAGACACCCAGTTACTCAAAGAAATCACAGACCTGGAGCTCAGTGGTGACAGGGTACTCATCCATATCAACATAGTTCTTGTTAAGGGAAGCCATGATGAGCTTGTCACACTCAGGCTCCATCCAAGTGGTCACAAAGGAGGCCAAGTTGAGCCTTGGTGCACCATCCAGCATCAACTCATCGCTTATTATCTGATACGCTGCATCCTTTGGTATGGACTTCCCTGGCATCTTGAACCTGCATGTAACATTTCCATCACAACAGACAAACCCTATTTCCCCAATAAAAAAAGACATTTTTTTTTTTTGTCTCTATTCTTTCTTCAAAAGAATTGATCAACAATTAAGTGTGAAGTTCTAAGAAAAAGGGACTCACTTGGGAACAGGGTCACGCATATATCTGGAAGCAAAAGTGCAGTATAAGTTCTGTCCTTGTTCTTCTGGGTCTTTGACAATGGATGTAATCACCATTTTGGATGGTTTCTTCTGAGCCAACAACTGTGAGAGAAGAAAATAATCCAAAGAGTGAAGAATGAAACTCTTAACTCTGAAGGGAGAGTATCCCTAGTTAAAAGAGATGGGATTTTTTTTTTTTATGTATATATATATATATATATATATATATATATATATATATATATATATATATATATCTTTATCTTGAAGGAATTTTAGTGTTTAGAGCAATGAGGAGAAGTGAGAATCATCACTTTAACTTTGAGGAGAATAGAGAAGCGGTGAGCACTATGCATCGGGTGTCGTCAAGTTGAAGCATCTCTCAAGTCTCAACGCGTAGAAAAGGGGGGGACACGCATGAGGAGTTGGTGACAAGTGAGCACTTGAGTCACTTCTTTGGTGGTCGCTTTTATTTATTTTATTAAAAATAATTATTTCGTCATTTTTTTACGTTTCTTTTAATATTAATTAATGAAATATAAATTTATAATTAATTAATTATATATATATATTAATTAATTAATAAAAATTTTATGTAATAATTAATTAATAAAATATTTATTAATTAATTTATATACATAATTAATTATAAATTTATATTTATTAACTAATGTAAAAAATATATAAAAATAATAATAATTAAGATTGTTACTTCATTTTAATTTTGACTATAATTTCACATAATTCTTTGTCTGCAGTAGAAAATAAGAATAAATGAATTGAGTTATTTATAAATTATATGTAAGTATAATTATATAAATGAGTTAAATTTAAGATTTATAATTTTTTAATTATAGGCTATTTTTATATACATTATTATTAATTATTAATATAAATGTCAATTATAAAACAAAATTCTTATTGTGACGTGTCAATTTGTTCATTTTTTTAGTTAAAATTTTTTATTATTTCACAACACATAACTCTTATTAATTCATATTAAGAATTAAGAATTTAAGAAACAAATCAGACGTTGCGGTGTCAAATCAATACAATAAGTAGTCATTGATCAGAATTTCAACAAATATCATTTTTTATATTATTTTTTAATAATTATGATTAAAAAAATAATATAATTAATAATATAAAAAATATAAAAAAAATCATGATTGAATCAGATTCAGGCAGCTAGTCACCCTCCAAGCTTTGTGACGTGCACATTTGGCTTGAAGTTACAATGTCAACACTATGAATCGGCTCATACTTTATTAATTCTTATGTAAAGCAAATTACGATTATAGTCATTATTGATTTCTAGCCGTGTATTGTCTTAACTATTCATAAAAATAGTGTGAGCATGGATGTAACATATATATAGAACATTGATTAAATTAAAAAAATTGGATGATTAGGATGAATTATTGAAAACTTGATGAAGAGATTATAACAAACATTTTCAAATTGCAAAATTAATCCTAGCTTTCAAGTATTTTGAAAAACCATCCACCTCTCTAACCACATGCAAAGACCCCACCCTTTTTCTCCCAACTTCAACAACCTCAAGCCACACCCGCCTCAACTCCACTGTCGTCGGATCTGCCACGTTCTACGGCCAATCTTCCTTGATCCTACGGTTCTCTCCCAACTTCCAACGCTAGCTCAGCACCAAGACCCGCTGGAACTGCAGCAACACCAGCGTCGCCGGCATTGGATTATCGCAACCGACACTATCCTCAGTCATCTCAATCTAATCATGTTGAGCCAATAAAGCCAAGCAACTTGTATCTCAAAGTTCACCTTTATTTACTGTTATTTCTTCTTTTACACAAAGTTTTTTATTATTTTTTTATAACTGTTTAAAAAGCATGAGAAAATATCTTAATGATCTTAAACGGATGAATATTTCTTTTTAGAGTCATGTTAGTATAAATTTGATTTATGATAAATTTTTATATGTAATAGTATATTTATTATTTAATATATAATTTAAGTCACATATAAAATTTATTGTAAACCTAAGTCTGTACTTACATTTTTCTTATTTTTAAAGATTTACTTTTAACAAGTGCGTGTACATTTAGAAATAATCTCAATTATTAGATAAAATAATAACGATTAAATAATAATAAAATAATAATAATAATCGATAATAATAATTTAATGTCACATATAAAATTTATTGTAAACCTAAGTCTGTACTTACATTTTTCTTATTTTTAAAGAATTTAGATATAACAAGTGCGTGTACATGTGTAGGAAGGTTACGAATTAATAATAATAATATTATTAAATAATAATAATAATAATAATAATAATAATAATAATAATAATAATAATAATAATAATAATAATAATAATAATAATAATGTAGGATGCACGTGACCATTGGGCTAGTTAGAGCATAGCAACTTATTTTTCCGTACGATTAAAGATGAAGTCATGGTTTGATAAATCTCTAAGGTGTTGTTTGGCGCATGGAAGTAGGTTTGGAGTTGAGAATTGAAATTGAATCTTTTAATTTTAATTATTTTGTTTAGTGTGCACATTAATCTAATTCTAATTATTTTGTTTAGTGTGCACATTAGAATTGGAATTTCAATTCTGAGTTCATGAAATTAAAAAATAATTATTTTATATTATTTTTAATTCTTAATCTAAATTCTAAGAATTATCAATCCAAGTACAAAAGTTAAAAGCAATATGTTACAATTAGTATTTATTATCTTTGTCGCGCACTTTGTCAACCATTATTGCCGATGCTAGCACCGTCGCCGACGACATCCTCTAACCACCGTCGTCGGCGGTATTCTTTGACCACCGTCGTTGAGGGCGTCCTCCAACCACCATTGCCGGGGGTGCCCTCCAACCACCATTGTCAGGGGTGTCCACGTACCACAGTCATTGGTAGCATTATTTGACCACTGTTGCTGGCAAAGTCCTCCAACCAACATCACCCACGACGTCCACTGATCACAGTCACCAAAGGTGTCCTTTGACCACTGTCGCCGACAATGCCCTCTGACCAACATCAATGGTGGCACCCTCTGACCACCATTGCTGGCGGCATCCATTGCCCACCGTTGTTGACGACGTCCTCTAATTCAATTACAATTTTATTTCTCAATTCTTTATTTGCTTCAAACATAAAATTAAAATTTATAGCCAACTCCAATTCTAATAAAATTGGAATTAAAATTAAAATTTTATGTTCCAATTTCAATTCTATCATCCAAACAGATCCTAAGTATTGTAAGAGTAATCCTAAATTTGAATTTTATAAATATAGGACGTGGTCAGTGAGTTATTTCTCATGATTCTAGTAATATGGAAAGTTTATGTTTTATATATCCTATATAATAATAATGTGGAATTACAATATTTTAGTTAGTAAAGTCCTTTGTACATGAATGTAAAAACTTGGGATCAAATTTCGCATTTATCATTTTTCCTCCTTAGATGTAGCATGGTGTAGCATGTGTGCATTGGTGTGTGTTCCTAGAGTAAATTGTCATATGTTTGTGAAAGTCGCATTACTCAAAAGAAGAGAGTTGCTTTTTTTGTCAAACTAGATCATGTAGAAATTGGGTTTTCATTATTTGAACACTTAAAATGCGACACCTCTATGATATCCTACTCATATATGAATTCGGTGCAGATTTTAGAGTCGTACACATGATATATAAGAACAAAGAACCACACTGGATGTGGATGATGTCTCACGATGTATCATATTTGAGATGTATAAAAAAAACATTTTCCTAAAATTGGGTTGATAAAAGTTCACACCTATCACTATTTAGTACTTTCACATAAAATAAATGGGCCTGAGCCAATAATCTATTGCAAAGAATGCTTCCATACACCAAGCACGGGTGGCCTAGTTGAGCAACATGGCTCTAAAAGCTTTAGTTCTAATGCTGGCTTTGACTACGCTCTCCACATTTGGGCTTGCTAATAGTCATTGTTTTGATGTTAGAGAGTATGCATTGAGACAGTCCACGTGAGCTTTTTCATTTGAAATCATATGCCTTTTTTTTTTTTTCCTTTTCTTACCTCTCTAATTAAATATTGATAACTCATTAAAAAAAATTAACAACTAAAAGAAAAGTTATTACCAATTAACTAATTAAGAGAGAAAGAAATTTGTTTGCTAAGTTATCATCACTCAAGTGGGGGCTGAGTTTTAAATTTTGAAGGGAACAAACTGAAAAATTTCTAATCTGCACATTAAGAAACAACTTTTTTTTTATGATACTTAATGAGTAAATATATAAATTGATCCCTAAAAAAATATATGTTGTGTGCATTTGGTATCTAAAATTGTTTAAGTGCACAATTTAGTTACCAAATATGTGAAATTGCCAACACGTTCATCCTTTCGTCAGTTGGAGTTGATGAGCACTAATAGAGATGCTGATGTGTCATGTTAATAAACCGTTAGTGAAGCCTAGGTGAAACATTAACAGTGGTAGAGTGATATTGGAGCAAAACAGCGTCATTTTGTTATCTGAATATCTCAAAACACAGTTGAAGCTTCCTCTCTAACAATTATGTTTGA
This sequence comes from Ormosia emarginata, assembly GCA_029884605.1. NCBI lineage: Eukaryota > Viridiplantae > Streptophyta > Magnoliopsida > Fabales > Fabaceae > Ormosia > Ormosia emarginata. Next base: position 15,797,841 of record JAQQTP010000072.1, read on the forward strand.
AATGAGGAAAAACATGGTATTTGAACCCTAATTTGTCAAACCTCTCTCATTTCCCTAAGCTCACTAATTTCTCAAATTTTCCTAAAATGAAGACACCAGTGATGATTATGGGGAAGAAGGGTTGCCGGCAGTGAGCTCAGTGTGGCGGTGGTTGGATGGACGACCGAAGCGATGGAGACGGTAGTTAGGTAGACAACGGTGGCGCAGTGAGAAGGCTTGATGGCATGTCTGCGAAGATGATGGTTTGGGTTGTGGTGCGACGACTTCAAGGGTAGTTGTGGTTGGGTTTGGTTATGGAAGCATGGTGGAGGCTCGATTGCCAAGTCTGGGTTGGTTTTGGCCAGCAATTGTTATGGTTCTAGTAGGTTTTTGATTCTCTTGTTAGGGGTAATGGTTGAGGGAACAGTGGTTATGGTGGTGGAATAAAGGTTGATCGTGCACGGTGGCTCTGGAAGGAGGCTCATGGTAGGGGTTCGACTAATGTTTCATTTGAAGTGGTTAGGATCCAAGTGCGATAGGCTTCACCTCCAGGCAGTGTATCCTTCATTACAACTGGCTTAATGCAAAAACCATGAATAGCCGATGTCTTTATTTCAGGGAGATTTGGCAAATTAGGGTTAGAACATTCGTTCTTTCCTATTTCAAACATAACAATTAGATATGAAGCTTCAAACAATTGTGTTTTGAGAGATTTAGATGGTGAAATAACGTCGTTTTATTCTTATATCACTCTACCACTGTTAACATTCAACTTAGGTTTCACTAACAGTTTATTAACGTGACACATCAACATCTTTGTTTGTGTTCATCAACTCCAACTGACGGAAGGATGAATGTGTTGGTGATTGCACATATTCAAGGACGTTAACTATATTGTGCACTCAAACAATTTTAGGGACCAAATGCACACATGTATTTTTTAGGGACCAATTTATGTATTTGCTCATACTTAATTGGAAACAATACCTGTGGGGATATCTAGTTAAAGACAAAAAAAAAATACAAACTTTTGATGTTTTGATATGATTACAAGTAGTTTTTTTAAAAAAAATAAACCAAAGTAGATGACTTCACTAATTCAACTTCAACCAACCTAGATTTTGATTTGGTTATTCTTAAAACTAGATTAGGACACATGCAAGGAAGATGCAAGTCACGTGTTATGTATAGGATAATACGAAAGATCATGCAATGAATAACCTAAAAACCTTATTTCTTTGTTTAAAGAGAATACAATTAGTTAAAATTTAAGATAATTAATAATCAATAATTTTATAATAATAAGCTACAAAATTAAAAGGAAAATGTCAAATAAAGTAAATATATACAATGTACTTCATGTCAAGATGGCTCCAATAATAAAATGGGCTACGAGTTTCAAGAGAACAAATCATTATAAATGGAAATGTGTACTGCTGCAAATTCATGTTCGAATTTAGTCTGTAATATATTGCTATATATAATTCAAATTATTATTTTTAATTACATCATACACATGTTGTAATTTTAGCATGCCATGTGGCAACATGTCATTACAGCTTTCGCTGTTGGACTCTTTCTTTATACATTATACAGATAGATAAGAAGTAAATATTTTTACATATTGAGTACATATTCCCTTTAAGTGGTCATATGCTTGTATTCACTTTTTGAATTGATGTTAAACAATGTAAGAGTGGTATTGCAGGAAGGATTTGCAAGGCTATGGAGAGGCACAAACGCAGACCTGGCGCTTGCAGTACCAACTGTAGGTTCACAAGTCAACAAGTGTCTGTTGTTTTAAGTATTAGACATTATATAATGAGCGCTAAGGAATTGATTGACCTTTTATTTATTGTATGATTAAATCAGATAGAAATTTGCCTTCCTTCCTAATCCACAACTGGTTGGAGGAATTCACAGCCATAAGTGCTCCATCCAGAACTTCATATGTACCTTTTGTGGCTGGCTCATTGGCACGCTCACTAGCTTGTGCGACTTGTTGTCCTATTCAACATGCCAAAACGCGCATGCAAGTATTAAGGATAATATACTTCATTTGCAAGAGAATTGGCATAGGAAGTTTAAAAGTAGTGTCTTTTGGAGTTCCTATTCATCAAGTGCAGCACCTGTTTTCTTTGGGAACCTTCTCTTACATATACGTTGTTTTTATGTTACTTGGTTTTATGCAGTTTGTGCAACAGTAAACAGGTTAACCAGCAGTATTTATGTTGGTTAGTTTTGTTCAAGCGCTTTTTTTAGCATATACTAATTGCTCTTGTTGGCTACATGGTTTATTTTGTCTTATTTATTTCATAAGTACCAAGTCAATGTCACCAAGGTCTTTCATAGTTCAATTCCAATGGATAAAATTTGTCTTCAAATTATGGTTGTGGTTGTTAAAATACTGTATTGTGTCTGGACTTGATAATGTTTTGATTTTTTGGGATTCCTTAACTTGTTTATTCATTAGGTTGTGTTTGGAATGAATAAAAATGAGAAATGATTTGATTTAATTTGAATTGAATTGATTTGATTTGATTTAAAAATCAAATTTTGTGTTTGGAACTTTAAAAAAAAAATAGGATTTGAATTGATTTAGAAATCAAATTTTGTGTTTGGAATTCATTAAAATGAGAATTGATTTGATTTGATTTGATTTTATTATTTTACATTTTAATCCTTATGAAAGGTTGTTAGAGGTAGTTACTAAGGGTAAAATAGTCTATTTATTTCAAATCAAATCAAATCCTAACAAATCCTATCAAAATTGATAGAATTTCTAAAACAAAAGGAATGAAATCCATGAGATTTTAAAAATCAAATCATTTCTCATTTTTAAACATTCCAAACACAAAATTTAATTAAATTTGATTTACAAATCAAATCATTTCCTATTTTTTCACATTCCAAACACACTCTTAGTGTTGGACTTTGATATGTTGTAATTCCTATGTCTCCTTTCTTCTTCATTTAATTGATCCTCTTGGTATTATTGTAGACTTTGTGATTTGTTGATAATTTATTTGTTTTTTGGCTATATTTCCAATTCCACAAGCTTTCTAGATTCTTATTAGTTTTTGGAGAAGTCTTGTGTTTTTCAATGATATTTCCTATTCTACAGACTTATTGGGTTAGTATTGGATTTTGGGAAAGTATGAGGTTCTCATTTCTTGTAGACATTTAAAGAGACTCAAATTGGTGAAAAGCCTCCTGGAGTTCTAGACTCTGCTGCTAACTGTTGTCTCTCATGTCAAGAGCACGGATAGTCCACAGAACGATGTTAAGTGCACATAGCTTTCATGACAATCTGGTAGCCACATAGTAGTTATAAATTGAAGAGGAGCCTGCTTGCTTCACTGTTGGTAGTACAAATATTTGTATTTGTTAATTGACTAATATTTACTTATTCGTATGGTTCATCTAATTTTTTGTGCAAGCACATAATGATGGTTCATGGAATTTTGCATACCATAAAAGTTTGGTCTACTTATATATTTGGATTTAGTTTGTTAATGAGCTGGTAATTTAGATTTAGAATTTAGGATTTTCTCTTCAAGTCATAAGTCTTCTATATATTTTACAAGTAGGTTGATGAAGAAATTGAGATCGTGGTAGTATCTCATGAATTATTTGCATTCCTCATGTTTGTTTGATTTGATTTTTCAATCTCAGTGATTCTTTTGATTATCAATTGTGCTTCTCACTCACGCTACAACCTTTATTAATAAAAAAAATTAATGTTCATCTGATGTACGAACAAGTCATATATAATGTACGTGTAAGTCATGTACTATATATAAGATGATACAAAAGATCATATAATAGATAGGATAAATAGTAAGTAAAAAAGGTATAAAAAATTTATTTATTTATTTAAAATGAATATAATTAGTTAAAATTTAGGATAATAATTATTTTTTCTAATAATAAACTGAAAAATTAAAAGAAAACATTTATAAATGGACAATGTACTTTATGTCCAAATGACTCCAATAACAAAATGGACCATAAATTTCAAGAGAACAAATCATTATAAATGGAAATAAGCACTGAAGTAAATTTAAATTCAAATTTAGCCTATAATATATTGTTACATATAATTCAAATTATCTCATTTCTAATGTGCCGCACTGGAAACAGCTACACCACAGACCCACAGTCTTCTTCAACATCTCACAAGCACCGAAAACAAGCGACATCCTCATAGTGACACAGCCTCAGGCCGTTAACTCAGAAACAACGTCTCACCTAGAAATGCAGAAAGAGGCAGGAAAAATTTGGGATAATCGTTTTGATCTTGTGTGTGTTGTGTTTAAAGTAAAACCGGTTCAAACGAACGAGTCACAAATTTACCTGAGTTTATTCGAGTTTGACTGGATTTGACCGGGTTACTAAAAAAAACTATTCAAATGCATAATTGGACTGACTAAAAAAAATTAGAAATATATAAATATTCATCTAAAAAGATAAGGACAAAACTTACTTAAATTTCGTTAAATCAACATGTTGTGGATTAAGTGGTAAGTAAGCTAAAGTTAATAAGTTGAGAGACCTTTGCAATGTCAGGAGTTTGAGTTCGCAAAAACCCAATGCATTGTTGAGACGAGAAAACTTAGTACTTCGAATGAGATTAGTCTAACACCCAAAGGGTGTGAGGATACCCGTCAAAAACAAAAAATAAAAAGATAAATTATGTTAAGTGCTTGTGGTGTTTTTTTTTTTTATGAAAACAAAACATGTGTATATTTTTTACACTTAATTTATGAAAACTTCAAAAAAGAAGATGAGATGGGTAAAAAACAATACATATTATGTTTTTATTAGAGAACAACACTATAAATACATTAAGAACTTACCTAAATTTTATCTAAAACATAAATATATAAGTAATCTATTAAAAAAAACCTAATTATTTTCACGTAAAATGCTAGTTACATATAACTTTTGCTCTCACATCAATGAAATGATAAAATTAAAGTGAAAGTGTGCAAAAATTTAAACCTAAGGGATTGACATAGCAGTAGAGGAACATGTAATGTGTAGATAGACGTACGATCATTTGTTTGAATATCAGTTACACTAATTTCATAGGATCATGCCATAACAAATATCCTTATTAATCTTCTAATTTCGATGTGAATAACTTATCTTTGATTGGATCGGGAAGGTGAATTAGTCAAGTTATGCTCAAACTAACTTGTACACTACTTAATTGTAATAAAAAAAAATTGTACGCACGTGAGAATCTTAGTCAAAGATAAAAAAATTGTACTTTATATTGGGAGTGAGACCATTTCACTCTTACTCAAAAGAAAGTTGGAATGCCGAAGGGAGCATGCTAACCAATTAAAGAAGTCCATAAATGCTTAACTCCTTTTTAAGAGTGTAATAAAAAAAAATGGTATTTGCTTTGTGTCTTAAGTTTATCTCACATTAAGGTTATTTTAGGATAATATATGATAAGTGAAATGGAATGAGATGAAATAGAGTAAAATGATATAAAATTTTCGTACCATTATTTAGATATTTAAGGATAGAGTGAAAAAAAGTTTTTATCTCATTATTTGTAAAAGTGAAAACAAGTCAGGTCAAGTCAGACTTTGTCTTAAACAAGCTTGACTTGTATCTCAATTATAAGACTTGAGTATGACTTGTGAGTTTGTAATAAATCGATTTTTAAAGTATGGTATAACCTTTTTAAATGTTTGGCCTTACTTGGAAGCCTATTTAAATGTCTACTTTGTAATAAAGCCTTTAAATAAGCTAACGGACCTACCTTTAAATAGGTTAATAAACCTTTACATAAGCTAACATACCTACTTTTAAATATGTCAATAAATCTTTACATAGACTAACAGATCTAAGCTTTGAAATAGATCAACGAGCCTACTTAAGGCTAGCATACCTTTGTTATAACTTAACACTCACTCTCTAATTTGCTAGATGCTTACAACTTTCTTAATCTAATTTTTTGTAGATATGAGACTTAGAGATATATCAAATTACAAAATTATTAGATGCATATAGTTGTAAAATATGAAGATCGAACCTACGCTCCTCTAAATATAACATGAATGCAAGAAAGACTAGAATTATAATGAATTAGAATCATGATAATAACTACATGTTCTATAATGAATTGACAAGAAAGATAATATCATAATATTAATAATTGGTGATGTTAAAATATTATCCAAAGAATTTCAAAAACAGCTAAATGAGTTAAACATGAAACATAATCCAATAACTTTGGTCACTTTTCGTCAAGTTCCTGCAACTAGAGACAAAAGAACTGCACGATTTAACCATAAGGAAATTAAAATAATAATCTTACATATGTTATTAACAAATATATAAATAATAAATCCAAAAAAAAAATAACTAAATGAATCCACTTGTTTTATATCTCCATAACCAACTTCTTCATTACTAAAAACTGGGGTTAGGGCCCTTTCAAATGACGTTACAGTTACATAGGAAATATAATCCAATGTTGTGGGATATTACTGCAATTCATGATCTCCTGTAAGATATAAAAAGCATAGGTTTGATTTTCATGTTTTGCAACTATATGCCTCCAATAATTTTGCAACTTGATATATCTCAAAGTCTCATATTGGCTAAAGACTATACTAAGAAAGTGATTAATATCTATAAAAGTAAGGGGTAAATGCTTACTTACTATTTTTATTTTAATAAATATATTATATTAAATATATTATATTAAATATATTAAATAAATATATTATTTTTATTTTAACTTACTAACTTAAGTTTTAGTTATTGACTTTTATTAAAATTTAATTATAATATATATTAATATATTATATTATATATAGTTAAACAAGTTAGGTTACCAAGCCTAAAAGACTTTTTAAATAACTTGAGACTGACTTTTTTGTTAAATTGACTTTTAAAAAGTCTTGATCCTACTTATGTAGTAAATAAGTTAGATAAGATCTCAAACAAGTTAGACATAGGCCCTTAACGGGCAGCCTGACTTATTTTTATCCTTAATTGTTTGAAATAATGAGTTAAACAGAATTGAATGATAAAAATTATAATATTTTTGTTTAATCTCACTCCTCCCAATTTGGGAAAAAGAAAAAATTAAGTTTAAATAAGATAAAATATAATAAATATCATCCTATATTATTATTTTAAAAATTCAAACAATAAAATTATACATTGTTTCATCCAATTTTATCTCTTTACACAAATCCAAAGCACAAAAGTCAGAGGCGCAAAGAAACCAAACAATCAAACCTCATTGTTCATAGGGCGAATTCTAACGTACACCCTCTAAAAGAGGGTGTATAGTACACTTTATTAAACTTGACCATTGATCGTATTGAAAAACACATCAACGGTCAAGATTAATGACTTGTAACTTATGTTTTTTTTTCGTTTTAAGTTTTTTTTAATCGCTGTTATGTTGCCTCCGGTGACCACCGCCAGCGACTATCCGGCGACCGTCCAGCCAACTCTAGCGAAGTTCCGACAACTCCGGCGACTCCATCTTCCACCTTCACCATCTTCATCCATCACCACCAACAATCTATAACAACTACCCATCTTCAACCTCCATCACCACCATTAACAACCACCCACCACCATCTTCAACTCACTTCCATACCTCACCCAAGCCTCCACCATTCATCAACCCAAGCCACCACCTCCATAACCACCCACAAACTTCAACTCACCTCTTTCACCACTATTAACAACCACTTACCACCCGCAGAGCAGAACCCGCGCAGCAACCCAGATCCACCATCATAACTGCACCACCAGATCTGAGCCCGCGCCGTCGACGAACCCAGCAGCCCCGGTAACGTCGCCGTCTTCGCATCCGCCTCAAGCCGCGTCAAAGAACCCAGCAGCCTAGGTAACGTCGCCGTCGTCGCATCCGCCTCAAGCCGCCGTCAATCCCACTCCACCATCGAACTAGAGTCGCATCCGCCGCTAAGAGCCACTGCTACTTCGACCCGAGCCTCTGCCAGCTGCGACTTGCGTCACCCGATCCTAGTCGCGCTCACGGGATCTCGCGCCCAGCACTGTCGAACTAGGTCACCGACCAGCCATTGTGGCCAATACCCGTCAGATCCGGAGCTCGCCGTCACCGCACCGCTCCCGTCCAGCCAAGCTAGCCCGTCGAATCTGTCGAGCCACGCCGTAGCCGCACCGGAACCCAGTCGCACCCAGCGCCTCCGCCACTGTCCGGCAACAGTCTGGCCACCGTCCGGTGGTAGTGCTATGTAAAAAATATAACAAAATAAAAAAAACTAAGAAGTAAAAAAAAAAAACCTACTAAAAAAATAAAACTTACAATAGCAGGTAAAATTAAGAGTGTACGGTACACCGAAAGATGAGAGAGTGCACCATAGCACTTGCCTTGTTCATAGTCAAATAAGGATAAAGATATTTTTATACTCTTTTTAGTAATATATTCCTTTCCACACCTTTTTTAAAGAATTATAATTAAGTGAGAGAAAGTGATAAGAAAAAATTAATATGAATAATGATACGAAGAGAGATATAAAAAATAATATGAAATAAAAAAATGATAGAAAAATAATAATTTGTTAAATAAACATCAGCATGCCATCTAGGAACAGAAACCTGTGAGTGTGAGGATGTCCCAAAGGAGCCAAACCCACCTTCAAGTTCCCTCTCCTTTCACATGAGATGACAAATAGCACCACTACCTCATAACTGGTCCCTACAAAGTTCTCCTCTTTGGAGCAATTTTCATCACAGCTCATTGCTTCCACTGACAACAACAACATCAGTAAGCATTCAATTCAAGACAAAACCTTTCCCTATGTTCCACAGCATATACCACACAATCTCCCAATGCCTCAACTCAACCACTGCCTCTCTGTTGCAGGCACGACAAGCCCATGCCCACATCCTCAAACTTGGTCTCTTTGCCGAAACCCACCTCACCACAAGGCTCCTCTCTCTCTATGCCAACAACCTATGCTACCCAGAAGTCAACCTCGTACTCCATTCTCTCCCTCAACCCACCGTGTTCTCCTTCTCCACTGTCATCCACGCTTTTGCAAGATCCTATCAATTCCATCACGTTCTGCATGTTTTCTCCCAGATGGGTTCTTATGATCTGGTCCCAGATGGGTTTCTTCTCCCTAGTGCTATCAAGGCTTGTGCTGGATTGCAAACCTTGAAACCAGGGAAACAGGTTCATGGCTTTGCTTCTGTATCTGGGTGTGCTTCAGATTCCATTGTGATGTCGTCTTTGGTGCATATGTACTTGAAATGTAACCAAATTGTGGATGCCCATAAACTGTTTGATAGAATGCCTGAGAGGGACGTGTTTGTTTGGAGTGCTATGATCGCGGGTTACTCGCGCCAGGGGCTTGTTGACAAGGCAAAAGATCTCTTTTCTGAGATGAGAAACGAGGGTGTTGAACCGAATTTGGTGTCGTGGAATGGTATGATTGCTGGGTTCAATAGTAATGGGTCACATGTTGAGGCAGTGATGTTGTTTCAAATGATGTTATCAGAAGGCTTTTGGCCTGATGGGTCTACTGTCTCTTGTGTTCTTCCTGCTATAAGGCACTTGGAGGATGCGGTAATGGGCGCCCAGGTTCATGGTTATGTCATTAAGCATGGCTTGGGATCAGACAATTTTGTGATCAGCGCACTTCTTGACATGTATGGAAAATGTGGCTGCACATTAGAGATGTCTCAGGTGTTTGATGAAGTGGTCCAAACGGAAATAGGTTCTTTAAATGCTTTTCTTACTGGTTTGTCACGCAACGGTCTAGTTGACACTGCATTGGAGGTGTTTGGGAAGTTCAGGGACCAAGGAATGGAATTGAATGTTGTGACATGGACATCAATAATAGCTAGCTGCTCCCAGAATGGGAAAGACCTGGAAGCTTTGGAGCTTTTTAGAGAGATGCAGACTGATGGTGTGGAGCCTAATGCTGTAACAATCCCAAGCTTGATTCCTGCTTGTGGAAATATTTCAGCGTTAACGCATGGAAAGGAAATCCATTGCTTTTCTCTCAGAAAGGGAATTTTTGATGATGTATATGTAGGTAGTGCATTAATAGATATGTATGCCAAGTGCGGAAGAATCCAATTATCTCGGACTTGTTTTGATAAAATGTTGGCCCCAAATTTGGTTTCTTGGAATGCAGTTATGAGTGGATATGCAATGCATGGAAAGGCTAAGGAAACAATTGAGATGTTTCATAAGATGCAGCAGAGTGACCAGAAGCCTGACTCGATTACCTTTACATGTGTGTTAACTGCGTGCACCCAAAATGGCTTAACTGAAGAGGGATGGCTTTATTTTAATAGCATGTCCAAAGAACATGGCATTGAAGCTAAAATGGAACATTATGCTTGCATGGTGACACTTCTCAGTCGTGTAGGAAAACTCGAAGAAGCTTATTCTATCATCAAGGAAATGCCATTTGAACCTGATGCTTGTATATGGGGAGCCTTGCTAAGTTCTTGCAGAGTTCACCATAATTTGAGTTTAGGTGAGATTGCGGCAGAGAAGCTTTTCCTGTTAGAACCAGACAATCCCGGGAACTACATTCTTCTGTCCAATATCTATGCTTCAAAGGGCATGTGGGATGAAGTAAATAGAATTCGTGATGTGATGACGAGTAAGGGATTGAGGAAAAACCCTGGCTACAGTTGGATTGAGGTCGGACACAAAGTACACATGCTTCTTGCTGGTGACAAGTCACATCCACAAATGAAAGAGATTTTGGAGAAGTTGGATAAATTGAGTATTGAGATGAAGAAGTCTGGTTACTTTCCAAAGACTAGCTTTGTGCTGCAAGATGTGGAGGAACAAGAGAAGGAGCAGATATTGTGTGGGCACAGTGAGAAGTTGGCAGTAGTATTAGGACTACTCAACACAAGTCCAGGACAGCCTCTTCAAGTGATTAAGAACCTGAGAATCTGCGATGACTGCCATGCTGCTATAAAATTTATAAGCAGATTGGAAGGAAGAGATATTTTTGTAAGAGACACAAATCGTTTTCACCATTTCAAAGATGGTGTTTGCTCTTGTGGAGATTATTGGTAAATTGCTCATGGTAGTCTAGGGACTTCTCTTCAAGAGGTGTCAATTCTCTGCCATTGGTCCTTCCAGTAGATCTGAAAACACAGAATACATTAATCAAGATTATTTGCATTAACAATAATTTGATGCCATGGAGTTAATCATATTGAGACAAGGATATCTGTACTTCATCTTTTGGCAACTGGTAGCTACATAGTTCTCAGTGGCCCCAGTGGTTTTCAGTTTGGTAAACCTTTCTCTTCACTCCCTTTTGTTCTTGTAATGAAGATTTATAGTTAGCAGCATGATTTAGAATATACGGAGGGGAGACAACTTGCAGGTCTGGATATGCGAGTAGAAAATTGAGGAACTTCAACATTTATTACTTGACTAATTCTATTATTTCTTTAGGACTGATATGGAGCATTTTCTTGTGTAAGGTATTATGATTTGAAGCTTTTTAATGGTTGAGAGTAAACTTGGGTAACTGTGAATCTGTTGAAATGGTAATGTTGATGGCATCCATATACATGACCGTGAAACCTCACTGTAAACTGGGCTCTCTTCCTTTGAGATGGGCCTGATATATTTTGATTAGCATGATTGAGGAACAGGGTGATGAGGAAGAATTCCAAGAAAACCGTATATTGAATTGCCAAACCACCTGCTTTCTGGCTCTTTTCAACAATCATTTTGTGGCTAATAGATTCGGTATTAGGATGTTTTGCAGGGAACTCATGGCCCGAGTCTGTAGATTTTCCTATACGAGGTCCATGTTGGTGGTAGATGCCTGATTTAGCATCAATTAGTAAATTCAAAGACATGTTAATTTGAGATACACTTCTCCTTATAAGCTGAGTCTTAACAGCCTCAAAACCTTCCAGTATTTTTTTTTTAACTGGAGCTGAGCGTGTGTTTCATCTGTTACAAATAACCTTGCTTTTGTCAAATCGGATTAAAATTTTTATTACTATAAATTTTACTTCGTTTAACTGTGATTCCATGTGGGCATGAAGGCACTGTGTTCTGATGTCTTATGAATTGTAGAAACTTGATCCTTTTGCTTCAGCCTCATTACATTGTGAATTTATGGCACACTTGGCTTACTGGAATAGAAATTTCCATTCCAATATTTGGTTTACAAATAGGAAAGGGAATACTCATTCCCAAGGGACTGCCCATTCGTTTCATTTCAGGAATACTCATTCCACCGCTTCACATGTTCACTATTCTCACCTCGGGTGAGATTCTCTGTGCTTCACCCTTCTTCTCAATCGTTGAGCTTTGTTCAGCCACCACCATTCTCTGTCACAGAGCTTCCTCTGGCCACCATGTCTTCTGTGTCTTCTGCCTTGCCATTTTTCTGTCTCAGGAAGGTAAGATTCTCTATCTTTGAACTTCATCTTTCATGTTTTTTCGTTGAGTTCTTTGAATGTTGCTCATGATTCGATGCTGAAGATCGATTGTTATACCATTTATTGCCAGAATCACTTATAATGGTATAGTGGCAGTTGCACCCCCAAACATTGTTTTTTTCTTTAAATTTTGTGTAATTTTTTATGAGTCCCCCAAATAGATAGAATCTTATATAGTGTATATGTCATTGAGTGTGTATTGAGCATCCCCACAAAAATGTTTCTAGTCCCGCCCCCGCCCTTGTATGCACCTGCTAGTATGCCAAGCCAATTGTCACAACGTACACCAACACAGAAACTTCTTTCTTCTTTATCTTACAATAAATGATGATTTATCTTATACTGTCATTTTCTGAACATGTTTATGTTAATTCATGTTCTAGCATTGGACACCTTGTTCTAAATATCGCAAGCATTGGGACCGAGGTAGAATTGCAAGAGAAGAGGGAAAAGATGTATTCAGAGATTATGAAGGTGAAGGAACACAGCAAAGAAGAGAAGCTCGCTGCTTCTCTTAAGATACCTAGTGACCCGGCAACCCGGCATTGTTGACTGTATTTTATCAAGTACCTGATGAAAATAGGGCATATTAAAAATTAGGCATGTTATAGGTTAACAAGAGACGAAAGAAAGTGTTTTAGATCTTTACTTATTTGCTTAGCTTGTAACGAATATGACTTTATCAAAAGATCCTAATTTCTCGTTTGTTTAGAAATTAAAATTTTGTAATGTTTTCAATTTTAATTTGCTTGGATTATGCCTATGTTGGCTGCAATTTAAATTGACTAGATTCAGACACATCATATTGTCTTGTTTTGTTGGTTCTGTTTCAATTCGACTTTGTTTTTCACAAATTGTACGATGATTATTATACTATTATTTGCAATCTCATTTCTTTGACAATTACCATTGTGCTATACCTTAATATTCAAAAGCTCCCATAAAACAAAAACATAGCAAGAAAGTGGCTCGGTCAAGAGAAGTTGTATGTAGCCTGACGAAGTATTGGAGTTCATTCATTAAGCTAAATTACCAAGCTAACAAAATAACTAGTAAGTAAGCCCCTGGACATGCTTAGTTTTTCTTTTTTAAAATTAAAGGATTTTTAGTTTTAATATTGAAAGTGGCAATATTTTTTAAATTAAAACTAATTAGAAAATAAAAAACTTGAAATTTGAAATTTAATTGAAGATAATTAAGTAGAAAAGAATTTTGATTGATTGATAAATAATTATTGAAGAGATAATTAAAGAGATAATGAGAAGTATTACTTCTTGAAAATAAAGGCACATATAAGAGAAAAGATAAGAGAATGACACATGACTACATGAGAATTAGAGTATGATAGAAAGTTTATCATTCTCAAAAGAGAATATTTTGATTTATAATATAGAGGTGAATTAGTCTCAATACTCCAAAAAAACATTACTCACACACACCAAATGGTGTGGGTAAACCTCATAAGAACAAAAAAACTCTCAAAATTTGTAGTTTTCAATTTAAATTTTTTGTCTTCTCTATAAACTGTTGTAAATAATCACTTTTCTTGTGTGTTTATAAGATGTTGAAGAATGTTATCATTTAATTATATAAATAAATATATAAATTAACATGGTATAATTGTTATTTTATTGTGATAAAATATAATTTGTATACATAAGTATTTAAAAATAAATATTTATTTTATAGTATGGGTATAATAATAATCTTACTTTTAATTTTTCATTCCATTCTTTGATTAATTGCATAACATACCAAACAGAGAAATGGAATAGATCCTAAAGATACCAAACAAAACATACGGATCAGTAGGGATCCAAAAAAAAAAAAAAGAGGGAATTAGGATGAGTATTCCATTCCCGCTCCCACTTCCATTCCCATCCCATTAAAGACCATTTCATGGAACCAAATATGACCTTAGGCGATCTCCAATTGGAGAAGCATTAGGCAATTTCTAGAGATATTGTTCACTTGTTGCTGAATTACTTCACTTGCTTGTCTGCGGTTGATTTTTGGGCTTTGATTCCCTCATTGGTGTTCATTAGTAACACCAATACTCCCAACAAATGCAATATTCTGCACGGAGAGAATCATCTTAATGAGTCAAAGTGGGTTTAGAAACACCAGAAACTTGTTTTAAGATGCCTGATGTTTCAAAAATGGTGAATTATGGTAATTAAATAGTGTTCAATGCTCGATCAATTATAAAACAAAACATGTTTTAGTTATAGTTGCGAGAGGAAGAAGTCAAGGTAGCTGGTGTTGCAATAAATTGTATAGCACAAAAAGATTCTGAACCCATCAAATAATAAGTACATTTTTTCCTCTCTTTATCTTGCTCTATCTTATATATCCTATCTTGTCTGTTAAATGAATTCCTATATATACTATCACTAGTGCTAAATGTTTTTAAAATCAGACATTGGATATTATATATATATATATATATATTAACTAATAAACTAACGTATTAACATTTCATATTATATTACATAGTGTTTTAAAATCTATATTGTAAGCAAAGCATTTTTCTCAAAAAGCATATAAAATATATAAAAATTAAGAAGAAAGAAATCACATTTATAAATGCCTCACATAAATTAATAAATAAAATATCTCAAAAGTATCAATATATATGTCAAAGAAAAAGCAAGCTTCTCAAGTACAAAAGAAAACAAATCTTCTCATGCTTTTCTTAAACTTTTTATGTAGGATTTTGTAACTTAATTGAACCTCTATTTGAATAAAAATTATATAAAAATGAGTTAAAAATTTTTAAAATAAAAAAAATTGGTTCAAATTAGTTTAAATTGGTTCATAACCAAATTTGACCGATTTAGACCAATTTTGATCGATTTTTTGAAATTTTGATTTTTTGGATTAAGTGGAGATTTTTTTTTGAAAATAAAATGTATTGAAAATATCTTTGTTCTTAATTGTTATATAAATATCTTAGTGTATGTTTCTTGTTTAAAATGGCATGTTTGATGAAAATATCTTTGTTCTTAATTCTTTGATCAATCATGTCTTTGAATGAATGTGTGTAGTAGATATGTTTTATCTTGATATATTAGATCAATCATGCATACACTAAATTTCTGCATAATCTCATTTCTACTGCATAATATGCACTTTTGCTGCATAATTATGATATTTTGCTGCAAATTTTGTTGACTCTTAATCAATTTTTGAATCCAATATTGACTTGAGCATCAGAGATTTCCCCTAAGCTATTTTTACAGGTATTTCATAGAAGCTATACTAATTGTCAAAATGGTGTAATTCTTGGTAAAAGTAGTGATTTTGCAAAAACATAGATATGGAACTAGTTAGTTTTTACGCTTACATGATATGGAATTGTTTTGAGATGTTATAAACAATAATAGATGTAATCGATTTGTAATCTATTACAATAATTTTACAATGTAGAAGATAGAAAATCGTCAAATTGATTACACACCCATGGTAATCGATTACATAGGGTTTAAAAACAAGTTTCAACATGCTAGAAGCCTTTTTATCCGAAATCACATTGATCATTGCTTGCCTACTAGAATTTACTTGATATTATGCCTCACATGATCATTGCTAAATAACTATATTATGATGATAAATCAATATAAAATTGAAATGCTTTCAAAACAAAAATTCAAGTGCATATATCTTTTTATGTTCTTTAAACTAACAAGTTGATAATGTGGTACATGTTTTACATTATAAATCAATCCAAATTATGCTTGTAAATGGGCTTAAATGATATTTGATGCTAACTCATTGCTTTAAAAAACTTTTAGAGTTAGCTTTGCAAGTGTCTCTATGTGTTTCAAATAGTCATCAAATATTCAAATGACAAGCATAAATGGATAAAGAGAAGAGTTGAATGAAAAGGGACATGAGGAGACCAAAGTGCAATGGAATGGAATACACAATGGAAGACCAATAGATGAAGAATATTCTAAAGAAGCATTCTCTCAATAAGTATCTCTATCCCTAAGCTATTATGGTATTCTATATGCTTGGATTGTATGATACTTTTGACCTAATTAATTTGTGTCTAATTGGATTCATGTCCAATGGTTGAACTATATCATACTTTGATCCATATAACATTTCTCAAGGTGAATGGTCTGATCTATGGTTTCTTAGTGATCTGTGAGGTTTGTTAATCATTGCTAGCACTTTGTTCCATGCAACGCATGAGATAATTAAAAAAATGTTAAAATAAATAAGGAAAAAAATATTAGCCCACAGATATGACATCCCTGATAATTTGGATGATCCAGACTCTTCTCGTGGTATAATAATTGAATTATGTAATTTCTCGTAATAAATATATACCTTATTTTTATATGATCTTTAATAACTAATTAATTTATATAGTTTCAGTTAATTTCAAATTTTCATTCTATAATTTTTTTTTTTTAATATTAATTTTTATATGTTTATTCATTTGGATATTTTATCAACTCATTATTAAGAATACATCAAGCTAACCCCTTACACCAAATTATACTAACAAAATAATCTAAGATTGCTAAATATTATAATGACATATAAAAAGAAAACTTACTAAAAATTAAAATAGTTAATAATAATATAACCAAATGATGCTTAATGCATTCAAGTACCTTAACATTTTGTAACATATACATTTAATTTCCACAGTTTAAGTAGACTAAATAAAATAACACATTTGTTAAGTCAATCAATTGACATAAGACTTCTAATTTTTTTTTAATCTTGCTTTCTTTAATGAATCTAATCTATTTCAATACGACACATAATTATAATGTACTCTTGACATATAATGGATCAATGCTTTCGTTGAAGTCAACTTCTTACCTTATTTGTTTATATAAACTATTTCAACTCCTGTAAATAATTTTATTCAAAACATCATGAAACATTGATGTTATATGATACAAGTTTAACTTAATTGCATTTGAACGATCTTACTAAATAAACTTTATTATAAATCCTAACTTTCAATTGATTTTATCGTGTTTTCTAGTAAAGTTTTTATTTTAAGATTTTTATTTTATAGATGCAAATAATAATTTCTTATTTTTCTCATAATAAATTATATTTAATTAATTTCACTATATTTTTATGTAAAATTTTCATTCTAGTGCAATGTATATATTGAAGTTTTAAATTATATATATATATATATATTAATTTGAAAATATAATTTAGTTTGCTAGTAATAATTTTTTTCTCAATCAATTTTACTATGATTTTTTTATAAAATATTCAAACTCATATAAATATTAATATATTTTAATTAATCTAGTATCACATGAATAAAAAATATTTAAATATAAAATAATAACATCACTTTTAATGAAAATTTATAATTTATTTATTTAATCGAAGAGACAATTATCACCATAAAAATTGTATATAGGGACAATTTGAACAATTCAAAAAGATTAAATTTCTAATAATATATGACTCTCTATATTCTTATACTTTATTCAATGTCAAATTAATTTAAATTTACTAACCCAATGTCAAAATAATTAAAAAATTTAACACAATATCAAAAGAATCAAAATTTATTTAAAAGATAAACGAAGACAAAAATTTACAAACTTGTATTATTTTAAAGTAATGTTACAAAAGATATCCAACCAAAATTACAATAAAATTTATATTAAAAATATAACGATAATAACATTATCATCATCAAGTTATTCAAGTGCTTATAACAATATAAAAATAATAACAAAATGTACCTATCAAATAAATATAAATTTTTAAAATATATAATATTTTAGTATTAAAATATATTAATATATTAATATTTTTTAAAATTTTAAATATATTTAAATTTCTAATATTAAAATATTAAAATATTTTAATATTAAACTTTTTTTATATTTTGTATTATTTATAATTTTTAATATTATTTAAAAAAATAATATTTTTTAATAATTTAATATTTTTTGTATTTTAAGATTTATATATTTTTAATATTAATATTAATATATAAATATTTAAAAGTAGTGGAACCTATAAATGACATGTGTCCTTATAAATTTTTGAAAGAAGGAGAATATGACGTGTTAAATTTGTCTAGAATTAAAATCTTTAAATTGTATTAATAATAATAATAGATAGATAGTAGATAATAAATAATAGATAATAGATAGTGGATAGCGCTCACAGAAAAATATATACCATCATATCTCCTGCACCAAAAAAATATTTACTATCATATCTTATCTATTAAAGTTTTAAATTGAAATAGAGCTTCAATTATATGATAAACTAGTTATAGTATCCGCGATTTGCACAGTTTAGTTATGCAAAAAAATATGGGATTTTACATGTTATTTTAAATTTTTTATAATTAATTATCATTTTAAATTTTTTTATATCACCCTACAATTATTTTGGCAAGTGCTTCCATGTTTGCAAATTTTTGTAAACGATGAATTGAATTTATGATTATGAATACTAAAGTTAATATTAATTCATTCAATAATAGATTCAAACTCAAGGAAAAAAATTAAAATGAAAATAGAATAAAAGTTGAGATAATGCAATTAAAGAATTTTCCTTATATGTAACGTGCTGCCATATTGTGAATATATATTCTGTACACAGAGTAACAAGCTAAAAAAAGTCAATAAAGTATAATAAATAATTGAAAGTGATTTTTTATGGAGATATGAGATGCTATAATAAACATTTGGCTTAATTATATTTTTAGTTCATCTAAATATAATTATCATTTTTTTATTTTTTAAAAACTTTGATCTTATTTTAATTCTTTTAAATTTTAAAATAAGTAAAGTTAGTCTCTTTGGTAATTTTATTTTGAAAAAATTAATTTTACTTGTCTTAAATTATAAAAAATTAAAATAAGCTAAAAAATTTAAATGAAAAATAACTATATTTAAAAAGACTAAAAAAATAATTAAATCTAAATATTTTGTACACTTATTTTCATGGCAAATTTTGAAAAATAAAAGTAATGAACATAGTAAATTTGCGTGAAAAAAAAAGAGAAATGAGAATGAGATGTTCATCTAAATATAATTATCATTTTTTTATTTTTCTAAAAAAATAAATTTTAAAAAAGAATGTACAAATTGAATTTTATGGTAGCCTGCCAAAAATCTCCTCAATTGAATGGATGTGATATCATCATTAAGTGAAGGGTATTATAGAAAATTGAAAAAAATTAAAAGAAAAAGAATTTATGCTACAAAAACAAATAAAATCTCACCTAAGGATCAACATTTCATTAGGTGAGAAAAATTGAGGATAAAAATGTAATTTCACAATAAGACAAAAATAAAAAAGAAAATTGGCGGAAAAAACAACTATAGCAATTATAAACAGATTTAATCGATTAATAATTAATTAATTGATAATTAATTTAATTAATAATAAGTAGACTATGTAACAAATACTTTTGCTGGAAGATGAGAAAGTAATTGGAAAGAATGGGACGGGAGAATGCTTATTGTTATTTTTATTTTATTAATTTTTTATTAATTTTTTATTTATTTTAATTTAATAGTTTAAATTAGTTTATTTAATAAAAAAATAAAAAATAAAAATAACAATAAATACAAAAAAATGATAAGAAACATTCTTATAAAAAAATGAACAAAGAAAAAAATAAAAAGAAAAGGAAAGAGAAAATTACGACAGAGAAAAGACCAAAGAGTAAAAACATGCATTTCATGTGATTAGATACAAAGAATGATAGAGAAAGAAAATTCTCTCTCAACGTCACCTTTTGTTGGCAAATTACCAATTGCCTATAAGAATCAAAATGAAAAAGAATAAGTGAGGGATAAATTTGAAATTTTAGTTAGTTTTTTCACATTATCAAAATAGGCAACCTACAAATCTTAAACTACCAGTAATTCTTCAGTCTCTCATTGTAATTTGAAAAAAAAACTTAAGGATATTATTAGAAAGTGATATTACATGATAAGGGTGGATTCTGAGCGGGAAATTTTTCTGTCTACAATGTAGACATTTTTAATGAATTAAGTTGATTATAGTAAAAAATTTAAGTTCATTTTTTATATTTTTTATATTTATTTTATTAATTAAATTATGATATGTGTGTATTTTTTATGTATTAATATTTTTTGTTTTTTTATAATAATATACATATGTTATAATTTAATTGATGAAATAAATATAAAGAAATGAATTTAAATTTTGTCTTTGATTATAAATGCTATTCCTAAAAATAATATGATAAATGCTCCATTTCAATAAATAAGTTAACGAGTAAATTTAAAATAAAAATTATAAAAAACTGACATTAAATTCATAAACCAAAGTGTTCGAGCATATGTAAGAAATAACTTATGTCAAGAAAAAAAAGTAGATTCAATAATCCAAAAAAAAAGAGATGCAATATAAAAAAATTAAAGCATTTAGCATTATTTGTTAAACTTGGTTGATGATAATAAGGTTGTGTGTAAACACATGCACGGAAAGCTACAAGAGTATCTGCATAGGATTGCATTATGCTTGGAAACATAGGTAGAAGTGATTCTTGAAACATATTCATTTGAAGCAATCCATCTTGTTTCCCTAACCAAATCTCAAGTGCCTTCCTCCTATGAATGCATTGACTATATTTGGTTACTCATAAATCATTTTTGGCCTGTCAAAATTGTGGCACACGTTGAGGGAAGATGACTTTCGTGTTGATTTATTGGAGAAAATGAGGGCTAGTCCGCATGAGTAGTTTGGCTCTTGGTTTGCTCCATCAGCAGCTTTGCTTCTATAATTTCTAGAGGATGGTGCTCACGTAAATTTCATTGGACATTGCTCTACAAGCCTTGTAAGGTATGTGAATGGATCATCTTATATAAATATATCATTATGGGGAATGAATATTCTCATGTGAGTTTTTACATTATTATAAGAAAAAGAGTATGACATAAAAAAAAAAAAAAACTATTTGTGGAGCTTAGTCAAAATTTGTAAAATTTTATTTATAACTTTTGCATTTATTTATTTTTTTCATATAACCTTGTAATATGAAAAATTACATGCGAGGAAAAAAAAATTTCTTGCATTAATACATATCTAACTTAGGCTATGACACATGTTTTATGAGAGACTCAGAATAGAACCCACGTAAATATGTATAGATTTAGTTAAATATTATCTATACACAATTATTTAATGAGGTGAAACCTATCTTACTTTTTGGTTTCTTTTGAATTTATCTAAATTACATAGTCTCCCAATTATCTACGATATCTATAACTGTATCCTCTTGTTACACCAAAATATTAATTCAGAATTTTTATAGAAAGAAAATAATATATACTTTAAAAGGCATAAAAATAATTTTATAGTGAAGTATTATTTTCAATTTAAAATTTGGAGTAGATAATAACAATACACTCTAACCAAATTTTAAGATACTAACTTTGAAACACACACGACTCATATCAAGACAAAAGTAAGATCCTATCCTATCTGCAAACTTTTATTCTCCCTATGATATTTGGATGTTTTCTTGTTGGTGAGTTATGAGGTACATTAGTTATCTTCAAAACTATTTATATTTTTATCTTTCTAAGAGACATTCTCTTGAGATTTTTGAACAAATTGTCCTTTGTGACAAAAAAAATTATCAAAATATTACTATTTTTAAATTATTTTTTAAATACTACCGTTTTGATCACAGTGATATTTTTTATTCTTTGTTGGGTCACGTGGGATACATGAAGTCAGTATCCACGTAAGCGTATCCCACATGGATATGCCAAACGTTACAGATCGTACGCGTGGATCGCTTAAACGTTCTGGCGTATCCTACGTGAACCCCTATAACCCCACCTCTCCTCTCTCTCCCACGAAAACTCTCCTCATTTATCAAATTTTCATCTTTTCTTCAGATTTCACTTTCT
This sequence comes from Ormosia emarginata, assembly GCA_029884605.1. NCBI lineage: Eukaryota > Viridiplantae > Streptophyta > Magnoliopsida > Fabales > Fabaceae > Ormosia > Ormosia emarginata. Next base: position 15,820,193 of record JAQQTP010000072.1, read on the forward strand.
CTAAACTCTCTCTCGAAATCTCTGTGGTACGTAAGTTGTGAGAGAATTATATTTGTAAGTATTTCTATCATTAGATTATTATTGTTATTGTTATATATATTGTTGAATATTTTAATTATTAGAATTATTGTTTATGCTTTTGAGTTATTATATTAATTATGTTTTGTATATTTGTTTTACTTTTAGAATTATTATTTATGTTTTTGAGTTTTTATATTAATTATGTATTGTACATTTGTTTTATTGTTAGAATTATTGTTTATGTTTTTTAGTTTCTATATTATTTATGTATTATGTATATTTGTTTAATTGTTAAAATAATTGATTATTATTATTATTTATTATTATTATTATTATTATTATTTATTTTATTATTATTACTTAATTGTGTATTTATTATATATGTTTTGTTATTATTTAGTAAGTTTTTGGAATTTGTTTTGTACAAAATTGAATTATTTGTGTTGTTATTATTCAGAAGTGCAAGATGACCAAATACCTTGTTATTCTCATTTACTACAATAGGAGAACGCATGAAGGTGAATAGGGTCTAATATACAAAGGTCCTCGTCCCAAGCCTATCATGATTCAACGTGATACGACTATTGAACTTTTAAAAAAGAGAATTCATTTAAAATTAAGGCTCCAAGAAAATCAAGTTGTGTCTAGTGTTGTGTACAGATTTTCACAATGGAGTAATGTTCTAAGATGGATAGCTTTTTCATTAGAAGATGATGAAGATGTTGCTTGCATGATTGATTGCTTTGATCAGTGTAACATCCCGGGACTGCTTGTAGGATTGATGAGTGTCTCCACAAATCAACACGTGTCTTTTCAGCGTGTTTTGTCCTCACTCACACGCATCTTAGGAAACTTCCCAGGAGGTCACTCATCCCACAATTGCTCCAGGTCAAACACGCTTAACAGGCTCAGAAAAGAAGTTGTAACTTGTTGATATGGTTACGCCTAATCAATTCATTTAAGTCATCCTCAACTATGTAGTCCCATACCTGTACAGTCTTTGAATCCCTCTCATTCCGGTGCGTATTCAGTTCATTCATGAGACCATTCGCCTAGAAGCATGCCAGGAGCCGCTCCTTGTACGTGCTTCTCAAGCACCAACATCCACTCCCCGCCCTCGTCGGCCCCATGTGGTGTCCCGGGGTTGATGAGGGCGGGGAGTGGACACCGGTGCATGAGAGGCATGTACAAGGAGCGGCTCTTGGCATGCTTTCTAGGCGAAGGGTCCCATGAATGAACCGAATACGCACTGAATGAGAGGGATTCGTAGAAGGTAACTGCAATTAGGATGACTTAAAGGAATTGATTAGGCGAACCATATCAACAAGTTCTTTCGGGAGTAGAACATAAAACTTCATGGTTAGCGTCTTGACCCTGGGAGCAATGTGGAATCAGTGACCTAGAAGTTTCTGGGATGTGTGTTGAGACAAAACACGCTAAATACTCGTGTTGGTTTGTGGAGACACTCGTTTCAGGCATCCCAAGATGTTACAGATGGTATCGTAGCCGGGACTTCTCCCGTGACGGTGTGGTTCGGGGGACGAACTAAAGCGGTGGGCATGTGGTGTCCGGGGTTAATGAGAGCGGGGAGTGGACGCCGGTGCATGAGAGAACACGTACAAGGAGGCTGCTCTTGGCATGCTTTTAGGCGAAGGGTCCCATGAATGGGCCCGAATACGCACCGGAATGAGAGGGATTCGAGGCGTGCGGGAATGAGACCGCGTAGTTAAGGATGGGCTTAAAAGGAATTGATTAGGCGTAGTCATATCAACAATTTGCAACTTCTTTTCGGGAGCACAGAACATAAGAACTCCATGGTTAAGCGTGCTTGACTTGGAGCAATTATGGGATGGGTGACCTCTTGGGAAGTTTCCTAGGATGTGTGTGAGTGAGGACAAAGCACGCTGAAAAGACTCATGTTAGTTTGTGGAGACACTCGTCAATCCTGCAAGCAGTCCCGGGATGTTACAATCAGCATCCTAACTTAACTTCTATGGATTTGTATGTCGAGACAGAAACAAGTGAGCACAATGAGCATGCTGAAGCTCCTTTTGAAACAAGGTTACAAGCTGGTCCTTGTAATCTTGCTGAATTATCGTACCCTATCAATACTCAATTCTCCATGACACATGCTCCTGTCCTAATACAATCTCAAGAAGTTGGTACGTTTACAATGCCTGAAGGGAGCTCATTTAGGTTGGACCTTGAAACCGATAACCCGCTTATGGCAAATGCATTATCTGACACAACCGATGATGAAGGGAAGATGCCTGAGGGTGAAGATACAGACACCGACTTAGAAGAAGATCAATTTGGCCTTGAAGTAAATATACAACAACTAATCCCTTTATTGGTAGTTGCTCCTGAATCTACGTATGTGCCTCAATGCCCTCAGTTTTCTGAAATCAATTGGGATGCGCTGAGTATACCTGATAATCTACCTGAATTAGATTCTCATGGTATTTGGAGTCCAGATGAAGAATTATATGTCGGGTTACAATTTCCTTCTAAAGATGCTGTCAATTTGGCCCTAAAACATTATTCCATTATTAGACATCAGAATTACAAGATTGAGGATTCTGATACACAGTGGCTAACTATTAAGTGTCCCAGAGCTACTGATGGTTGTAATTGGAGGGTCAGAGTCATTCTAAGCAAGAAATCAAACATGTGAGAAATTAGAAAATATAATGGGCCTCATAACTATGTCAATCTAGCCATTTCACAAGATCATCAGAAGTTAGACTCTCATATGATTTGTTTTTGCATTCTGGAGATGGTTAAGCAAAAACCTGATGTACCTGTATGCTTGATTATTGAAAGGGTTCGATGTCAATTCGGATATGACGTATCCTATCGGAAAGCTTGGAAGACAAAACAAATTGTCATTGTGAAATTATTTGGAGACCGGGATAATTCTTATGCGGTATTGCCTAGATGGTTACTTGCCATGCAAAGAGACATGTCAGGCACAGTGGTGGAGTTGCAAACCGTTAATTATGTTGAGGCCAATAGAGTTGACCGTTCAAAACTTGTATTCCATCACTTGTTTTGGACATTCAAACCACGTGTTATTGGATTCCAATACTGTAAGCTCATTATTCAGATTGACGACACTCATTTGTATGGTAAATATCGTCATACACTATTGATTGCAACAACACAGGATGGCGATAGAAAGCCTCTGCCCATTGCATTTTTCTGTTATGCTTATTCATCTTATACATGTTTTGTTGATATGGATTTAATATATATATAAATATGTTTCATTATATAGGATGGAGTATTTTTGAGAATGTCTGTTTTTTAGGAGAAATTCTGTTAAATTTTTTATAGAATCAGAATATTTAAACTATTAAAGTTAATTAATTTTGTTATCGCCACTTGACCAAGTATTCTAAATTCATCAATTTAAAGTGTAAAGCTTGATTACAATACATTAAGGGTCTTCATTCTTAGATTTATTTGTTTAACTTCATAATTTCATAAACTTAATTTTCTAAACCTGAAATTTCACCTTAAATTTAATTGAAATAACATTTTAACTTAAGCATACTAAAAGTCAAAAACTTTACTTGAGTAACTATGTCAAAGCAGCCGTCCATTACCAGTCGTTCAACCCATTCGGGTTAGTCTGCCTATGATTCGGGTCACCATTAGAAATTAGCCCAACCTATTCGGGATCGGATCATTTTTGAGTCTGTCAATTCGGGTCATGTAAGTTTCGGATTAGCATTTTCTTAACCCAGCATAGCCATTTTCTCGGATTATTCAGAGCGACCCATTTGACTTGGCTAATTTTGTCACAACAGGCTACATCGTGGGATACGCCAGAACGTTTGGCGTATCTCACGTGACCTAATAAAGAATAAAAAATGCCACCATGATCAAAACAGTAATATTTTAAAAAATAATTTAAAAATAATGATATTTTAGTAAATATTTTTGTCACAAAGAATAATTTGGTCAAAAATCCCATACTTTTGTCTTGTTATTTAACAATAGGATAGAATCCAACCCCTTTATATTTATACTCTTTTGTCATGTTATTTATTCTTAAATTAAACAGAGGTCAATTTTTGACTTGTGTATCTTAACCAGAAAGAAATATTAAATCCATGATGTTGATTATGTCCAAGAATGAAATTTTCTTTAGGTTGAAACACCCATTGACTTATTGACCATAATTTTTCTCAAATGTAATGTAAAGTTGTAACTACGCAAGTCAAAGCCTTCATTATTCTAGGTAGTTTAGGCGAGAGGCGCCCCATAAAAAAAGTAAACAGGGCTCTTGGACCAAACCAAAGGTTGTCTTCTCAATTTCTCATCAGCTAACAACGTATGCAAAGGTGCCAACTTGTTGAATGGGGCAATGAGGAAATTGTCTGGGAAAGACACACAACCAATGCCTCACAGCCCAAGCTCTTCTCTTTCTTACTCTCTGCTTCCTCTATTCACATCACTACTTCTTCCAAGTCCTCACCTTTACTCAGTCAGCACATTCAGTCTTTCTTTATTTCTTGCTTACACACCTGCATGTTCCCCTATCAGACCCCATTCACCCTTTAGAATCCTTCTCTATATCTGTGAGAATCTCCTCTCCTGTTCTGCCATGACCAGCAGGTTTCTAGAAAAATTCATACTTGAATTTGAAATGGCTGCATAGTAGCACTGTCAGCAGTTAGTGGGGTTTCGAGTTTTGACGGTATATTATTGGGAACCAGCTTCAAACAGGTCTTACCCTCTCTTGGTCTACCTCTGTTTTTTGTTTGTTTGTTTGGTTTCAATGCCTCAGAGTTTGTTTGGTTTCATTTAATTTGGAATCCATCTTTTCTTGATTTCCTTGTTGATAGCCTTTTGCTTGCTTTAGTCAGTCTTACTATATTATGCTTGAATTCTTCCTTATGCCAAATTGCCAATTACCATACTTACATGCTAATGATTTCTAATTCTTTGATGGTTTATGCTTAATTGGAGTAAGGTCAAATATGATGCTGTCACCATTTTTAATACTATTTATTGGCTAGAATGCACTGAGATGAATCTGAATCAATAGTGTTGACCCCAGAAAAGTAATTCACTTTAAGATATTGTGGACTTTGTTCAATAAGCTTGGTTTGGTAAAGGAACAAGCTCGTGGAGGTTTATGCTTAATTATAGTTGTAGTCCATACTTTTACTTTTCATTTAAATTTCTCAGGAGGTAATGTGATACAGGACCCCTTGGACCTGTATAATTTGGAAACCTAGTGGTGCTGCAACAAAAGCAGTTGGATTTCTTTTGTTTTTCATTTTTCATTTTTGTTTTCTTGAAGAGATGAAATTTTGTGAAGAGGAAAAGAAACAGTACATGAGTGAGGATGGGGGACCCTCCAAAAAGAATTAGAAGAAGAAAACCTCAACTGAAGAAGAATGAACATACCAATAAAATCTTCTGATGCTCTCTTTGATCACTTTGACCCACCACTATGTTATCTCTTTGTATAATGGACCTGAAAATTTCAATCATTCTAACAACAGTTCCAGTCATTTGAGCCTTGAAAAATTATGACCATAAGTAAAGGTGAAAGAGATTCCTTGTATCCTTATAATGCATTAAGTTTCATCTGGCCTTTTCACTTACATATGGTCTTTGGATGCTTTTCATGCCGCTCTATATATTTTGTTTCCTTTTATTTATTAATTGTTTTGAATATTGAATTAATTTTGACTCTGGAATTACTGTTATGCCATAGAAATGTAGGTATTGAATGTTTTGTTAATTTTGTTTATTTTGCAGAATTGTCAATCAGACATGGCTGATTTTGAAAAAGATGAGGTGCCTATGCTGTCAGAGACTCATCCCAAACTATCAAATGAACCTGTTGATTCTAAATTCCAGAGGCTTGTACCTAGGACACGAAGTGCATCAATTTCTATTCCCATGATCTCCATGGATCCATATGAAAGAGAAACTAATCTTATGGGACATACTGGTCCCCTACGGATTCAGAGAAATACTCCGTTTAATCAGATGAGTGGCCCATTATATGTTACCCATAGACCTGGAAACCTTTTCCGGCAGAATATAGTAGCACCAGGGAACCAAGCAGTGGAAAATAAGACAGACAAGTTTCCTTCGTTCCGTGGCATGAGTGAAAATGATTTGCAGAACAACTATGCTGGCAAAAATGAACATTTACTAAGGTCTGGTCAACTGGGAATGTGTAATGATCCGTATTGTACTACTTGCCCAACTTACTTCAAGGCTACTCAACAAAAGAATTCAAAAACTTCGGGTATATTCAATCCCAAGGTATCTTTCCTCCTAAAATAGACTACCCTTTCTTCTATTTTAAGAAAATAATGACTACTATATGTTAAAGTTCCCTTAAGATTACACTTTATGCATCCAGGTTCTTATGTTCTTCTTGCATGCATCATGCTCAAGAATTTTATTCTAGATGTGTGCCTTTCTGCTATAGAGCTTTATTCTAAGCTAACTTATGATTTGATATGATGATTTTGTCATAATTCATAGATCATTATTTGAACTATACTACATTTATGTGCTTCTCAAGCAGCCAATTTTTTTCCATAATGATGCCTAATTTGGTATACGTTGATCTTATCATGAATTACTTTGATCCACTCTCTCCCCCCCCCCTCTCCAACTAGGGTTAAAGAAGGAAAAACACATTACAGATAAAGACAGCAAAGTTTGACAATCCAGCTGCATATCAGACAATGAAGTCATATGTAAATAGTCCTTAACCGAGCACCATAAGATTCTTAGAACACAACTCTGTCCCATAAAAGTTGCTATGGTCTACCCTTGAAAATTCTAGCAACCTTTAATATATCATTATAGGGGATATTCTTTTAAATTTAAATTCTCTCTCTCTTTTCCATTTGTAGACATTTTATCATATGAATCACTTTTACTATATTAGCTCCTGTTACTTAACTACTTTTGTTCAACTTTGAATGTTTTCAGTTTCACAATGCCCTTTATGGGGATGCCAAGGGTTGGGCAAGAAGACTTTTTACTTTCTTGACTCTATATGTTCCTGGAGTTATGAACCCTCATACTAAACTTGTACAACAATGGAATCAATTTTTTGTAATTTGTTGCTTGGTGGCAATTTTTGTGGATCCATTATTTTTCTTCTTGCTCTCTGTGCAGAAGGTATGGTTTTTTCCCCTTTATTTATATTCAAATTATTGCTAGTTTTATCTAGTTAGTTATTGATCTCTGTTTCACATAATAAAGGTCATATCACTTTACAATGAATAATTATATGAATGAGATGGAAGCCTTCGTACCTTAAGATAACAAAGCACTCCGGCTTCACAAGACATTCTTAGAAAATGGTGTTATCATCTCACTTTATTCCATATTAATAATCTCTATAGCTGTTGAAACAATCTATTTCTCTCCCTATATATATGTGCTTAAGTTTGCAAGTTTGTGTTTTGCATGCTAAAAAAATTAGCACCCTGCCTCAATCTGTGTTTATAAAGTGGCCATTTACATTTCAATATCAGAAGTGAGGATAATTTAAACTATGACATGTTAAGAAACATTCATTAACCAATTTCCCTCTTGAGACGTGGCTTAAACTGAACCTTGGCCTTAAATTTCTTCTATAGGTTGGGCTTTGTTGGATTCATGCCTCAAACTGAACTATAAGGCCAGTCATTTACTATAGAAAAGGGAGGATGATAGAAATATCCAGGAAGTCAAATTCTCTTTGCAAGGAAAATAGAGTAATAAGAGAGCTAATATCTTTTCCAATATTAGCAAACAAAATTATGGACTCTCTTTTATTTTCTTGCTGACCTAAATTGGTTTTGCCCAAGAAGGAAGTTCATTTATGGGTGTTTCCCACCCTGGTTAATAGGCATCATAAAGTAGCTTAAAGTAACAATGCCTGTGTGCTTGATGTGCTCTTAGCCTCGTAGTAATCTTCTTTTCAATTCCCTATGTACTCTCTTTGCAAATGTATTCTAAATTTTTCCTGCTTCTTGTATGCAGGAACATAAATGTATTGTTATAAACTCGACTATGACAACGGTGCTTGTTTTACTTAGAAGCATGAATGATTTTGTACACTTCCTAAACATTATTCTTCAGGTAACTTCAAGGAATTTTCAGGCTGTTGTTCATTCCTTTTAATTATGTAACTATTTTTCATATATTAACCTGGAGATTCTACACTGTTACTTTGAGACATATATTTGAGCTCCTTTTTCATTTTTCATTTTTCATTTTTCTGGTTATAAGAAGGTATAACATAATCTGCTGAATGTTCTCTTAGAACAGCCTTGGAACACTACATGATTTTCTTTTGCTTTTTACATCATACATAAAATCTGTCCACTAGAAAATAATCAGATCACAGAAACTCAGAAAGTATAATAATTTTTTTCTGTTAACTTCATGTAACAATCATAATAATGATTAGTGAGTAAATGTAGAGGTTGAGACCACAGTGTGCCTATTTTGTTGGTACCAAATGCAGAAGAGTGATAGTCTTGAATCTTAAATATGTTTTTATACGTTCATAAGTTTAAGTTGGTGCTCTTTTTTATTTTTTTGAAAAAAAATTCTAGGTTGGTGCTCTTCCGTTTCGTGATGCAGCAGAGTACAACTAATTCTTCCAAGTTGTTTCTTTGCAGTTTAGGTTGGCTTATGTTGCTCCTGAGTCTAGGGTTGTTGGTGCGGGGGAGTTAGTTGACCATCCTAAGAAAATTGCTCTTCACTACCTCCAGACATATTTTATTATTGACTTATTTGTTGTATTACCACTTCCTCAGGTAAATCTCTCCCAATCTCCCTTTCTAGTTATTTTAACTTAAATATCTCATACGTCTATAATGTGAATTTTTTGATGCACAAGTATACAATTTATAATACAAAGTAATGGATATTGTCTGGTTTGTTTTATTTCTGGTCACTAAATTTAAGACACAATGTATGTTATAGTCACTAAATTTTCAGTTGTCTTTTTTATATTTGACAAACAATGCAAACATGAAGGTCCTTATTCCTTAAGATAGTCATATCAAGGAGATTGTTAGCTTTGATTGTTTAGGAATTTTCATTTGATGTATTAGACATTTGGATGAATAGTTCTTTCTTTTCGAATTTTTTTTTCCACAGAATTCCGCTTGTCCTGTTAAACTTAAGTTTCTTTTTTCCCCCTATTTTCTGTTTAGTTTAGGATAATAATTATTTTAGTTATAATTGTCTTCTTAAAGGAATTAAGATTCTTTGGGAGTTTGGTTTGTCTATAAATATGATCTATTGTTATTACTTTCATGATATGGCGGAATGATGATAAAAATTTCATAGGTTGCTCTTGTCTTGTTTCTTTCTATTTCTTTATAAGGTTATTCAAGTTCTATGTCATCAACTCACCATGTTTGACATTCAGATGATCTGTATTTACTGTTCTCTTTGTTGTGGACAATCTGAGGAATAATATTTATTGGTGTACATGAACATGTGTCTAAGAATAAATAGATGGGATCAGAGGAAGGACAGAATATGTCATTTGTTGTGAAGATAGAAGCAATTTTGGGTTTACATACATGTCATACTCCTTGTCATGATATAATTCAGTGAAATATTTGCAGATAATCATATTGTTTGTCCTACCACATAACTTGGGGTCATCAGGAGCAAACTATGCAAAGAATCTTTTGCGTGTTGTGGTCCTTGTTCAGTATATTCCCAGATTGTGTAGGTTTCTTCCAATGCTAATTTCTCCAACCGGATTCATATTTGAGTCAGCATGGGCAAATTTCTTTATAAATCTTTTCACTTTTATGCTATCTGGCCATGTTGTTGGGTCATGCTGGTATCTCTTTGGTTTGCAGGTAGGTAGCCTTTCTTTTAAATAACTTTTGTAGTTTCTTTTTCAGTGACTACTATTTTCTTTTTCAAATTTTTTAAACTTTTTTTTTAACATGATACATCTTTGAAATCTCAGTTAACATTGACGTTTTAAAGCATTCATGGTTAACCTCAAACCCTGCTCATGACAAAAGCAAAAAAGAAATAATGCTTGCATACTTATGATATCCTTGATATTGTGCATTATTGTTAATATATAGAATGTAAATTATGTCCAAGCAAAGTGCATTATCAATGTATTGAGCAATATTTTGAACACTTTTTTTTTTCCTTTTTATTACTGCCGAGTGATAATGAAATGATTTATCGATGAGAGATTTAATTAAAGTTGGGGAATTTTGTTAGTTGGTTACATCAAATACAGGTTGATCTTCAATTATTAATTTCAGCTTTCTCGCTGTTTCTTGTCCCAGAGGGTTAATCAATGTCTACGAAATGCCTGCAAGAAAGCTCTTATTCATGGATGCACAAAATTCATTGATTGTGGGCATGGAAATGCTGAACAATATCAAAATGACAAAAATTGGGTTCATTGGAAGAACTTTTCTCATGCAAATGCTTGTTTTACTGAAGATGATTTTGCATATGGGATCTATCTTAAAGCTGTCAACCTTACGTCAGATCATAATGTGATCACTAGATATGTTTATTCATCATTTTGGGGATTCCAGGTATATCTTTCATTTTCTTTTTTCAATAGTAACTGTTTATTATTTTCAAACTCATTGTTACCTACTAGTATGTTAGTGAGGAGTCTGTTCTTATTAGAATTTAAATGACATAAAGCTTTCCTAGAGGTGAAAATTGAAGCAATAGTACGTATGATGTATTAACCTTCAGGAGTGAGGCAAGATAAGGTGCATGCTTCACAACCTAAAATAAGAAGAAACCAAGTTGCATACTTGGAGGAGCTCATCTACAACCTAAATATAAATTCAGAAAATCCAAATTTGAAGATGAAGACATTTAAATGTGAAATATTTTGCTATAAACTTGTAAAGCATGTGAAATACTGAAATCTTTTAGAGCCTGAAATTCCAAAATGATTCTTCATTAATATGTAAAAATCACATTGAAATTATCCTGGGAATAAGATACTTCAGTTTTGCATTTGATGGTATGCTATTTAATTCATTTTTTTTTTTTCGATAAATGAAACCCTTCTAACGCTATACCTGTGTGATTTTTTGCAGCAAATTAGTACTCTGGCTGGCAATTTGATCCCAAGCTATTTTGTTGGGGAAGTCCTTTTTACCATGGCCATCATAGGATTGGGACTCTTGCTTTTTGCTCTTCTCATTGGAAACATACAGAACTTTCTTCAGGCTCTTGGACGCAGGTAGAATGTCTTGCTACATATATGCAATGCCTCATGAGGCCATGACTAGAACACAATATATTGAGTCAGTAACAAGTACTGTTTGAGGACAATGTTATTTTCACACCACTCTCTAAATTAAGGGATGTTTTAAGGTTCCTTTAAGGATTAGTTTAGAAAATTATCTGATGTTCTAGCTTGAAGAATGAAGGGTTAATGAGCTTGATAGAAGGAACTCTTCCCTGTAATTGGTTGGGTTAATACTATACCATTTCCTAAAGCTGTTACCTTTACTTTGATCTATATATATTAAAAAGAAGTTCCTTACAGGTTTTATAATTTGGGAATTGGGACTATCTGGGTTGATGGCTTTAACTATCGTAATTTAGCTGCACATAAGCACAGTAATTCTATAAAAAAAATTTAAAACTAGAAAGTCTTTGCAGCAGTCAGCAAGGAGGAGTATTTGAAAACTTCATCTATCATCATTAATGGAAAGCTAAACTCTTGGTTTACTGATTGTGGTTGAGATGAAGGGGAACCCTTTGTCTCGTTTTTGTCTTGTTTGTGGATGTCTTGAACTGTATGTTTGATTATATGTCAGATGAAATGTTTAGAATTGTAGAAGATCACTGTGAATAAATGCAATGACAAAAATTCCCTCACAGCAGCAATTGTTATGTTGTATCTCATGTCCTACCTATCGTTATTTTGGACATTTAAATTGGACTAGGAAGAGTCCTCCATGAGTATTGTATCGTAGTAGTTTTGTTCTGTATCTTTCTCTTATAGTTGGAAAAAATAAAAAAATAATCTAATGTTGCTAGTTGATATTTAATTTTTGAAAGTCATGTTTGTGGTTATTTTTGGTTATTAAATTTGCCACTTGTTATATATGTATATGGTTAATAATAAGTTTGATATATATTCTAATTTTCTTCCTTTCTCTTAAAGGAGGCTTGAAATGTCACTTAGACGACGTGATGTTGAGCAATGGATGAGCCATCGGCGCTTAGCAGAAGATCTGAGAAGGTACCCATTTTCCTCATTTTAGTTAGACTCGTATTGCCCCCAAATTATTTGTTGTTAAATCGCTTAAATTTGCCACTTGTTAACTCTCCACTCCTTCCCAAAACATCTATCATGAATCAATTCTCCCAAAAGTTTAAGCTGTTAGGTAAAGGGACATGAATTATTTTATTATATCTCTAACACGCCCCCTCATGTAAGAGCCCTTTAGACTTAAAGCGTGGACAATGCACATAATGGGGGCGGCAACGATTGAACTCTAGACCACTTGGTCATAAAGGCTTTGATACCATGTCATGAAACAACTCTCCCAAAAGCTTAAGTTGTTAGGTGAAGACACATGAATGATTTTATTATATCTTTGAGTGCATCATTTCTTGGCAATGTATATATTAACTGCTTGAGCAATTTCTTGTTAATAGAAAATGTTACTGTTTTACATGCAAAAATAGAATCACTCAAATCAGCAACTATCAAAGATTTAAATACTCTTATTGAGAAACAAATTATAGTTTTGGAATTTCTTATGGCTGGAAGTGAGTCGAGCTGAGTCGAGCTAAGCCTGGCTCAGGTTCAACTCAATAAGAAATTGAGTCCTTTTTATTGGCTTAGCTCGACTCACTTTAAGCTCACGAGCTGCTGGAGCTCAATGAGCCAATATCAAGCTTTATATTAATTAAGTCTTTTTTTAATGAGTTAGACTCAATGAGCCAATAAAAAGTATTTTTTGTTTATATTAATTAAGTCTTTTTTTAATGAGTTAGACTTGAATTTGTAACTCAATAAAATCTGTATTTTTAAACACATGTTTAGTTAAAAAAATAATTGTAAAAAAAACAAAATCAAATGCTAATATATATTACATTGGAGCATTATTATTGTGATTATTCTTAAAAAAATATCTGTATGTTTACATATTGAGCCAACTTACAAGCTAATTAGTCAAATATATGAAAGCTCAAGCTCAACTGATTTAATAAGCAACAACAACAACCAAAGTCTTTCCCCACTACATGCTACATGGATAAAATGAAATGTGTTTTATCAAAAACCAAATCTTCATAGAGGCCATTTAGATCTAAGTCATTTATGATAGTTTCACTTAGAGTTTTATTTTGTCTTCTGCTACCTCTAACTATTGGACTATCCTCCATTTGATCAACTTTTCTAACTGAGGCTTCTATTAGTCTTCTTCTCCATTTCCAAACAATCTTAGGTGTGATTCTACCATCTTTTCCTAAATAGATGCCACTCTTGCTTTTTCTCTAATACATTTATTCCCGATCTTATCTTTTCTTGTATTATCACTCATCAAACGCAACATTCTCATCTCTGTCACACTTATCTTATGTTCTTGTTAGTTCTTTACTGCCCAACATTCGGTATCATAAAGCATCGCTAGTCTTATGATTATGTGGTAAAATTTTCCTTTTTGCTTGAGAAGCACCTTTTGATTACATAACACCTGAAACATTCTTCTATTTCACCCACCTAGTTTGAATTCTATGATTTACATCTCCCTCTATTTCTACGAGCCAAAATTTTCTGCTCATTGAGTTATTAACGAACTGATCTGCGAGTAGTTTCACAAGCTGACTCGACTCACTTCAAGCCTTATTGACAATATTTCCACTTGTTTGCATGTTTGTTTGCTAAAATTGCATGTGCAATCTGTAGAAAGAGAGAGGATAGTGAGAGAAGCCTTATTTTTTTGAATATGTAAGTGTTTGGCACCTTATGTTTGACTATGAGTGTTATTTATAACTAAAAAAGAGGCAATGTAGAGAACTACAGCTAATAGCCTAATACAGCTACAACAACAACCAAGCCTACCATTAGGTGGGTTAGTGCCAATATACTTCATTTATTTGTATATTTGACTTCAATAAACTTTTACATGATTATTTGTGTGACTTGAAAGAGTAATTTCTGAATAATGTATTGCTTGATTTAAACTATACAGACTGATACACATTATATATGCTAATGACATTAATTACTTGCCTAAATTAGAGCTAAATTACATGAAATAAATCTGTTCTAATAAAAGAATAAATTTGTACAATTAAATCTAAATCTGTACAATAAAGTCTAACACTCCCCCTCAAGCTGGTGAATGGATATCTATCATTCCCAGCGTACCAGTAAGATCTTGAAAGTGCTTTGTAGGTAGCCCTTTAGTTAATACATCTGCCAACTGATGTCTCGAAGGAACGTATGTTGTGGCTATGAGCCCACTATCCAATTTCTCCTTGATAAAGTGTCGGTCTATCTCAATGTGCTTTATTCTGTCATGTTGAACCAGATTATGCGCAATGCTAATAGCTGATTTGTTGTCACAAAACAGCTTCATAGGTGCTTCATACTTTATTCTCAGGTCATTTAGTATGATCTTCATCCATAGCAACTGACAAACTCCTTGTGCCATAGCTCGAAACTCAGCTTTTGCACTCGACCGTGCCACTATGTTCTATTTCTTACTTCTCCATGTTACTAGATTTCTACCCAGAAACATACAATAACCTGATGTTGACCTTCTGTCAGTAACCTAACCTGCATAGTCAGCATCCGTCTACACTTCCATGGATAGGTTTCCCTTTTTTTTTAAATAGTAGTCCTCTTCCAAGCGTGGTTTTAAGATACTGTAGAATTCGATCCACGGCCTGCATGTGTCTCTTCCTCTGATCATGCATGAATTGACTAACAATACTGACAGCATATGCTAGATTAGGTCTGGTATGTGCCAGGTATATCAGTTTTCTAACTAGCCTATGATATTTAGATTTATCTACCTTGGGACTCTCTTCATCATTTCTCATTTTGTGATTCTGCTCAATTGGTACACCAGTTGGCTTACACACAAGCTTTCCGATCTCTTTGAGAAGATCTAGGACATATTTTCTTTGAGAAATGAAAATACCTTGCTTGGAGTAGGCAACTTCAATCCCAAGGAAGTGCTTTAGTCTTCCAAGATCTTTCATTTCGAACTCAGCAACTAATTTCTCCTTTAGGAGTTGCTTTTCAACTAGGTCATCACTTGATATAATGATGTCATCAACATACACAAGTAAAACTGTGAGTTTACCTTCTTGTGAATATTTAAAAAAGAGGGTATGATCACCTTGACTTTTTCTGTAACTCAGGGACACCATTGTTTTTGTGAATCTTCCAAATCAAGCACGGAGAGACTGCTTCAACCCGTATAACGCCTTCTTTAACCTGCACACCTTATTCCTTCCATTAGTGGAATCATATCAGGGGGAATTTCCATATAAACTTCCTCATCTAAGTCTCCATGGAGAAAGGCATTTTTAACATCAAATTGGTGTAATTCCCACCCAAAGTGGCAGCAATGGAGAAGATCCTTACAGTATTCATCTTGGCTACTGGCGCAAATGTCTCCTCATAGTCAATTCCATCAGTCTGAGTGTATCCTTTTGCCGCCAACCTTGCTTTATACCGGTCTAGTGTACCATCAGACCGATATTTCAAAGTATATATCCAGCTACACCCAACTGGTCTTTTGTCACCTGGCCTCTCAACAACCTCCCATTTTCCATTCCTTTCCAGTGTACTCATCTGTTCATTCATGGCTTGAATCCAATTCTTATCCTTTAATGCTTCTTGTACTGATGTTGGGATTTTGATAGAATCTATAGCTGAATTGACACTCTAGTGCTGCACGGAAAGATGTTTAGAAGAGACAAATTGAGAAATATGGTACTTGGGATTAGGACAATACCTTTCCTTTTCCTCAATGCAATGGGTAAGTCATCTAGGTCAGGTTCACAATTATTCAAAGACATGTTATTAGGTTCAGAAACAACATTATTTGGGTCAGGTTCAAAAACAGGAAGTTCACAATTATTCAAAGACATGTTACAGATTTAGAAACAGTATTATTTGGGTCAGGTTCAAAAACAAGAAGTTCAGAGACAAAAAAACTTGTATCTTTAGTATTTACCGTTGGTTTAGACTTTTGAAGTTGCTGTTGGGCCAGTTCGGGTTTCCATCTCCTCTGATACACCAATTTTGGTGTGCTAACCTTGGCCTTGACTTTAGCTAGTTCAGGTGGGGTGCCAGAAGAAGATGTCAATTCCTGTGTAGAGTCAGATGGTAAAGGAAGGAAGGACCTAGGAGAGCAGGACTCAGCCTCAGCTTCTAGAGTATTCTCCCCTTGAAGCTGAGAGCGAGGAAAGAAGGACTAATGCTCATGAAAAGTGACATCCATAGAGACGAAAAAACGATGACTTGTTGGGTGATAGCATTTGTACCCCTTCTTGTCAGGAGCATAACCCAAAAAAACACATTTGACAGCACAGGGATCAAGTTTGCTGCGATGTTGGCGGTGTACATGGACAAATGCCACACAACCAAAGACACGAGACTGTAGATTTTGCATAATAGGAACTGAAGGAAAGTGAGAGGTCATGAGTTTAGGACTTACATTACCCAGGACACGAGATGGTAACAGATTAATTAAATATGTAGCAGTTAAAACAACTTCCCCCCAATATGAGCTAGGAACAAACATTTGGAATAGTTAATGATTTCAAGTAAATGACGATTTTTTTTTTCTGCAACACCATTTTGCTGAGGAGTATCAACACACGTGAGTTCATGCACAATACCATGATCTTTGATAAATATAGAGAAATTTTGGTTGACATACTCCTTACCATTATCAGAACATAAACGTTTAATGGACTTTTCAAATTGTGTCTGAACCATGTGATAAAACTGAACAAACAATTTGAACACATCTGATTTGTCTTTCATGAGAAAAAGTCAAGTTACTCTAGTACAATCATCAATGAATGACACAAACCATTTAGTGCCAGAAATGTTATAGATAGATGTAGGACCCCAAACATCAAAGTGAATAAGTGCAAAAGGCTCAACACTTTTATTAGAATTAGGTGGAAAAGTTACACGATGGTGTTTGACAAACTCACAAACATCACAATGAAAAGACTCAATAGATTCTTTTAAAAATAAGGATGTAAACATAGGTTTAAGCAAAGAAAAAGGAGGATATCCCATACGCTCGTGTTGTAGCTAAATTTGAGAAGAGAGAGACTTAGAACTAGACTGATGACTGGAAGATAACAACTTCTGATCAAGACCACCATTAACTGGCATGTTAAGGAAATAGTACAATCCTCCCTGTTCCTTAGCAACTCCAATCGTCTTCCCTGTGACAAGATCCTGACCTGAAAGACACAATGAGGATGAAAAAAGGTTACGGCACAATTATTGTCTCTAGTGAGCTTATGAATGAAAATAAGATTATAGGAAAGTTTGGGAACATGGAGCACATTGTATAAGTGTAGAGAGGGTTGGAGTTTAATAGTACCAAAACCTGCAACTGAGGTGTGAGAGCCATTATCTCAATACCAAAAGCATTAAAGGATTGAAAACAAAAATTCTTACTAGTTTGAGCGTCTGACATACACATATTTCCAACCTGTTTCTTGTTCTTTTCTTTTTTTTTTTCGTTTTTTTTCTTGGAACTTGATTGGATGGTTTCTGCAATAAAAGAAACACAACAAGCAAAAAAAAAAAAATAGAGAAACAAGAAGGTGAGAAACAAAGATGACGACATAGAGCTGTTAGGTGTAGGTGATGGCAGGTTGCCAGTGAGACTCGCGGGTCGTAGGCAACAACGGAGCAGCGCGGCGGTGCAACGGTGAGGATGGTGTGTTGCTAGGCGCTACGCGTCTGCGCGGATCTGTCACGGATCTGTGAGGTGTGCGACGGAAGTCACCGGGTTTAGACTGAAACGATGGTGGCAGCAAGAGAGAACGAGGGCGAGATCGGGTCGCAAGCTTGGGGTGCATGGCCGTTCGCAGGTCGCAGAGGAGCACTGTTTGAGGGTCGCAGATCGCGGAGGAACAACGTTCTCAGGTCGCGGGTCACAGAGGAGCAACGTTTGCGGGTCGCAGAACAACACCGTTCTCGGTGGTGGTGCGGTTCTGGTCCGGTGGTTCTGGGACGGTGCGACAGCAACAATCGTGAAGAAGACGATGGTAAGGTTCTGATTGAAGGCAGCAATGAAGGCTGCTAGAATCCTAGCAATGAAGGCTGACATTAAACCCAGCAATGAAGGCTGGTCCGATCAGCAATGAAGGCTGATTGCAGTGGAAACAAGAGGCTCTCAAATCGGGAGCTCTGATACCAACTTCAAACAGTAATTTCTGAATAATGTATTGGTTGATTTAAACTGTACAGATTGATACACATTATATAGGCTAATGACACTAATTACTTGCCTAAATTAGAGTTAAATTATAAGAAATAAATTTGCCCTAATAAAAGAATAAATTTGTATAATTAAATCTAAATCTGAATAATAAAATTTAACAGTGTGCAACCAAATTTTTCCCTTTGAATTAATAATCTAGCTCCACCAATGTGGAATATGAACAAAGTAAACATATGAGAAGCAACTAACTGTTGCTATATTATAGGCTATGGTATGTCTATAGGAGGAAATGCTAAAAAAAACAAGTCTACAATCTATCACTTTAATATAGGCGTCATAATCATATGAATTTGTGGATGATATAACACAAGTGATAGGGAATCCAGTCCGCTTACATGATTGGCTTGTGATGTAGGAGAGTGCGACAGGCTGAACGTTATAGCTGGGCTGCAACGAGAGGGGTGAATGAAGAAATGCTTCTGGAGAATTTGCCAGAAGACCTCCAGAGGGACATCAGACGTCATCTCTTTAAATTTGTTAAGAAAGTAAGGACAGTAGTATCCCTGCCATAAATTGACTTGTTATATCATTTTGGCATGTTTATTTTATTATACTTTATTTATTTATTTATTTATATATTTTTGGTACAAGGCATGTTTATTTATTTGAGCAGATTATAGCTGTGTAGTTAGGTTGGGTGAACTTCAAAATTTCTGCCACGTGAACTGCTAAAATAAGATAGTGGTTGATATAATTAAAACCCAATTTAAAGGCAAAGCTCATGAAGTTGAATCAATGATACATAAAAAATCATTGGGTTAACAAACCTGAAAATTGGATGCTATGATGATTTAATTCCATTGTTTATGTTGCATCAACTTGTCATGTATATGCTGCAGGTTCGAATTTTTGCCCTGATGGATGAGCCTATCTTGGATGCCATTTGTGAGAGACTAAGACAAAAAACATATATCAAAGGAAGCAAAATTTTATATAATGGTGGTCTGATAGAGAAGATGGTTTTTGTTGTGCGTGGGAAATTGGAGAGCATTGGTGAAGATGGGATTGTTCCTTTATCTGAAGGAGATGCTTGTGGTGAAGAACTTCTGACATGGTGTCTTGAGCATCCTTCTGTAAACAAAGGTACAAATCATTCTTAGCAATTCCTGATGTGCAGAGAAGGTGCCTGTTTCATCAAGTTTAAAGTAGTGGCCTGCTGAACTTGCAAAAATTAGCAACATCAACTTAGTTTCCCTTGCAGATGGTGGAAAAGTAAGGATTCCAAGTCAGAGGTTGCTTAGCAACAGGACAGTATGGTGCTTAACAAATGTGGAGGCATTTTCTCTTCGAGCAGCAGACCTTGAAGAAGTTACAAGCCTTTTTGCAAGATACTTGCGGAGTTCCCGTGTTCAAGGAGCCATAAGGTTATCCTCTCGTGTTATATTATATTTGGGTTTGTGTTGTGATTCTGCCTAATCTTTTTTTTACACCATTCTGAGTCTGCATAATCTTTTCATACACCATTATATCTGGTTTATATTAAGTGTTTGTCTTGTAGAAGAGTAGAAAACATGTCTTTGTTTTCATTCAAATCAAGAACTGGCTTAGTATTTTGCTTACTCCATTATCCTATGTCTTTGTTTTCAAATTCTTAACTGACCTAGCATTTTGGTTGATCCATTATCTTATATAGGTATGAATCACCTTACTGGAGATGCCTTGCAGCAACGCGTATCCAGGTTGCATGGAGATACCAGAAGAAACGTCTTAGTCGTGCTGACACTTCACAATCAAATGAAACATCAAGGTTTTAGATCTGACTGTAATATTTAAGGTATATTAGACACTATGTATGGATGGCTACAAAATGTTGTAAATTCACTAGCTTGTGTTGTGACCAACTGGTTACTTATTTTCTTCCCATTAATATAGTTTAATTGTGCTCTTTCCTACCAACAACATATTTAGAACTTACGTATTGGTTGATTTTACCCTGAAAACAATTTTGATAATAATTTTTAAGAACTGAGAGATAGATAAAAAGTCACAATATGATAATAATTATTATTTTAAAGAAGAGATAAGAATTGGAGATTGAAAATAATTATGGTATCATGTGATAACAAGAAAGTTAGTATCAACTAATTTGACTATTTGAGGAATAATCCAATATCTGGCTTATGTCGAGAGATAGACAAACTAAAATACATAGTTAATTCAATATGGTCCTTTCCTCAAGTTTATCAAGTTCAATATACTAAACAATAGTCAAATGAATTAATAGATTGAAAATAGTCAATCATTCAGGGATGAACGAGCTAACGACACTGGATATAACTTGATAATTTATGGCACACACACACACATATATATTGGGTATAAAAGAAGCAAAACAACGAAGAAAGGATACAAAAGAATAGGAAACAAAACAGTGAAGAGAAGGGAAGAAAAGAAAAGGAAGCACAACAATAAGAAAAGAAAGCGGGAAACCAGTGGAGGAGGAGGTGCATGAAGATCAGTGAGGAGCTAGGCCATTCAACAAAGTGCTCATCCTGTTTGGAACTCAGAAGCTCTGTACACAGAAGTTTAATATCTTCAAGTATGAATAATATTAGATACCCCTGAAGTATCACGCAGAATTGTACTTAAACCAATCAATTCATTCCATTTCAGCAGTTACAAGCTATCATCAATTTATTAAACGTATGGTTAATTCTGTATATTGTTGTTGTATTACCGACCCCACTTAGTAGGGAGAAACTTAGTTGTTGTTGTATGGTTAAATCTATATATTATCTTCAAAATTTTAAGTAGAACATTTCAATATTAACTTGTAACTGTTAATTTATTATGAATTGATCGATGTGAGTACAATTTTGCTCAATACTTTACTTGGAGGTTGTTCCCTTTGCAAAGTGCCATTGCTTCCTTGGAGTGGGACACCACAATAACATTCATGAAACCATTGTTGATGGCCATCCTAACCATAACACAGATGGCAATAACTCCAGCATTCATGTTTGTTGCATGTCCACCCAGAATTCTACCCTTATTGTCCCTAACAAGGCCTCTGAAGCCAGATTTGGCAGATTTACCAAATGATCTGCCATCCACGATAATAATCAATATATATAGAAACATATAACATGCCGGATCAATTTTAAAGTTTATTTTATGTAAACTAAATGTTTTTGTATAATAGTCAAAGGCTTTTGATTATATATTTTAGTTATTAGAAGAGTTAGAAACAGAAATAGAGAAATAAATATTAGTAATTTGTATATATTTATAAATGACTAAATATAGGAAGATTAACTTCTATTTATACAAGAACATTTCTATAAAAAGAAAAATAATAAAATATAAATATAAACTAAATCAATCTAATTTTATATTAAATCAATTACAATCATCTCTGAAATCATTTGTGATCAATCATAATCTTAATTATAATTAATCAAGCTAACATCTCCCCTCAAACTCAAGTGGGTGTAGAAGAAACCAACTTGAGTTTGGAAACCAAAGTGCGGAATCTGCCAAGATGATGAACTTTGGTAATAGATCGGCTGGCTGATCAAGAGTGTCAATGGAAAAGAAACGAAGAGCTCCACGAAAAATGTGTTGATAGGTGAAGTGACAGTTGGTCTCAATGTGCTTGGTGCGCTCATGAAAAATATCATTGTGAGCAATCTGAATAGCACTCCTATTTTCACAGTAAAGAGCAGTGGGAGAGGAATGAGAAATACCCAAGTCGTCAAGAAGCCAACGTTACTAAAGTATCTTAGATGTGGTGTTAATTAGTGCCCGATATTCTGTTTTAGTACTGTAACGTTCAGTCAAAGTATGTTTCTTGCTTCGCCATGAAATAAGTGCATCACCAAGATAAATACAATAGTCAGTGGTAGATCAGCGATCAGTGGGATCTCCAGCCCAATTAACATCAAAATAAGCTTGGAGAACCAATGAGGAGTTGACTGAGAAATGAAGCTCATGAAACATAGTTCCTTTTATATAGCGAATAATACGTAGAACAGCAGCATAATGAGTAGTGCGTGGAGTTGACATAAACTGACTGACTAAATGAACAACATATGAAATATTTAGACGAATAATAGTAAGATAAATTAAGCTGCCAACTAACTACTAATAGAGAGTAAGATCATCAAGTGTAATATCAGCCAGAGGTGTAAACCTGACATTTGGTTCTAAAGGAGTAGACTCGATGCGACTGTGTGAGAAACCAGCTCGAGAAATAAGATTCGAAACATATTTAGCTTAAGACAAATAAATACTATCAACAGATGAAATAACCTTAAGACCTACAAAATAACTGAGAGGACTAAGATCCTTCATCTCAAAATTGCGGCTCAAAGATGCTTTAAGATCAACAATACTAAAAGTATCATCACCTGTAATAATCATGTCATTAACATAAAGAAGCAATAACATAGTGCCACTATTAGTCTTACGGATGAAGAGTGCTGAATCATGAGAACTAGAGGAGTATCCAAGCTGACTGATGATGGAACTGAACTTAGCAAATCAGGCTTGAGGAGCTTGTTTAAGACCATACAAGGCTTTGCGAAGAAGACAAACCTTGTTAGGTGGACAAGAGTAACCTGGTGGCGGTCACATATATACTTATTCTAAATAAGTTAATATTAAGAAAGACATTCTTCATATCCATATGATTAAGAGTCTAGTTGCGAGTGACAACAATAGCAAGAAGAGTGCGAACTGAAGTAAGACGAGCAACTAAAGCAAAGGTTTCTTCATAATAAATCTCATATTATTGAGTAAAACATTTGGCCACCAAGCGGGCCTTGTAGTGATCAATAGACCCATCAAATCGAGTTTGAATCTTGTAAACTCATTTACATCCAACAAGAGCTTTATGAGAAGGAAGATCAATCATTTCTCAAGTATCATTATTCTCCAAAGTTTATAATTTTTCATTTATAGCTTGTTGCCAACAAGGATCAGTGAATGACTCTAAATATGTCTGCAGTTCATGAAGGTGAAACATGGTAGAAAAACAATGATAATCATGAAGGTAGGTGGAAAGGTTTCTTACCCAAGAAGGACAAAGGACAGTGTCAGATGCAGAATCAATGGTCGGGATAGTCTCAGCGGAATGAGTCAAAGCTTTAGATGATGATGAGAGCTCACTAGGTGAATCGAAAGAGGAACTTGGAGGTGGAGAACTTGTCTCAGACACATCTGAAGACTCTGTATCATAATCATGTGGATAAAGGTCAATAGATGATGTGGTGAACAAGGAGGTAGAAGTGGAAGGAATAGACTTGAACTGAGACAATGTGAAGAATAAAGTATCTTCCTAAAAGATAACATGACGAGAAATATGAATGTGCTGAGAGATTGGATCCTAACAGCGATAGCCTTTGTGTTTAGTAACATAACCAACGAAACAACAGAGACGGACATGGGGTTCAAGCTTGGTGTATTCATAGGGTTAAAGAAGAACAAAACAAACACAACTAAAAACTTTGAGAGAACTGTTGTTTGAAGGTCTTAAGTGAAGATGTTCACAAAGATATACATTACCAAGAATAGAGGAAGGGAGATGATTGATAACATAAATAGCAATAAGAGTAACTTCACCCCACATACGTTTAGGACAAGAAGAGGAAATGAGCATAGCTTGAACAGAGTCAAGAATGTGCCGATGCTTTTTTTCAGCACAACTATTTTGCTAAGATGTATTAGGACATGAAAACTCAAAAAGGGTTCCCTGTTCAATAAGAAAAGTAAGTAGTTTTGAATCACGATATTCTAAGGCATTATCATGACGAAAAACTTATTTGAAAAATGAGTTTTAATCATAGTGGCAAAGGTAATGTAGATTTGAGGAAATTCATAATGATTTTTCATTAAATATATCCAGGTGAAACGTGAATACATAGTCATCCATAAAAATAACAAAATATCAAAAAACCCCTACAGTGGGTGTAGGAGCTGGACCCCAAACATAAGAATGAACAAGATTAAATGAGGAAATATAAATAGAAGTACTTTTATTAAAAGATAAAGCAGACTATTTAATTATTTGACAATACATACATTACAAAGATTCTTCTTTAACAGATCCTAAGACACCTTGAGAAATGAGATGACATAATTTACTAAGAGAAGTGTGACCAAGACATTTATGCCACAGCTAAAGAGAAGAAGCAGCACAAATACTTGACACATGAGGCGGAGGAACATGGAGGTCAGTGAGCTCAAACAATTGTTCAACTTTACGAGCATTCCCAATGATCTGCCCCGTCTGTGAATCTTGTATAGAACAACCAACAGAAGAAAAAGTAAGTATATAACCAAGGTCACATAATTGACCAATATAGATGATATTAAAGTTTAATTTTGAAATAAGATAAGTGTCTGATAGGGTAAGGATAAGTAAGGAGATAAGATCCTTATGACTTACTTCCATAAGAGACCCATCAGTAGTATGAATAAAATGAATGTTATCTTTAGAAGAAAGGGAAGAGAATGCATGGGATGGGGAAGTCATATGATTACAACATGTAGAATCAAAATACCAATGGTTGTTACCTGGGGTAGTGGCTAAGGCAATAAGAGTATTACCAGAATGAGAAAAGACTTACTTAAGAAGAGACTCAAGATCAGTAGTGGAAAGAGAAATCTGGGAATCTAAGGCATCGTCGATAAAAATATGACCTGGTTTACAATAGGGACCATTGAATGTGCATTTCTAATTAGTAACTGCAAAAGCTAAATCTACTTTAGATCAAAGAAGACCCAATCTAGTTTATTCTGATTTCAGATGAGGAAGTACATCCTCAAGTGTGGGCAGGGGATCATGATGTAATAGGGAAGATCGAACAAGCTCATAGTCATCAGTGAGAGCCAGAAACTGAATGAGCCTTGTGCGATCACGGTACTCCTCATATAATTTAGCATCACTTTTGTGTTTCAAGGTTGGCTCACATAGAATCAGTTGATCCCAAATAACTTCCATCTGAGCAAAGAACTCATATATAACTTGGTCGAGTTCTTGTTTCAGGCTATTGAGTTCTTTCAACAACTGATATTGATGAGATAAATCAGAAATTGTATATCTATTTTTGAGATGATCCCTTATCTCTTTTGCAGTATCAAAGCATCTAAAGTACAAATGAATGTTGGGAGTGAAGGTGTTTCGAAATCAGGTGATATTTGCTATTCCAATCTTCTAATTTTTTAGCATATTTATCATCAGTGTCATCTTCAGCTTTGACAAGATAAGTAATATCACCTGTGACATATCGCCAAAGTTTTCGGCCTTTCAAAAAGCCATGCATGACCTCAACCCAGTAAGTATAATTTGAACCATTGAGTAAAACTGGAATAAGTTGAACAACATCAAACTTTTTTATAGTAGTAGAGAATAATAATAGTAAAAAAAAAACCTCAAAAATAGAAAAATTTTCACCAAAAAACAAGTTCGGTGTCACGTCAACATTATCACGTCAACAAATCGTAGATCAACAGAATCAAGTTAGGCAGCACCTGGGCCACACCAAAGAGACCTATGAAAAATGCACAAAAAAAATGCAACATGTCGTACGAAGAAAAAGAAACGTAGAAAATGTCCTGCACGCCGAACGAGATCTAGGAACAACAAAAAAAAAAGGTTGCAACAAATAGTGCATCTATACGAGGTTTGAAAGCAAAAGGTCAACATGTCGTTCAAAGAGAAAAAAAAACACATAAAATAGTGCACAAGAGTGCACGCCACAGGAGGTCGAAGAGATCTAAAAAAAATGATGTCTAGACAAAATTTTAGATCATTTTTTGGAACAGTATCTGAAAACAGATCTGAAATTTTAAAGCAAAATTTGGAGTCTGAAGTTTAGAAATTAAATTGGATCGAGAAAGCCTAGACTCTACGATAATAAGTGAGAAACAGAAATAAGAAAATAAATATTGATAATTTATGTATATTTTTGAATAAATGAATATATGCGCTAACCTCTATTTATATAAAAAGGTTCTTTATACTGAAAAATAAAAAAAATAAAATATAATTATGTACTAAATTAATTATAATTATTTTAAAATCAATCGTGATCAATCATAATCTTAATTATAATTAATCACGTTAACAAGCAGAAATAGTTAGTTTAATCATACGTGCTAAGTATTGTAATATTTTCATTGTAAAAGCAAAAATAAAGCTAAATTGAGATAAAAAAAGAGTTTGGAACGAACTAGGAAAGAAAATAAAATTGTTGATTTTATGAAAGACTAACAATCACCCTTAGAGTACTTATGTATATGAGTGCACATCAAAAGTTCTTTATAGCTCAACTTATTGATCTGTCACGTATGCATTATAAAGTTTTATTGGTGTCACGTTTATTGATAGTACGTTATAGACACACGATTATTTGATGTAAAAAAAAAATAAACAATGAAAACAAGAGAGGGAAAATGGAGCAGAATATTTCATTTTCTCTCAACTTGTTCGGACAAAAATTATCAATAAACCAATGAATCATTATAAAGAAACCAATATTTCTTTCGTTTAGAGGATACAAAAATGAATCATTATAGTTTCAACCTTCTATAACAGTATTATCTTGTTGTCTGCATCTACAATTAATTGTACCCCTGAAGTGCTAAAGTTTTCTATTTTATTTATTATTTTAAAAGCACCATTACTCTTAGACGTTAAGGCTTATTAGTGTTACTTGAAATTTATTTGATGATTAGTGGGACAATGATGGAGACACACTTGGAAAAAGGATCTTGATCCAAGTTTTATATATTTCACATTACGAAGAACTTTATTGGATCCATTGAAACTAGCTTGAACTTTTAGTATTCTTTTAATAAAAGACAACCTAGGTTTTATCTAATTTAAATTAAGAGCTTCATTATTATATGCTCAACATATGCAAATTATACCTTCAAAACCCACCTAAAAGGCATACATGAGTCATTACAACTAAACAAGCTAAGCTTAAAGCAACTCCATTGAAATAAAATATTCTTCACAAGAAGATCCAATGAAATGAAACAATACAATAAGTCCATTATGAACCATTCATACTATAAATGGACTACAGCACAAAATATAAAACTAGATTGTGAATAATAAGCAAAAATCAAAAGTTGTCAGGTTATTTGGGCGTAAAAACAAGTAGTTAATTAATAGTATGTGAAAATTCGAATAAAATACCTTAAGTTCAAATCATGATGATTCTTCAAGGTAAAAAACAAAAAAAAAAATCACAGACGTCTATTACAAAATAAAACATTCTTTCATTGTAAAAAATTACAAATAAGTAAAAATTATAGGAACTAAAATCTTGTTTTAACTTTTTATAAAAAAATAATTTGTTAAAAAAATTCTATCTTTCAATTTTTATTCGAATTTTTTTAAAAATATCTTAAGAATATTTATTAAAGATTTAAAATAAGAAAATTTTATAAAAAAATAAAATATTTAATACATTAAAAAATTAAAAAATTATTTTTTATTTAAATTTTTTAATAAGTATCTCTAAAAATACTTGTTAAAAAATTCTATTTAAGAATACTTATTAAAAAATATTATTTATTTTATGAATTTTTCTGTCTTTACAACACTTATAAAAACCCTTATTTTATTATGGCAAATGACAAGCAACGCCACGGACATTGTCTGTTTGTTTAAGATTTCCCATGCAAATGTAAAATGTGCATTAAGGAAGAATTTATTCCTTCTGTTCACCACGTTTGGGATTTTTATTTCTTTAAATTCTGGCCATTCAAATTGCGTCAAGCATCGTGTCCCATGTCAAGCAAACATAGTAGCCAATTAGCTCCAGGCAAGTGTATCGTTTCTGTGTCTGTCAGTGTACTTATTCTGAATTTTGAAACAAACACTCAAACTGCTAAGTAAAGTTACGAGGTTTGGTTCCTCTCTCTCTTACTTCACCAAATTTAAAGAGTATGTTTGAAATATTTAAAAACAGAAAATAATTTAATTTATAAATTAAATTTAATTAAATTTTATGTTTATAATGTTAAAAAATAAAAAATAATTTAATTTTTAAAATTTTATAATTTTTTATTTTTATTTTAAAAATTTTATTAAATTTAATAAAATTTATTATGATTTGATTTGAAATAAATAGATTATTATATTCTTAATAATTATCTCTAATTATCTCTCATGATAATTAAAATGTAAAATTATAAAATCAAATTAAATCAATTCTCATTTTAATAAATTTTAAAAATAAAATTTGATTTCTAAATCAATTCAAATCTTTTTTTAAGTTTTCAAACACAAAATTTGATTTAAGTCAAATCAAATCAATTCAAATCATTTTATATTTTTATTCATTCTAAACACAATCAAAGCGAATAAAAGAATTAAAATAAAAATGTTTTTGGATTTGGTTAAATATATTATTTTTATTAAAAAAATATTTTAATTTTTTAATAAATATCTTTAATAAAACAATATTTATTTCATGATTATAAATAATTCACATCTCTCACATTTATATAAATGACATAATTAAAATATAATTATATAAAAAATAAAATAAAATAAGTTATAATATGTATCATTGATATTTCAAAATAATCGCTATATTGATATTGATATTAGATACATATGATCATATACTTTAATATTTTTAAATATTTTTTATTTATATATCTTTTAATTTTTTTTAAATTTTTTGTCATATTAACTTATTTGTATCGTGATATATCTATATTTCATATCTATAATCATATTTTTTATGAAAAAATTATATAATTATGAAGTAATATATATATATATATATTTTTTTCTATACACATAAATCAAAAATCAAATTCTAATCACATACTTAAAGTACTCAAATTCGTTGTTAGTTAAACCAACCTAAGTTTTTTATATATATATATATATATAGACAAGTGTGTTAACAATATCATTAAAAAAGGTAAATAAAAAAATGAAAAGAAAAACTTTTAATTTAATTTATGTTTTATGTACCAAACAAAATTAATTTATGTTTTAATGCGGTACAATTCATACCAAGGCTTCAACAAACCAGTCAAAAGAAGACCACAACAAAATATATATATATAAAAGTGTGTAAACAGTATCATTAAAAAAACAAAATTAATTTATGTTTTAATGCGGTACAATTCATACCAAGGCTTCAACAAACCAGTCAAAAGAAGACCACAACAAAATATATATATATAAAAGTGTGTAAACAGTATCATTAAAAAATATATATATATATAAAAGTGTGTAAACAGTATCATTAAAAAATATATATATATATAAAAGTGTGTAAACAATATCATTAAAAAAAGGTAAATAAAAAAAATGAAAAGGAAGAATGAAAAGAAAAGCTTTTAATTTAATTTATGTTTTATGTACCAAACAAAATTAATTTATGTTTTAATGCGGTACAATTCATACCAAGGCTTCAAAAGAAGACCACAACAACTCTCTTTCTTCATATCTCACAGGTCACAACTTTCTCATCTTTTTTCCAATTTTGACCTTTACAACTCTCAGTTGCCTATATTAAGTTCAGACCTCATTTCACGTTGTCCTTCAACTCACTTTGGTATGTGAGAATCTCCTCTCCAGTTCTCCCATGATCAACAAGCTCTGAAAAATGCATGCTCTAACTTAAATCTGTACTAACAAGTTGGTGGGGTTTTGACTGGGAAATTTGCTTCCAAACAGGTCTTACTACTCTTTCTGGGTTTACCTCTGTTGTCTATATTTTATTATTGCCTGTTCATTGCCTTTGCAGTAAGTTGTCCTCAATACATTATGCTTGAATTCTTCCACTGATTTCTAACCCAATTGCAATTCCTCATAATGCTCCACCTTGTTGCTATAATACTGTAGTTTTTTTTTTTTTGCTGTGATAATACTGTAGGTATATCTGTTAATTTTGGATACAAGCACCAATGCATGTAGAGGCAGGAAAAATGGCATGAAGGGCATAGATGTATTGTGTTTATTAACTCTCCTATAGAAATTGGTTGGTACATGCATCTTTGTATTATTAGTTTAGGTCAATGGATGTCAAATTGGTTTCTTCCAAGCTTCAGAGGATTTTAGATAAGGGGATTCATTATTTCTGTCTTAGTACAAGTTCCATTTCTAGTGAGTAAGAGGGGAGATCCTAAGTTCATATGTATATTTCACCCCTTGCTTTTTTCTTCTTTTCACCTCCCCTCTTTAACATTAAAATAGGTACTTTTTCATTTAAAAATAAGTACAGCTTTTAATCACTTTTAACATTCCCTACCTATGATGCATCATGCATGGGTACTCCTAAATGGTTGCCATATATATGCTGGGTACATATGTACATGTATTGGGGGTGTACCAATACTTTTTTTTTATAAAAAAATTGCTATCAAATACGTTTAGATACATCTTGGCCAAGCATTGCAATAAGCCAATATCACACAGTCCGTGCAAAACACGAAGTTTTGCTACTAAGTTGTTACTACTAAATGAAACAAGCTGCTAATTCACTCCTTCAAATCTTGTGCCCTCTTTATGCATTTTTGCTTACTTGATATACTTTATGGAGTTCTGTTGAAAGCTTTGAGTTTGAACATTATGGACATTGTGTTTATCATATGATTTAATTACTTTATTGTTTGTGTTTTTATATTTCTATGGAATATATCCTCTCATAACAGTACCTGTACCGGCACAAGTACTCGTATCCATGCAACCTAGTTCTCCACTGTCTTATCTCTGTTTTATAGTTCTGAAAGTTTAAGTCTTCATCTGGAAAAAAGAATTGCAGCCAACTGAACTCTGGTTAAGAATTAATATGAACTACAAGTGCAAGGGAAAGAGAATACTAGTACCCTTATTATCTAGCTTTGTCACTGACTCACTGTTGTATAGTATTTGCCTTTTTCATACTGCACTAGTTATTTACTGTTTTTTAATATATATTCTCCTCTTTCAAGTTTAGATAAATTGAATTATTTGATTTTAAAATTGCTGATATGGTACAGAAATATACGTATTGAATGTTTTGTTAGTTTCATAAAAAATTACAGAATTATCAAGGAAACATGGCTGAATTAGAAAATGATAAGCGGCCAATGCTGTCAGACAGGCACACACAACAATATGATGAACCCTTGGATTCTAAATTCCGAAGGATTATATCTAGAACACAAAGTGCATTGTCTATTCCTAAGAGCTCCATGGAGTCATATGAGAGAGAAACTAGCCTTGTGGGACATACTGGTCCACTTCGGAGTGATAGAAAAACCACCTTTATGCAGATGAGTGGTCCACTATATGCTACCCCTGGAACTGGAAATCTTTTGCAGCAAAGTGCAGTTGTAACAGGAAACAAAGCAGTGGAGAGCAAGACAGAGAAATTTGCTACTCTCCGCGGCACAGGTTCAAGTTACTGGAATAACAACTACGATAAAAAAAATGAACACTTACTGAGGTCTGGGCAACTGGGAATGTGTAATGATCCTTATTGTACTACTTGTCCTACTTACTTCAAGGATTCTCAGATAAGAAATCCAAAAGCATCGACTATATTTGATCCCAAGGTGTTGTCTTTCTTCCTAAAATAGACTACTATTTCTGTTGCCTTTAATTATATAATGCATAGTTAAACAATTAATTCTAGATATGTGTCTTCGTGCTATAGATCTTTATTCTGACCAAGGTCAGGAGTTCACTGTGATTTTTTTTATAATATTTTACAAAATACAGATAATTTGATTCAATTATACTTATGTGATTCTCAAGTATCCTATAATTTTCATATTTATGCATATCTTTACTTGATATATTGTTTTTATTGTCAATCACTATGATGACTATACTTTTCTAGTTATATAGTTGTGACTCTTTTGCACTTCTACATCAGTATTTAATCATATTCATATTTTTTAATATTTCTGTTAGACATCAATATGTTGAATGGTATTTCTATGAAAAGCACTTTGTTTCAATTGCTATTCATTTAGATCTATATTCATGATAAAAGATTGTAGGTCCTAAGGCGCGACTTGGCTGAAGCATCCAAAGTTTACTTGCTATTTAATTTAGGTCTATCATGAGTAGCCACTGTTGTGTAAAATTCAGAATATATACAAATTTGAGTAAACAATATAATTTATAATCCAGAAAAAAAAAATCGTTATTCTGAAACACTCATTTGGTGATGCTCCAACTTGCTTTTTTTTTTTTATATATATATTTAATTTCTATTAGCAAAGAGGTAAAGAAATTCCTAGGAGAATGACTTATCCTCTCCAAGTTGAAGGCACCACTCTTTGACCACTTGTGCTAAAATTTCCTATTAGACATATAGCTTATGTATTTTTTCTGTTTTTTCGACAGAGAGTTGCTTTAAAATCTTTGAAATTACTGGCCTTATTAATGAAGTTTATTGACAAGATGGGAAGAAGATAAAAAAGCATTGAGAGAGAAGAGAGAGGAAAATGCAAATGTAATTCACTGAATAGGCTTTGTAATTTGTAATGCCTAGCACTGGCCATATATCTCTACTCTCACTTTCACATAACCAAATGTACTTTGTTTCATATTTTGAGTGTTTACAGTTCCACAATGCACTTTATGGGGATGCCAAGGGTTTTGCGAGAAAACTTTTTTCTTTCTGCTCTTCATATGTTCCTGGAGTTATGAACCCTCACACTAAAATTGTACAACAATGGAACAAGATTTTGGCCATTTTTTGCATGGAGGCAATTTTTGTGGATCCATTATTTTTCTTCTTACTCTATGTGCAGCAGGTATGATTCTTTTCGTTTTATTTAATTACAAAATATTGCAAGTTCTAGTCACTTATCTTTCCCTGCTACTATTTGCAAATTTACTCTGCATTTTTCCTGTTCATCGTATGCAGGATTATAAATGTATTGTCATCAACAGGCCAATGACAACAACACTCGTTATACTTAGAAGCATGAATGATTTAGTATATTTCTTTAACATTCTTCTCCAGGTAACTTCTCAGTAACTACCTTTTCAAAAAGTCCTCCCTCCCTCCCTCCCTCCCTCCCGCTTTTAATTTGTGTAAATCCATATTTTCATAGACTGGTACCATATTGTTAGTTTGAAAAATATAGTTGAGCTCCTTTCTTGTCGGCAAGTTTTTATTATTCAATTTTATCGGTTTTGAGAAGGTAAATATTCTGATGAATGTATTTTCAGAAGAATTTTTTAGCACCAAACTAACAGGGTTTTGGTTCTTAAAAGCCAACTCAAAGGAAGTACATTTCAAATAAAATCTCACTATCCCATTCTGTAAGTATGTCTGATATCCTCTTGAGTTACCCACCCCTAATTTCTCATCAACCACACTCCATTGGAAACAATTGTTCCATATAACCTATCAGTTGTTGGGGATTATTCCTCCAATCTACCAACCTAACAGTATTTATTAATTTATTAATATTTGGTGAAGACTGAAGAGTATTTATTATTTACTGACAATAAGCCATACAGTGTTAACTGCCTTATATAGATTAGACTGGAAGAAATAATAAAAATGAAAGGATTAATTGACACAGATGATCATGGTTTTAAATTGTGGCCGCAATATTGCGGTTTTAGTGGTCTTCGCAACCGCATAATTGTGGTCGCATCGGCCGCATTTTCCTGCAATTGTGGTAAATGCAATGTAATCGCAACCGCAACTTAAAACCATGTATAACCTTATTGGTAGTATTAAGTAGTGTTGCATCTCTGTACTTATGTATGTCTTGCTTTGTTATTGTTCAGTAGTTCAGGTCAAAAGGAAAAGAAAAGAAAAAGAAAGAAGCATGTGTCCTGAATCTTAAATATGGTTGTTAAGCTTCCAAGTCTAGTTTGCTGCCTTTTCAAGATTTAAAGCTAACTCTACCAAATTCCCTCTTTGCAGTTTAGGTTGGCTTATGTTTCTCCTGAGTCAAGGGTGGTTGGTACTGGAGATTTAGTTGACCATCCAAAGAAAATTGCTCTTCATTACCTGAAGGGTTATTTTCTTATCGACTTATTTGTTGTACTTCCTCTTCCTCAGGTAAATTTCTTCTCATCTCTCTTTCTTCCTCATGGAAACTTTTTTGTTTTGGCTGAGTTTGCGCAGTGTAACTTAGTATTTCAGGTATCCATTTGTACATACCACCCAATTTCTAATGTGAATTATGAGATATACAAGCCTGACAATTAAACATGAATACTTATTGATCTTTTCTCTCTGTTTCCTGGAATTCATCATATTTGAAACAGTATATATTTTCTAGTCATCTGGTGCGATTTATGTTCTTGTCATGGTTAAATTTTCAGTTGTCTTGTGTCTTTGATATAAAAGGAAAACATGAAGGTCCTTGGTGCTGCCATTTTACTGAGATTATCAGTTTGGATATATTGGGATTATATATTTTGACATATTAGAGATTCAGTTAATATATATATATATTTTTTCATATACAGGGATTAGGGTTTGAAATGAAATTGACGTTTCGATTTCTTTTGCCATTTCTTTTGACATATCAATTATTTAGTTATGATATGCTTGTCCTAAATAAATAAGGAGTACATGGGAGAAGCTTATAAGGCTTTCTATGATAGGATCAATTGTAATTACTGTTGTTAAGTGCCAATTATTTAAAAGCTTAAGTTGTTGGGTGCATGCACAAATAGTTTTTATCTCTCATGAACTCTTGCATGCAAAAACTCCTTCAATGAGGATCAATCACTTGACAATTAGTCATCGAGCAGATAATGACTTATATAGTGAAATATGTGCAGATAATGATATTGTTTGTCCTACCAAATTCCTTGGGGGGAGCAAATGATGCTAAGAATCTTCTGCGTGCAGCGATCCTAGTGCAGTATATTCCCAGATTATTCAGGTTTCTGCCTCTGCTAATTGGCCAGTCTCCAACGGGATTCATATTTGAGTCTGCCTGGGCAAATTCCATTATAAATCTTCTCATTTTTATGCTATCTAGCCATGTTGTTGGCTCTTGCTGGTACCTCTTTGGTCTACAGGTGAGTTGAAATAACATTTGAAGCTTCTTTTTCAAAATATTACCAAATTACTTCCTCACTAAATTTCATAATTTGCTGTAAATTCCCACCTTGCATGCAAGAAGAGGCAAGCTCCCATTATTTTTGAGTAGCACGAGCTACAAATTGCATGCCTACCCTTAAACCCCGCTAAGAACAAAAGGAAAAGGCAGAAGAAATAATACTTGATTCACTTTAATGCATCTGATTTCCATGTGGTTGTATATAACATAATAATATGTAATGAGATTTATAGGACTTGAAAGAGAAATAATATTTTCGAATATTATTGCTTAATTCAAACTGTACAGGCTGATGTACATTATATAGGTTAATGACATTAATTACTTGCCTAAAATAGAGCTAAATTACAGGAAATAAATTTGTCCTAATAAAAGAATAAATCTGTACAATTAAATCTAAATCTGTACAATAAAGCCCAACACTCTCCCTCAAGCTGATAAATGGATATCTATCATTCTCATCTTGCTAGTAAGATCTTGAAAGTACTCTGTGGGTTGTCCCTTAATTAATACATCTGCCAACTGATGTCTCGAAGGAACGTATGTTGTGGCTATGAACCCATTATCCAATTTCTCCTTGATAAAGTGTCGGTCTATCTCAATGTGCTTTGTCTTTTCATGTTGAACTAGATTATGTGCAATGCTAGTGGTTGATTTGTTGTCACAAAACAGCTTCATAAGTGCTTCATACTTTATCGTCAGGTCATCTAGTATGATCTTCATCCATAGCAACTCACAAACTCCTTGTGCCATAGTTCGAAACTCAGCTTCTGCACTTGATCGTGTCACTACGTTCTGTTTCTTGCTTCTCCATGTTACTAGATTTCTACCTAGAAACATACAATAACCTGATGTTGACCTCCTATCAATAACTGAATTTGCATAGTCAGCATTCGTGTACACTTCCATGGATATGTTTCCCTCTTTTTTAAATAGTAGTCTTCTTCCAAGTGTGGTTTTAAGATACTGCAGAATTTGATCCACACCCTGCGTGTTTCTCTCCCTCAGATCATGCATGAATTGGCTAACAATACTGACAACATACGCTAGATCTAGTCTGGTATGTGTCAAGTATATCAGTTTCCCAACTAGCCTATGATATTGAGATCTATCTACCTTGGGACTCTCTTCATCACTTCTCATTTTGTGATTCTGCTCAATTGGTACACCAATTGCCTTACACTCGAGCTTTTCGGTCACTTTGAGAAGATCTAGGACATATTTCCTTTGAGAAATAAAGATACCTTGCTTAGAGTAGGCAACTTCAATTCCAACGAAGTACTTTAGTCTTCTAAGATCTTTCATTTCAGACTCAGCAACTAATTTATCCTTTAGGAGTTGCTTCTCAACTAGGTCATCACTTGATATAATGATGTCATCAACATACACAAGCAAAACTGTGAGCTACGTTGCACGGGTATGGGTACGGTATTGGTACTCGGTATGGATACGGGTACGGGGTACGAAAATTTTCAAAAAATTAGGGTACGGGCATGTCATATATATATATATATATAAAATAAATCAAAATCTCACACAATAAAAATACGACAACATAACATAAAAATTAAGATACATAAATTTTAACATAAAACATAAAAAAAAATTAAATTGTTCAACCAAGACAACGTCCATAATAAGAAATTACAATAGTTAAGCAGAAGAAGAAGAAGTAGTCTTGTCCCCCTCCATCTCCCTATACTTGTGGAGATAAACCTTCAAGGGCTCCACGTAATCCTCGAATCCCAAAGTGGTCATGGCCCACAACAAATCATCACCATTTAACGTCTTCCTCTTCTCCCTCTGGCACTTGTCCGATGCCTCTCCCGTTATGAAGCTTATGAACTCTGACACGCACTCCTACACCGTTTCCTTCGCTTCCTTCGAGATCTTCGCGTTCGCCGGCAGACCCTTCTTCATGATCCGACTCACGTTCGCTATCGACCAGAATCGCTCCTGCTCCTTTGCCGATACCTCGCTGTTGTTGTTGTTCAGATTCTAGCTGCAGTCGCCTAGAAGCAGAGAAGAGATGGTCGAGACTTCGAATGGGTTAGGGGCTTAGGGCAGATAGGGGGTGATGGGTGAAGATCTGAAACAAAATACCTCGTTTCAAGCCAACGACTGTGTTTTGGCAGGATTTAGCTGGAGTCGTACCCAACCATTGCCAGAGTCGTACCCAACCGCACCAGAGCCGTACCCAAACTAAAAAAAAAAAAACTTTGGGTACGTACCCATAGCGTACCCAGCACGTACCCGTACCCGGTACGTACCAGGTACCAGTACCCATGCTTCAGAGACTGTGAGTTTACCTTCTTGTGAATGTTTAAAAAAGAGGGTATGATCACCTTGACTTTGTCTGTAACTCAGGGACACTATCGTTTTTGTGAATCTTCCAAAACAAGCAGGGGGAGACTGCTTCAACCCATATAACGCATTCTTTAACCTGCACACCTTGTTCCTTCCATTAGTGGAAGCATATCTAGGGGGAATTTCCATATAAACTTCCTCCTCTAAGTCTCCATGGAGAAAGACATTTTTAACATCAAACTTGTGTAATTCCCACCCAAAGTGGGCAGCAAGGGAGAGTAAGATCCTTACAGTATTCATCTTGGCTATTGGTGCAAATGTGTCAAAAGAATTGGCTTTTCATCCTTTCTTCATTGTATTTCCACTATAAATAATAGCATGAGCATTTGACCATTTACAACTATTTAATTACAAATATTCTGTTTGATTTGTCTAGCCTAATTTAGGAAAGCTAAATATATACAATTAAGGAGTTGACCCCTTTTCCTATTTTATTCCGCATATAATAGGAAACAAATTAATCCCTGATTAACATCCCCCTTCAAATTGATACGGCTGGTCAAGAAGCATCAATTTGAGAACAAGAAACTGATGGCGCGGGCGAGGCACAGCTTTGGTAAGAATATTCGCAACCTGCAATTGGGTGTTGATATGAGGTAGTGAGATAACATGAGCATCATAGGACTCCCGGATAGAATGACAGTCCACTTCAATATGTTTTGTGCGCTCATGAAAAACTGGATTGGCAACAATCTGAATGGCACTCGTATTGTCAGCATAGAGAGGTGTTGACTCTGTCTGAGGGAACCCAAGCTCAGCCAAAAGACCACGAAGCCAAATTATTTCAGAACAAGCAGTAGACATGGCTCGGTACTCAGATTCAGTGGAGGACTTAGAGACTCGTGCTTGCTTCTTACTCTTCCAAGAAATCAATGCAGAACCAAGAAACATGCACCGACCGGTAACAGATCTGCGAGTATCAGGACATCCTGCCTAGTCAGCATCACTATAAGCAATCAATTTAGGGACTGTCCCAATGGGAAATAATAGACCTCGTGGAGAGGTGCCTTTCAAGTATCGAATTATGCGACGAACAGCGGCCAAATGAAGATGGCGAGGTGAGTGCATGAATTGACTTACTTGCTGAACTGCAAAGGATATGTCAGGGCGTGTAATAGTCAAGTAATTAAGACTACCCACGAGCTGACGATACAGCAAAGGATCAGGCAAAAGATCACCGTCATCACGACGGTATTTAACATTAACCTCGAGAGGAGTATCCACCGGATTAGCTGATTGAAGACCGGCCAAAGAAATTAAATCCTCGGTGTACTTTTGCTGATGTAGGAATATGCCCTTGGAGGTATAATGAACCTCAAGTCCGAGGAAATAGTGCAAATTACCAAGATCTTTCATATGAAATGAAGCCTGTAATTGTTGTTTAAGCTGCTGTATAGATGCATGATCAGAACTAGTAATGACCATATCATCAACATAGAGAATGAGAAGAACAATACTAGTAGGCGTGCGATGAATGAACAGAGATGAGTCATATTGACTTTGAGTAAAGGAAAACCCAAGAAGAGTAGAACGAAATTTCTCATACCATGCTCTGGGAGCCTGTTTCAAACCATATAAGGATCGTTTGAGCTTGCACACATCTTTAGATGATGAAAATAGACCCGGAGGGGGAGTCATATAAATATCTTCTGTCAGATCACCATGAAGAAATGCATTCTTTACGTCCATTTGATGGAGGGACCAGCCATTAGAAGCAGCAATAGAGAGTACCGTTCTGACAGTTGTCATCTTTGCCACAGGCGCAAACGTTTCATCATAATCAATCCCATATTCTTGCTTATTCCCTAAGGCAACTAGTCGAGCCTTGTAACGGTTGAGGGAACCATCAGAATTCAGTTTCACAGAATACACCCATTTGCAGCCGATGGGTTTGACATCAGGTGGGCAAGAAACAATATCCCATGTAAAATTTTCTTGAAGAGCCTGGAGTTCATCTTGCATTGCTTGTATCCAACACACATCCTTAACTGCCTGTGAGTAACATGTAGGAATAGATATGCCAGATAGAGTAGCCGTAAGAGAAGTATGTGATGAATCATACCTTTCTGGTGAATATCGATCAGGTGGACGAGACACTCTAGCAGATCTCCGTGGTGCCACTGGCACAGGTTCAGGTGACGGATCAGCGTCGGGAAGGGGAGTGGGAGCCTGCTGTCTGGGTTGTCTGACATATACATGGCCTGGTTTAAAACGTTCTATAGATTGAGGCACAATAGAAAAGTTGGGAAGAGTAGCAACCTCATTAGAGTCAGAAGAAAGACAAGGAAACATAAATTGACTATCAAAGAAGGTCACATTCCTTGAAATACGGAAACGATGGTTAGTAATATCATAACACAAAAAACCTTTGTGAGAGTTACTATAACCCATAAATGCACATTGGACAGATTGTGCTCCAAGCTTATGTCGTTCAACCGGAGGTAAGTGAACAAAACATACACACCCAAAAATATGTAAATCTAGATAATTTGGATGAATCTTAAAGAGACGAAAGAAAGGGGAATCAAGATCAAGAACCGTAGATGGAAGGCGATTGATCAAGAAGACAGTTGTGGACAAAGCTTTAACCCAGAATCTGGATGGAACAGATGCTTGAAGAAGCAATGTGCGTGTCACATCAAGCAAGTGACGATTCTTTCGCTCTGCAATGCCATTTTGTTGGGGTGTATTGGGACAGGAACGTTGAGAGACAATGCCTTTTTGCTGCAAATAGTCCTGAAACTCATGAGACATGTACTCACGACCAGAATCAGAGCGAAAGATTTTAAGGCTGGCTTGGAACTGGTTTTCAACATATGCCAAAAATTTCTTAAACATGGGAAAGACTTCAGCCTTAGATCTAAGAAAATATATCCAAGTAAAACGACTGTAATCATCGATAAAGGTCACAAAATATTTATAATGAGCATGAGAAGCAACAGGAGACATACCCCAAACATCACTATGAACTACTTCAAAACAGTTGGAAGCACGATGAGCATTAGAGGGAAAAGGAAGTGTTTTACTTTTAGCAAGTTTGCAAACCGAACAAGGAACAGAGGAATGAGAAATGACATTTTTATTTCCCAATAAACCATTTTTAAATAAATAAGACAAAACACCAGAATTTGGATGGCCCAATTTTCTATGTCAATCCTGATACATATTCAAAACACCATTGCAAGCAAAAGATAAATGATTAGAAATAAACTGAAGCGGAAATAATCTGCCCACTTTAGGCCCTTTCGCGATCACCTTCCCCGACACCTGATCCTGCACAAGACAACCAGCCCGAGAAAAATTAACATTACAATTGTCATCCACTAATTGACCAACTGAAAGTAAGTTGGAATCAAGTCCAGGAGATACAAACACATGTCTAAAATCAGAGTTTATGTCACACCAACAACAGTGATAGAAAGGGTATTACCATCAGCAATTTGAATTTTTTGAGTACCATGGTAAGGGTGTATATTGTGCAAGTATTCAGAGGAACCCGTCATATGATTGGAGGCACCAGAATCAAGAAACCATGGTCGAGAAACATTAGAAGACTTACCCTGAATGCCCAAGGCTGAAAGTGCTGATAGTACCATTTGTTGGATCATTTCAGGCTTCAAAGCGCCAACATCAGATGCTGCAATGGTGGAAAGTGAATCAGCTGAACTGGTAGTGGCACGGAACGCCTGCTCAGGACGTTGGGTTGGTCTTGGAGGACGTGTGGGATAGTCAGAGAGGATATGACCCTGTTGTTTGCAGTAATTACAGAATTTCTTACTGCAATTACGAGCGATATTGCCAAATTGTTTGCACGAAAAACACTGGACCTGTCGCATTGCACAACCTTTGCCGTTACCTTGAGCAGCATAGGCAACCGTCACTGGTTCTGGAACCAACGCATCATGGGACATGGATCCCTGGGTAAGTAGACGTTGCTCTTCCCTGAGAAGTTCACCAACACATGTGTCCAAAGGAGGAACAGGACTCCGATTCAGTAAAGCGCCTCTGACAGCCTCGAACTCTGGACGAAGTTTCATGAGAAATTGATCTCGCTTACTGATGTCGTAAACCGCTTGAAGAGCCGTGAGCGAGGTTTTGGGAACATCAGCATATAAGATGGCTGAGTGTTCTGTCCACAGATTCAAGAAACCAGAATAATAATCCTGAATAGACAAATTACCTTGTTTGTAATTGGCTATCTCGAGCTCCAACTGAAAGCGCTTGGCAGTATTATCCTGGTTGTAAATTCACTTCAAATACTCCCACATGTCTTTAGCAGTTGTAAAAGGGCGCAAGTTATTGATCATCTGAGTCTCAATAGAGCCGAGAATCCAAGAAACAATTTGGGCATCTTTCACCTCCCAAGCATCTAAGGCAGATTTCTCAACCGGTGCTGTGGAGGTCCCATCTATGTGACCCCACAAGCCTTTCCCTTTGACGTACATCTTGAATTGAAATTCCCAGGCAGCATAGTTCTTGCCGGTGAAGCGGACACAGAAATTATCCCTTTCCTTGTCCGAAGCCATGAGATCGCAACCAAGAGCAAGAAAGAAATGAACACGAAATTGGTACGAGCAAGAATGAAACCTGCGAACCCAAAGCTAGCGACACGAACAGAAGAATCGAGAGCAGCGAAGAAGACAAAGACAAGAGCGACCCAGAGTGGTGTCGCTGAAGAAAGCCGATATCAACCAAGAAATCACAGGTTTGATCGAGAACCTACTGATACCATGTCAAAAGAATTGGCTTTTCATCCTTTCTTCATTGTATTTCCACTATAAATAATAGCATGAGCATTTGACCATTTACAACTATTTAATTACAAATATTCATCAAGGTTCGATTTGTCTAGCCTAATTTAGGAAAGCTAAATATATACAATTAAGGAGTTGACCCCTTTTCCTATTTTATTCCGCATATAATAGGAAACAAATTAATCCCTGATTAACAAAATGTCTCCTCAAAGTCCATTCTATAAGTCTGAGTGTATCCTTTTGCCACCAACTTTGCTTTATACCGGTCTAGTGTACCATCAGACAGATATTTCAAAGTATATATCCATCTGCACCCAACTGGCCTTTTGTCACCTGGCCTCTCAACAATCTCCCATATTCCATTCTTTTCCAATGCACTCATCTCCTCATGCATGACTTGAATCCATTTATTATCCTTCAATGCTTCTTGTACTGATGTTGGGATTTTGATAGAATCTATAGCTGAAATGAAACTTCGGTGCTGCAGGGAAAGATGTTTAGAAGAGACAAATTGAGAAATAGGATACTTTGGATTGGGACAATACATTTTCCCTTTCCTCAATGCGATAGGTAAGTCATCTAGGTCAGGTTTACAATTATTCAAATACATGTTATCAGATTTAGAAACAGTATTATCTGGGTCAGGTTCAAAAACAGGAAGTTCAGAGACTGGAAAACTTGTATCTTTAGTACTTACCGTTAGTTCAGATGCCTGAAGTTGTTGTTGGGCCAGTTCGGGTTTCCCTCTCCTCTGATACACCAATTTTGGTGTGCTAGCCTTGGCCTTGACTTTTAGCTAGTTCAAGTGGGGTGCCAGAAGAAGATGTCAATTTCTGTGTAAAGTCAGATGGTAAAGGAAGGAAGGACCTAGGAGAGAAGGACTCAGCCTCAGCTTCCAGAGTGTTCTCCCCCTGAAGCTGAGAGCCAGGAAAGAAGGACTCATGTTCATGAAAAGTGACATCCATGGAGACGGAAAAACGACGACTTGAAGGGTGATAGCATTTGTACCCCTTCTTGTTAGAAGCATAACCCTGAAAAACACATTTGATAGCACGTGGATCAAGTTTTGCTGCGATGTTGGCAGTGTACATAGACAAATGCCACACAACCATAGACACGAGACTGTAGACTCTGCATAATAGGAACAGATGGAAAGTGAGAGGTCATGAGTTGGACTGGACTTTTATTCCCCAAGACACGAGATGGTAACTGATTGATTAAATACGTAGCAGTTAAAACAGCTTCCCCCCCTCCCCCCAGTATGAACTAGGAACAGACATTTGAAATAGTAAAGCTCTAGTGATTTCAAGTAAATGACGATTTTTTCTTTTTGCAACACCACAGGAAGGCCCAACAATAGTGGCGCGAACTAGAGGTGGCGAAGAGACGCAGCGAGCTTGGGCCTAGTCGCGGTGGAAAACGAGCTTGTGCATGGCTGAGGCAGATTGCAGTGGTCTGGGCGTGGTGGCTATGTAGAGATGGATATGGTGGCTCCTATGAGGCTGGTCCCGTTCTAGTTAAAGGCAGCAATGAAGGCTGCTAGAATCCCAACGATGAAAGCTAGTTCTAAACCTAACAATGAAGGCTGGTCTGATCAGCAATGAAGGCTGATTGCAGTGGAAACAACATAGGCTCCCAGATCGAGAGCTCTGATATCAACTTGAAAGAGAAATAATATTTCCGAATATTTTTGTTTAATTCAAACTGTACAGACTGATACACATTATATAGGCTAATGACACTAATTACTTGCCTAAAATAGAGCTAAATTACATAAAATAAATCTGTCTTAATAAAAGAATAAATCTGTACAATTAAATCTAAATCTACAATAAAGCCCAGCAATAGGCAAGTTAAGTGCTTTGTCTTTTTCCTTCTAATTATTACCGCAATAGTGCAATATTGAAAATGAAATTCAACTACCAGAGTTATGTTTCGTTGGAATTGGATGCTTTAAAATGAGTGATTCATTTAGAATCAGGAATTTAATTCAGTAAATAAAGGTTAACATTCAATTTACTAACTTTCTCGTTTTCTCTCTCTTCCTTCTTCCAGAGGGTTAATCAATGTTTGCGTGATGCCTGCCATAAAGCCAAT
Organism: Ormosia emarginata; assembly: GCA_029884605.1. Classification (NCBI taxonomy): domain Eukaryota; kingdom Viridiplantae; phylum Streptophyta; class Magnoliopsida; order Fabales; family Fabaceae; genus Ormosia; species Ormosia emarginata. The sequence continues at coordinate 15,864,957 of JAQQTP010000072.1, forward strand.
TTTCCTGACTGCATGAAATTGATTGATTGTGGACATGACCATTCTGGAAACAATCAGTCTGGCCTAACATCAGAACAGTGGAACAACAATATAGATGCCATTCAGTGTTTGCAGCCCCCTCCCCCTCCCAATGATAGTTTTCCTTATGGGATCTATGCCAATGCCGTGCCACTTACTATAGAAACTAATGTGGTCAACAAATATGTGTATTCTCTGTTTTGGGGGTTCCAGGTATGCATTTTATTCCTTTTTTTTCCCCCAATGTAGTAATTATGTAAATGTATACAGTAAGGATCAAATGACACTGCTGTAAAAATTAATGCACCTATACCACTCAATAGCTCATTGTAGAAAATGATTTTGATCAATTTAATCGTTGAAATATAACTATTATTATATTAATCTAGCATAAATTTTAGAAATTTCAAAAAATTACAAATAAGCTTGTGATATATAATGGTTTCCATTTCTGTAATTATTTGAAAAAATATTATATGTTGATTTTAAGACATTTTGGTGGAGTATAAAAGAGTACAGCTACTTACACACACTTATACATATATCACCTTACCTCACATCTGATTATAGTTGGTCTCACCTTGTTTTTGCATATACTCTGATTCTGCTACATTTCCCTGATGTAAGGTGATGTGTTTCTTAGAGATATGTAACTAGCATTTTTCAATATAAAACAATCTTGGATTCATGTGAAATTTTTATGAGCATGATATGTGCACTAAATAAAATCCAATGGTGGATTTTGTGAAAATAGTTATTCATTGGTGTAAAATTGATTTTGGTGTGAAAATATTTCATTTTGAGAGAGTATCTAAATTGTGTTGAATATGAAAAGTTCAAATATTTTTTTGTCACAGTATTTGTTCAGAGTCTTGGATTATCCTATCAAGTGCTAGCAATTGACTAATGGTAGTAGTGAAAATAAAGTAACACGTAAATGTTATTATCCTTGAAGATGTGAGGTTAAATGAGGCGCATGCTTGAGCTTTACAAGTTTAAACTATTGTTTTCAAATATATTCATAATAGAGAAATCTTTTTTTCTGACCCTGGTCAGTGTTGAAAAATTAGAGAGAGAAAATAAGAGTTTGGAATTGAGAGAGAGAAAGAATGTAAAAAAGATTTAGCTTTTGGACGAACTTATTTATACTTTAATAATATACTAGGGGAAAGAGTATAAGCCAATGGGGGTTGGCTCACCTGGTTGACCGACAACAACATGATTTGGGTTCGAATCTTGGGATCTCCTGTTGGTAAACAATTTGTAGTCCCACTGTAAATCCCTCATCCTAAACTTTTCCTCACCCAAAAAAAATAAAATAAAAGAAGAGAAAAGAGTATTGTTGATATCCTTGTGATATCGTATAATATCTGTTGTAATTAGAATAGGGTATAGAATATATTGTTACTGTAAATAGTGATATCAATCCCTAAAACTTAGGGATTTAGTTTAGGTTTGATTGTATAGCATATTATTATAAATTCATGATGCTGAGAGGGTTTTCTCTCAAGCAATTCAGTCATAAACTCCTATCCTAATATTCAAGTTGGTATGAGAGAGGGTTTCGACCCTGCTTTGTTTGTCTTCTCTTTTCTGGCAATTTTTTTAGCCGGAAAACAGTCTCAATCGATTGTCTCGACTTCGACCCATATCAAACCAACACCATAGTCGTGTTCAGAGAGGGCCGACCGTCTAGTCCCTGAAGCGCTGCCGTTCCTGAGGTCAGATTGTCATGCCGTCGCCACTGTCATACTCGCTGGCGTCCTTTGCTCTTGTTCCCTGAAGCGTCGTTGCCATTTGCTGCTCCACATGCCGCCGCACCCAATCACCCTTGTCGACGTGTGTAAGCCACGCGCCACCTTCTCATGGTCAAATCATCACGCCGTCATTGCCGTCCTACTCGCTGGCATCCTCTGGTCCTGTTTCAAGGGTCAAAACATCATTCTGAGCACTGTTCTGGTAGTGGGTACTTGTCACCCACCGTCTTTGTTGCTTCAAATCCAGTTTCTTCAACCTGAATCATGTTTTCCGGCCTAGACTCTTCTCCTACCACCATAGGTTCTTGCAATGAAACCCTCAAACCTAGTGAAGAAGAGCCTTATTTCCTTTGCATTCTCTGGCACTCCTATAACGTCGAAGAAACTCAATGGTACGAATTATCTGGATTGGTATGCTGTTGTTGATGTGTGGTTTTTAGGTCAGGGACTCTCGGAGCATTTAACTAAGAAGGCTGACGAGATTAATGCTAGTGTGAAAGAAGAATGGCAAAAAGCCGATTATCAATTGGTGTCCTTGTTATGGCAGTCCATTGATCCAAAGTTGTTAGTGCACTATTGCTCCTATAAATCATGCTTTGACATTTGGAAGAAGGCTCGCAGTGTCTATGCCAATGATATACAGTGTCTATATGACTCAGTCCATAATCTGGCCACACTCCAAATGACAGATCATGACCTACCCTCCTATCTCAACAAAGCAAAGACTACCATTGCACAAAACAAGCTGATTTTGACTAGTGATAATATTTAGAAAGTGTTGGACAAACTTGATAACATGTGCATGGTTTTTGTCCTCCGTGACCTTCATAAGGATTTTGAGTCTATTTGGAACCAAGTCCTGACAAATCCGAATATTCCTTCGGCGGAGAATCTCATCGATCGTTTGTTGCGAGTTCCTCTGCTAGAGGCATCAATTGGGATCGGGTCTCCAACAGATTCAGAATCCTCAGCTTTTATTTCTAATTCACCTGTCCGTGGAGGCCGAGGCCGTGGTCATGGTGGTGGTAGATGAGACCGTGGTTTTGGTAATCATCCTCAATGTTCTCATTGCAAATGCGTGGGACATACTTACGATCGGTGTTATTCTCTACATGGTTTTCCTAAGAAGGCTGTTAATGTGACACAAGCTCAAGCACCAGGTGTTGAGAAAAAGACTGAGTTTGGAGGTGATAATCAGAATATTCTACCTGACAATGAATATAAGGAGTACCTTCAGCTCAAGGCAGCCCAACAAGCCTCATCTTCAGTACTGTAGCCCATACTAGTAATTCTACGGTTTTTCTATCTCATTCTTCGTCTGCTGGATCTTGGATTTTGGATTATGGTGCTTTCAATCATATAGCTGTTAACCCTTCTTTTTTCTCAAAGTTGTCGTCTCCCAAAACACCACATCACATCACCCTCGCCGATGGCTCTAAGGCTAAGGCCATTGACATTTGTCAAGCTACACCTCTCCTTTCTTTAACTTTGAATTCTATTCTTTTTATACCTAGTTGTCCTTTTAATTTAATTTCTATTAGTCAACTTACTCGTGCTCTTAACTAGTCCATAACCTTTACTTCTGATTCTTTCCATATCCAGGACCGGAGTACGGGACGGATGATTGGCGTAAGATCTGAATCACGTGGACTTTATTATCTTCAGCCTACGTCTTCTACCATATGTGCTGTTGTAGAGTCTCCTAGTCTCCTCCATTATCGTTTGGGTCATTCGAGTCTAAATAAATTGAAGAAGATGGTTCCTCATCTCTCTCATTTGCAGTCTTTAAAGTGTGAGTCATGTCAACTTGGCAAACATATTCGGTCAACCTTTTCAAGGAAGGTCAATAGTCGAGCAGAGTCTCCCTTTGGTATTGTTCATTCTGATGTTTGGGATCCTAGTTGTGTTAGTTCTATCTCAAGTTATAGGTACTTTGTCACTTTCATTGATGATTTCTCAAGATGTACTTGGATATTTTTAATGAAAGATCGTTTTGAGTAATTTCCTATTCAAAATATTTGTACTGAAATTTAGACTCAATTTGGACATACTATTCGCATTTTACGTAGTGATAATGCAAAAGAGTACTTCTCTACCCCCTTTAATTCTTTTATGACTTCTCATGGCATGATTCATCAATCTAATTGCCCATATACACTTCAACAAAATGGTATAGCTGAAAGAAAACATCGTCATATTATTGAAACTACTCGTACTCTTCTCTTACATGCTAATGTACTTTTAAAATGTTGGGGGGATGTTGTACTTACTGCTGGCTATTTTGTCAATCGGATGCCGTCCTCTGTTTTAAATAACCAAGTTCCTTACTCTCTCTTGTTTCCTAAGGAACCCATTTTCAAGGTTCCCCCTCGTGTCTTTGGTTCTACTTGATTTGTGCATAATCTTTTCCCAGTTCTTGACAAGTTGTCTACTCGTGCTATTAAATGTGTTTTTATTGGGTATTCTCGAGTTCGAAAGGGATACATGTGTTATTCCCCTTCCACACATCGCTTTTATATTTTTGCATATGTCACTTTCTTTGAGGATACACCTTATTTCACCCTACGTGGATGATATTGTCATTACAGGTGATGATTATGATGGTATCAATTGCCCAAAACAACACTTATTCCAGCACTTCCAAACTAAGGACTTGAGTTGGCTGCGATACTTTCTTAGAATTGAGGTAGCCCAATCAAAGGTAGGCATTGCCATTTCTCAACAGAAGTATGCTCTTGACATTTTAGAGGAGACATGGCTGTTAGATTGTAAACTAATTGATACTCTTATGGATCTAATGTTAAACTTCTATCAGATCTGGGGGAGCTCTATTCTGATCCAGGAAGATATCGGAAATTGATGGGAAAGTTAAATTATCTCACCATGACCAGACTAGACATATCCTTTGCTATGAGTGTAGTAAGTCAATTTCTTAACTCTCTTTGTGACAGTTCCTTTGGGCAGGATCTCTTAGTGATAGGAGGTCGACTTCTGGGTACTGTGTTCTTATCGAAGGTAATCTTGTCTCATGGAAAAGCAAGAAACAAAATGTAATTGCCAGGTCAAGTGCAAAAGCGAAGTATCGAGCCATGGCTCTCACTGTATGTGAATTAGTATGGTTGAAACAGTTGCTTCAAGAATTGAAATTATGCAAAATAGGCTCTATGGAACTTATTTGTGATAATCAAGCAGCCTTGCACAATGCGTCCAATCCAATCTTTCATTGAGTGTACTAAACATATAGAGATTAACTGTCATTTGATCCGAGAGAAGGTCATCTCCAAAGAGATCACAAGCCTCTTTTGTCAACTCTAATGATCAACTAGCAGATATCTTCACTAAATCTCTTTGGAGTCCAAGGGTAACATACATATGTAACAAGTTTGATGCATATGACATATATGCACCAGCTTGAGGGGGAGTGTTGATATCCTTGTGATATTGTATAGTATTTGTTGTAATTAGAATAAGATATAGAAGATATAGTTATCGTAAATAGTGATATCAATCCCTAAAACTTAGGGATTTAGTTTAGGTTTGATTGTATAGCATATTATTATAAATTCATGATGCTGAAGAGGGTTTTCTCTCAAGCAATTCAGTCATAAACTCTTATCCTAATATTCAAGTAGTATAAAATAGTATGCTAAGCCAATTACCCCTCAATCAGACTCCTAATTAACAGAAAACATCAAATAAAATCAATTTTCCAACTAATCACCATCAAGGGTCAGCACTTCCTTCTTAACTCACACAACTTTCCTTATTAGTTCGCCATACTCTCAACAATCATTTTGGCCTAGTTCTTGATGCTTCTTGCAACAAAATCATGTTTTAAATGATAAAATATTATTAAAAGCCTAAACAGACTGAGCGGACAAAAAGTCACATGCAGAATAAAACAAAATTACATTGCAAAGGAGCTCTTCGACAACCTAAAATACACAACTTTTAAAAACTCCAAAATTGAAGATGTGCTAAAACATTTAGATGTGAAATATTCATTTCTGTTTATTTATATGCGTATGAGAGGCATTTGGAATTTTTTAGGAAACTCCCACAAAAATAAAAGATGTCCTTATTATATTTTTTGAGACAATCACTGCAAAAATTAAACTTCTACCGACAATAACAAACATACTTAAGATAGTTCAGCAATCGCGTATCGCCACTAGAAATTATTGCATGCTCTTGGAGTGTCACGTAGGATTGTGCTTACTCCAATCATATTTTGACATTTTAGCAATAATTAATGATGGGGTCTACTACTAACTCACATATTTATTATTTTATTTTAAAGAAAATAAAAAACAAGGTTGAGATAATAAATATGCAAGTTAGTAGTGAACCCCATCATTAATTATTGCTAAATTGTCAAAATGTAAATAGAGTGAGCGCGATACTACGTGACGCTTTAGGACCATGCAATAATTTCTTACCATCCAGTCAAAAAGAAAAAAGAAAGAAAGAAAGAATACCATGGCAAAATAACTATTCAGAACTTTCTTCTCAATGTCTCTCACTAAATCAAAATCCCAATTATGCCCAAAATCTAACTCAATAAAATTTTCACACCCAAGAAATCTCACACACTACTTATTTCCACAACGCACACCAAAGTCATCACTCCTTTTTTGCTTGCTGTGGCGCACACCATTTTTATTTACTGGTTTTGCTTTTATAGAAAAGCATGACCATGTTACTAGACTAAGATAGGAAACAACATTAGAACCAAGGTGAAGGTGACTTTTTCAACTCTTACAAGAAAGCCAAGCATTATGGAAACCATATTTATTTAAAGTTATCCTCACAATAAGATACTTCAACTATGCACATAGATGTTATTTTTATGGTCAAATATAAAAATGAAAGAAGGTGCAATTTGAGTAATTTAATCAATGTAATTTTAAGAAATTACTTAAAACCTATTAATATTATTATTAAGAACCAACCATTCTGAAAGGTTAAGTTATTAAGTAAAGGTAATTGAATGATTTTCAATATCTAGTACACCCTTCACTCAAAGCTCTTTGGGCTTAAAGCATGGACAAAGCACATACCCACTCTATGTTTTTCAGAACTATAATTTAATTAGAAGAATGGAAAAGACAAGGGATGAAATCCTCGCCACTTGATCTTAGGATTTCTGATACCATGTCAATTGTCAAGGCCCAACTTGTACCAACACTCCAAAAAACTAAAGCTGTTAGGTAAATACACATGAATGGTTTGATATCTCTAACAATTATTCCCTGTGTGATCTTTATACAGCAAATCAGTACTTATGCTGGTAATCAAGTCCCTAGCGGTTTTGTGTGGGAAGTCCTTTTTACTATGGCCATCATGGGATTGGGACTCTTGCTTTTTGCACTTCTCATTGGAAACATACAGAACTTCCTTCTGGCTCTTGGACAGAGGTAGAACTTATCTAATGCTGCAAGTTTCAATTAAACTTTGATGGTCAAGTTTGTGTTTAGTGTTGTAATATGCTTTATGTATTTTCTTCCATACCTTTTATAGGAGGCTAGAAATGCAACTTAGACGCCGTGATGTTGAGCAATGGATGAGCCATCGGCGCTTACCAGAAGATGTAAGAAGGTATAAAGTTCTCTCATCCTTTTCATGAATCATATCCAGATTGCATTAAAAAAAATGTATTTGTCAATTGCTTGATTCAAGTCATTGGTTGTTAAGTCCCCACCCCCTCCTACAACTCATTTTCTTGACAATGTACATGAGCAATTTACTGTTCCGAGACACAATCACTGTTTCACATGACAAGACTAAATTAAGTTAGCAACTTCTGAAGACTTATTTTAGATTTTAAAGAGAGGCAAAGTATAATTTGGAATTTCTTGTTGCATCTATTTGTATTTGTGCAAATATGTCCATGTTTCTGGATAACAACAACAACAACCAAAGTCTTTTCTCACTCGGTGGGGTCGGTTACATGGATTAGACGACATTATTATTTTCTGTCATATATCATGTCTTCAAAAAGTCCATTTAGCTCCAAGTCCTTTTTAATAGTTTCCCCTATGGTTTTTCTTAATCTCCCTCTACCTCTAACTATTGGGCTATCCTCTATTTGATTTACTCTTCCTACCAAGACTCCTAATGGTCTTCTCCTCACATGTCCAAACCGCCTAAGGCGAGATTCTACCATCTTTTCATCAATAAGTGTTACTCCTACTTTCTCTCTTCTCAAATGGCTATGTTTCTATACAAGTGTTTATCAAATATGATTAATCACTCAGTACATTATTAGTACACAAAATCCTGCAACATATGAAAATAACGGCTGAGAATATCTTATTCAGCATCTAGTTGAATTTAGTTCCTAGCTACTGATTATTCTTTAATATAGCATTTCTATAGGCCTGAATACTAAGAAATAGTATGTCCACTATTTGTCATTTTATTTAGGTATTATGTCTCATGAAATTATGGATCACACGTAATGTACAAGTAATAGATATATGTGTCATGCAGGAGAGTACGACAGGCTGAACGGTATACTTGGGCTGCAACAAGAGGGGTGAATGAAGAAATGCTTATGGAGAATTTGCCAGAAGATCTCCAGAGAGACATAAGACGTCATCTCTTCAAATTTGTTAAGAAAGTATGCGCTAGAATATCTGTGGCTTAAGTGACTAGTTATAATTACACCAGTTTATCATGCTTACACTTTTGGTGGATTGTAATTATGTGGTTTAGATGTTCGGTTAACTTCAAAATCTCAGCCACTATGTTTCGTTTAAAATTCTGTTTTCCTTAGGTTTCTACTTGTAGCCTGCTAGAATTGGACAGAAGTTTAAATTTGAAAACCATTTTGATGGCAAAGCTTTATGCATCTTCATCATGAAACTAAAAAATGATATATCAAAAGCCAAAGTATGTCTAGCAATCCTGAAAGTTCTGTAATGATGGTTTAATTTACTTTTTTACTTTGTACCGAATAGTGTCCATATTCTGAGGATCTAAAATATATGCAGATTCGAATTTTTGCCCTGATGGATGAGCCTATCTTAGATTCCATTTGTGAGAGACTAAGACAAAAGACATACATCAAAGGAAGTAGAATTTTGCGCCATGGTGGTCTAGTAGAGAATATGATCTTTGTCGTGCGTGGTAAATTGGAGAGCATTGGAGAAGATGGAATTAGAGTTCCCTTATCTGAAGGGGATGCTTGTGGTGAAGAACTTCTGACATGGTATCTTGAACATTCTTCAGTCAGCTCAGGTATAGCAATACTTGATGCAATGACAAGATGCCTGTTAAATATTTTAAAGTAGAGATCAACTGGAGTTGCATTAATCATTAATCAACAACTTGGCCTCTATAAAATAAGAAACAGCATGGTTCATCAATATGATTTCTCCTGCAGATGGTAGAAAAGTAAGGCTTCCAGGACAGAGGTTGCTTAGCAACAGAACAGTAAGGTGCTTAACAAATGTGGAGGCATTTTCACTCCGAGCTGCAGACCTTGAAGAAGTCACGATCCTTTTCACAAGATTCTTGCGTAGTCCACGTGTTCAAGGAGCCCTAAGGTCATTCCCTTGTCTTGTTCTATTTGGATTTATGGTTCAGCATAATCTTCTAGACGGTTTTATGACTTGCAAAAATCAAAGTTAACTAACAAGTAATGATACTTGCATAGACTCTATCCTCACAAACCCTTCACAGATATAACCTTGGTCCCACGTTAACTTTTATTTTTCTGAATGGTTAAAGTCTGTACAAGTATCATTATGCTTAACTATATGTCTTTCATGTTGTGTGCTGTTCCATTATGTCTGCGTCCTGTCTACATTGCTTAGATCCCAATGGTTCGTTGTCATTAAAGCCCGTCCATTATTATCATATTGAATATTTGAAAATCAAAGTGAATGGTTGAGATCTGATACAACGCCTGAGATTCAAATCCATCTTTCACCTCCCAAAAAGAAAGAGAGAAGGGAAGAAATGCCCTTAATATATAAGTAACGAGTAACAAGAAGCAAGTTTGTGGTTTTCACTCGTAGAAAGCCCCAATTTCTGTTTTCAAATCCATGGCTGACATAATCATTTGATAATTGTGTTATTTTAGGTATGAATCACCTTATTGGAGATCCCTTGCAGCAACCCGGATTCAGGTTGCATGGAGATACAGGAAAAAACGTCTAAGTCGTGCTGATTCCTCACTATCGGATTGAACATTGAGCTATTGGGTTGTACTATAATATTATATATGTGGGTTGTACTGGAATATTATACATCTGACTAGGTACAGTTTGTATAAAGTCCGGCAAAATGTCTTATGGATGGAGTGCAATAGTTTTGAATGGGGTGGATTGGAAAGGTAAACGAACACCACTCTATTGTGTTGGAAGTTGTTGAGTGTAGTCTCTCTCCTTTGTTTAAGTGTGTGTTTGATTCAGTTGTAAAAGTTTGATTATTTCAATAATCGATTATTGTATAAAAGTTTTTTGTTATAATCGATCATAATTTATTATAATCGAATCAATTTTTATGTTTGAATATATTAATTAAAAAATAATTTTAAATTAATTTGTTTCGTTTAGATGATATAAAAAAAATTATTTTTATGTATTAAATTATTAAAATAGGTGTAAAATAATTAAAAAATTTATTTGATTGAGGATAAAATAGTATTTATATATCAAAATGTAAGGAATAATTTATAAGTTAAAATCATAAATTTTAATCTTTAGCATTATGAAAAAAAAGTTTTAAATTTTTTTTTATTTTATATTAAATTTAGTGCAAAAGCTGAAATTGATTTTGTTAAACATGATTAAACACTTTTGAATCAATTTTTTTTCCAAAAAAAAAACTATTTCTAGCTTAAAAAAAGTGCAACCAAACATGCACTAAAAGGTATAATGGTAATTATGAAGTGAAGTGGATTAGAAATTTAACTTCTAATATTAACCTATTATTTTGACTATTATATAAGTTCATTAATAATTTATATTAGAAGTGACAAAGATCAAAGCTTTTAATTTAAATTAACTTTAATGATATTATTTTATGATTTATCATAAAAATATTTTTAAAAAATGTTGCATGAAAATAAAATTATAATTTAATAGATGTATTATGATGTCAAGAGGTGTGTAAAGCATTCCCAACGGTTTTACAAAATTTTATGTATGTGTTTCGTAAAAAAAAAAGTTGACCTATAAAGAGTTTGGTGTAGTAATAAATGAATTACATTTTCAGGGGACGACAAAGGTTCAAATTTTAAAAACATTATTTGTAAGGAAGGTTTAATTATATTATTTTATGTCCAAAAAAATTAATCTTACACTCGAAAGGTATAAAAATGCCTTGAAAACCCAAAAAATAAAATGATTGTAGAAAGAGAATTTAAAATGCTATATAGCAACTTGTGGCTCTAGTCGTGATATTTCATAAAATTTGGTTTCATTAATTTTTTTAATACTCAATCTGGCATTTGCCACTATCCTGTAAGTGCGCACTCCATAAAAAGCTTTGGAGAGCCACAAAGTTCCTGCGAAGAAAGAGTAGAGAGAAAAAATAGTTAAAGTGCTAAGAGTTAAAATTGTATACGACTATCTAAAAATAAAAAGAGAATTGTTTCATTCCAAGCCCTCTAAATTAGGGGTATGAGAATTAGAGTTTAAGTGGTATGAAATAGTTTGGTTCTCCTCTTTAACCATTCCATTTCCACTCCATTACTAATAGAACTCTTGAACAATGACTTCAGCTTTTTACACCACCCCACTCCTTTATTAACCCCTCCAATTCATCCATCCAAACATAACCTTAAATTCACCAGCTTGTTACCACATACAAATGTGTCCTTTTGTAATTAAGGTTAAGGGAAAAATACATTAACTTTAGATGATGTGTACTGTAGTTCTCAATGTTCAAAAATATACAACCCATTCTCCCACGTTTGCGAAATGTGCAAATCAACCCTTCCAGTTTTCCATCATTTGCTAACAAAATTGGTTATGTAAGTGGCACATAGCTTATTTAATGACAAAAATATCCTTAAGTGACTCACATGAGAGTCACGTGTGCTTTCTACCCCAAACCCATCTACGTTAAATTGCTCTGCCACCACGAACCGAGCCCCATCACCTCTCTCCACTGCCAACCACGCCTTTGCAACCACCACAAGCCACCATCATCCCTCTTGTTGTGAGCTACCTTCACATCACCGGTAACCCAAAACAGTCACCACTATTCAAATACCCATCACCACCCTCCACCATCCGAACCACCGTGAGCTGCCCCCATACGCCACCACCATAGACTCGCACTCACCCAAATGCTCCAGACCCAAGCCCACCATCATTATGACGAGCCTCCATTGTGACCATATCAACCACAACAAATCTCAGCCAAAATTGCCACTCATCACCATCTGACCTGAGTCCCCAACAGAACCACCAGAAATCCAGCCTCTACATCATCACCCTTATTAACTATTAATAACTACTGATAATAGTTAGTTAGTTACAGGAAGTTAGTTTGTTATGTATCCAGCTGTAAGTTAGTTAGGATAACTTGTCTATATAAAGGCATGATGCCTCTTCATTATAATCATCTGATTTATTCATAATCAATATACTGAGAATGTATTCTCAATTCTCTCTCGAGTCTCACATCAACATGGTATCAAAGATCATCTAGAGCTCTGATTGCCATTTCTTCTTCGCGGTTTCTTGTATTTTTTTTGCAGTTTCTCGCATTTTCTTTTCTGTTTCATCTTCATCATTTTCTTCTTCTGTGTTGCAAAAACAACTATGGCAAACTAGAGCTACTCTGATTTTCTTACAAATATTGTGAATCCCTATTATCTTCATCCAAACGAAAGTCCTGCAGTGATTCTTGTTTCTCTTCCTTTGGACAACAAGAATTATCACACTTGGGCGCGATCTATGCATATAGCACTAATCTCGAAGAACAAGGAAAAGTTTGTTGATGGAAGTCTTCCAAAACTAGCGATTTCTGATCCTCTCTTTGCTCCCTGGACTTGGTGTAATACTATGGTCCTTTCTTGGATTCAAAGATCCATATCTGAATCCATTGTTAAATCAATTTTCTGGATTGATACTGCTACTGGAGTTTAGAAGAATTTGTGCAATCGTTATTCGCAGGGCGATATTTTTCGCATTTCTGATATTCAAGACGACCTCTACAAGTTTAGACAACGCAATCTTGATGTTTCTGGCTACTTCACACAAATGAAAGTGTTTTGGGATGAGCTGAAAAATTTTCGCCCTCTTCCTCACTGTAAATGTGCCATTGCTTGCTCACGTGAAGCTATTGACTCGATGAAGGTCTATCGCGAGCAAGATTATGTGATTCGGTTCCTCAAAGGCTTGAATGAACACTTTTCACACACCAAATCGCAGATTATGATGATGGATCCACTTCCTGATATCGACAAAGCCTTTTCCCTAGTCATTCAACAAGAAAGGGAAATGACTGGTTCGATTAGTAATGAGGTCAGTGAAACCTCCATGGCTCTCTTGTCCAATTCTCAGCAGGGAAACTATGCTGGAAAATATGGCTATGCTGGAAAGGGAAGAGGACAGAACTCTTATGGTAAATGACCTAATCATGTGTGTACATATTGTGGGAGGACCAATCACACTGTTGAGACATGCTATCTTAAGCATGGCTTCCCTCCAGGCTACAAGTCCAAAGGGAAAGCTCAATCACAGGAAAATGCAATAGTGAATGATTCCAATGCACATTTGGATCTAGCTCCACTAGCACAATCAACTCAGTCTTTTGGTTTTACACAAGAGTAGTACCAAAGAATTCTTAATTTGCTTCAACAATCAAAACTGAACCACCAGTCCAAAGCCAATTCTGTAATTACCACTCCTTTTATCCTCAATTCTGATTCCACATCTGCCCAAGGTAAGCACCCTCACCTTTGGATACTTGATACAGGTGCAACTGACCATATTACTTTTGATTTCCAGTCTTTTATTAGTCACAAAACTATTATTCCTATGCTCGTGTCATTACCAAATGGATCTCAAATATTTGCAACCATTTCAGGAACAATTGCTCTCTCTAAATCACTTACCCTACATAATGTCTTATACGTATCTTCTTTCAATGTCAATTTAATTTTTGTTACTCAATTAGCCCGAACCAATCACTGTCACCTCAATTTCACCACTGACTCATGCCACATTTTGCAGAATCATTCCAAGGAGATGATTGGTACAACTAAGCTTCAAAGGGGATTGTATGTGATAGACACTGCAGCACACAAAGAAACTAAAATTTTGTGTAATTTTGTCTCCAATAATTCTTTTCATATTTGGCATATGAGGCTAGGCCATGTTTCTGATTTTGGATTGCAATCCATTTCTAAACAATTTCCATTCATTACATGTAAGAATAATATGAGTCCTTGTGATACTTGTCATTTCGCTAAGCAAAAGAAATTACCATTTCCTAATAGTACTAGCAAATCTTTTGCTCCTTTTGATCTTTTGCATGCTGATATTTGGGGTCCATACTCCACCATTTCCATTCTAGGCTATAAATACTTTCTTACATTTGTAGATGATTTTACTAAGTTCACTTGGGTTATTTTTCTCAAAACCAAAGATGAAGCCAGAAAATGTCTAATCCAATTTATTTCCTACATTGAAAATCAATTTCAAACCACTGTAAAATGTCTAAGGTCTGACAATGGTCCTGAGTTTGCCATGTCAGAATTTTACCTCTCTAAAGGCATTCTTCATCACAAATCATGTGTGGAAACTCCCCAATAAAATGGGGTAGTAGAGAGGAAACATCAATACATTCTAAATGTTGCTAAGTCCCTTACATTTCATTCTCACATTCCCCTCACCATGTGGAATTTCAGTATTCAGCATGCAGTCTACATTATAAATAGACTTCCTAGCCCTCTTTTAAAATTCAAATGCCCCTATGACTTGCTTTATAAGTAGCCCCCTTCCTTCATACACCTTAGAGTCTTTGGTTGCTTGAGTTATGCCACCACATTGCAAGCTCATCGAACCAAATGCAGCCCTCGAGCAAGGAAAGCTGTCTTTCTTGGCTACAAAGACGGCACAAAGGGCTACATTCTCTATGATCTCACCTCAAATGAACTACTTATATCTAGAAATGTGGTTTTCTATGAAACCTAATTTCCCTTTCAACCTTCTCCCAATGATTCCCAACATTCTTTCCTTACTGTTAGCCATGTACCTACTGACGATCCTACCATTACCTTTGATGATCATCCTACTGCTCACTCACCACAGCCAGTCACAACCATCCAAAATTTTGACCCTTCTCTCACTCAAAACACCATACCTGTATCACCCTCTCATGCCCCTACAAGGCAATCCATAAGACTCAAAAACAAACCTAGCTACTTGCAAGACTATCACTGCAGTCTCACCACAAGCTGCTCCGATACATCTTCAGGTAATGTTTCATATCCAATTTCCTCTTTTCTATCATATGACAATTGTTCTCCTAAATATAAACATTTTTGTTGCACTGTGTCTGCTACTCTTAAATCCAAAACATTTGCACAAGCCTTTAAATTTGATTGTTGGAGGAAGGCAATGGATGCTGAGTTACAGGCTCTTGCTCAAAACCATACATGGACTATTGTTGATCTTCCCCATGGTAAGACTCCATTGATTGTAAATGGGTTTATAAGGTCAAGTATCTTGCTAATGGTTCTATTGAGAGATACAAAGCCAAGTTAGTGGCAAAGGGATACACTCAAATGAAAGGCATCGACTACTTTGACACTTTCTCTCCCGTTGCAAAGCTCACAACTGTTCGAGTTCTCCTTTCTTTGGCAGCTATTAAAGGTTGGCATCTTGAACAATTGGATGTCAACAATGCTTTTTTACATGGCGATCTACATGAGGAAGTTTACATGTCTCTTCCTCTTGGTTATTCTACCACTAGTTCCTCAAAAGTTTGCAAACTACACAAGTCTTTATATGGCCTCAAACAGGCTAGCAGGCAGTGGTATTCCAATCTGCATTGATTTCCTTAGGTTATACTTAATCACAGGCTGATCATTCACTCTTTGTTAAGGCTGCTGATAATCACTTTACTGCATTATTGGTTTATGTTGATGATATTGTCTTGACAGACAATTCTCTTCATGAAATTCAATCGATTAAACAGTTTCTGGATCAGCAATTTCGAATCAAAGATCTTAGCCAGCTCAGGTTTTTCTTAGGCCTTGAGATTGTAAGATCCAAATCAGGAATTCTGTTGAATCAAAGGAAATACACCCTTGACCTTTTGGAAGGCATTGGTTCTCTTGCTGCTAAACCCTCTGCCACTCCCTTCAATCCAACTACAAAACTATCAGTAGACCAAGGCACTCCTTTAACTGATGCATCCTTCTACAGAAGGCTCATTGCCAGACTGCTATATCTCACAACAACTAGACTTGACATCTCTTATGTTGTTTAGCATCTCAATCAGTTTGTTTCTAAGCCATTAACTCCGCATTTTCAGGCTGCTACTCCTATACTTAAGTACCTCAAAGCTTCTCTAACTAAAGGGTTATTTTTCCCTGCATCTAACTCACTAAAATTACATGGCTTTGCTGATTCAGATTGGGCTTGCTGCCCTGATACAAGGAAATCAATCACTAGCTATTGTGTACTTCTCGGATCTTCCTTAATTTCTTGGAAATCTAAGAAACAAAACACTGTTTCTTGATCCTCCACTGAGGCAGAATATAGAGCCTTGGCATCCTTGACCTGTAAGCTCCAATGGCTCCAATATTTGTTCAAAGATCTTCATATCAATTTCTCTCAGCCTGCTTCAGTATATTGTGACAATAAATCTGCCATTTATCTTGCCCATAATCCTATTTTTTATGAGAGAAGCAAACATATAGAGCTGGAATGTCATGTTATCCGAGAGAAGCTTCAATCCAAGCTCATTCATCTACTGCCTGTGCCCAGCACTTCTCAACTGGCTGACACCTTCCCAAGCCTCTTCATTCTACTTCTTTTAATTTCATTTTGTCCAAGTTAGGCCTATGTGCTATCCATAGTCCAACTTGAGGGGGGATATTAACTATTAATAACTACTGATAATAGTTAGTTAGTTACAGGAAGTTAGTTAGTTATGTATCTAGCTGTAAGTTAGTTAGGATAACTTGTCTATATAAAGGCATGATGCCTCTTCATTATAATCATCTGATTTATTCATAATCAATATACTGAGAATGTATTCTCAATTCTCTCTCGAGTCTCACATCAACAACCCTCTCTATAGCCAAACCACCTCAACCCACACGACCCACAGGCCGGTCACCATCGCCTACACGACCCTCAAACCAGTCGCCATCGCTAGCACTACCGCGCCAAGCCAAACACCGTGAACCCAGCGACCACACCGCCTTGAACCGTCACTCCCTGCCTCCTCTACATCGCCTTCACCATGCACAAACCTTCATTCCTGAAATCAATCATAGTTGGTCTTCCCCACAAAACATTAGGGTTTGGGGTTATGTGAGTCACTTAAAGGGTATTTTTGTCATTAAATTAGCCATGTGTCACTCACATGATCAATTCTGTTACCAAATGATAGAAAATTGGTAAAAATGGTTGATTTGCACATTTTGCAAACGTTGGAGATCAAATTGCGTGTTTTTAAACATTGAAGATCAAACTGCACATTGCCTAAAGTTCACAGAGCTAAAATATAATTTTCCTTAAGATTAACCAAAACAATTAGTCCTTTCACTTAATATAGATTTTGGTAATTGTATTTTTTTTAATAAGAGTCTTAACATTTTTTACGTTTTTTGGATTTCAGTCTTTATAATTTATAGTTATTAATATATTGGTCCTTATTTTTATTTAAAATTGGTCTTTATAATTTCAAATTATTAAAATATTGGTCATTGAGAGACTAAAATCCAAATTAATAAAATTATAAAAATCAAAATTCAAAGAAAAATTATATTGACCAAAACCCAAATCAGGTGAAACATAAGAACTAATTGTTTAGTTTAACCTATAATTAAATACTAAAGGGCAAATTGTTTCAACCTCCCAGAAGGTTTAGTGTACTTACACTATAATAGATATGGTATTTAAGATAAATCATTAAATATTTATTGAATATTAATTTAACAATAAATGTATAACAATAATTAATAATTAATAAAATATTTAACAACTCACCTTAAATAACATATTTTAAAAATAAAGATGAATACTGTAAAATTTCTATTTTGAATATCAATGGTTCATATTCCCTAAACTATATCTAACATCAATAAAATAGCACATCATCATTTATTATAATTTAAGTTTGTTGTCAACTATCAGTTCATCACCGCCGCTATATTAGAGTCATAGAAAAATTCTTAGTTATACACTACTTATCACATTATCACACTCCATTTAAGAGTTAACATGTATAAATGTATTCTTTAAAAATTTGTGCATTTTTACTGTGAATCATGTAACTTCACACATGATTAATATTAAATAGAATGTTTATGTAAGAATTACTCCAGAGTCATAAGGCAAATTGAATCTTAAAAATCTTTTCTCTTTTCTTAAATTTCAGTATTTGAACTATAATATTAGGTAATTAACATCATTTCAATTTTGGATTCTTCACACATATCCAGTAATTAGCAAATTTACAGAAAAGGGTAGATATGTGTATGCTTCCCAAGCTCCTTAAGAATTGCCTTGAACATTCTCTACACACTCCTAATTTTCAAGGCTTTCTTCACAATCACAAGTCTGCCATGTGAGGAAATAACAGCAGCAGGGGGAGGAAAAGTTAATATATATTAGTTCCTTTCAAGGTGCCAGAATTAGCAGCATATAATTTAATTGGTTACCTGATGCCCGCAACTAAAGGCCATGTATCCTTCCCATTACTAAGACAAATTGGCCAAAACTGCAGTTAACCATGTCATATGTAAACCATTTATTGAAAAAATAATACAAATTTGAACATGAATAATGATGATCACATGAGCAGAGGAAAGCTAAACTATGTCTCAGGCTGTGGTTATGGTTGAAGGGATAGACCAAGATTGGGAGAGGTTTCTGAGAGGGCTGTTTTGCGAGTGTTACAACAACGCTCTTAAGTTGTAAAATCATGAAATCAAAGACTGTTCCAACGGTGGCATTGAACGGCGGTGATGACCTGATACTGTGGGGTCGATGGTAGCGCCACTTGAGAGTAATTGAGGTACAAAATAAAAAAGTTTCGATTTTTTTTAACTTACTACATGCTTAAATTTTAATAAATGATGATGTGATAATTTATGGATGATATAATTTAATAAACTTAAATTCTAATAAATTATTGGGATTCGAACGACAGTATTTCTCACAATTACATTAAAATTCGAGAGAATCTCGACCTATTTTATTCACATACTATCTTTATCATTTGATTATAAGATAAAATTGTAAGATGTAAATCAAGGATTATAAAAAAAAAAAAATTAAGCTTGTCTTGTCTCAATTCTTTGTTACTTTAATTGAGAAAATTTTGAGTGTTTATTCTAAAATGTTATTTTTCTTTTAAGGAATTTATTCACACTAATATACCCTATTAAAAAAATTATAATTAGCATAATCTTACACCATCAATTTATCTAAATAATTATAACTACAGTACTTAAAATTTTCAACAAAATTGCATTAAACAAACTTAAATTTTAAATATTAACAAACTTAAACCATAAAAATAAGAACTAGAAACACTAAAAACAGACAAAAATAATACTAGAACTATGAAATTTTGTAATTGTTGTTAATTTTTCTTTCTAATTTGAGGGGGAGCAGATAAACATGCCTTTGCCATTGCTCTTAAACGTTAAAGGCTTATTAGTGTTACTTGAGATTTATTTGATTCATTGAAACTAGCTTGAGGCTTTCAATTTTCTTTAATGAAAGACAACCTAGGTTTTTTATTTATTCTTTTTCTTTTTGGTAAAATAGGTTTATCTAATTTTAAATTAATTAAGAGCTTCATTATACTATATGCTCAACCATATGCAAATTGTACCTTTTAAACCCACCTAAAAGGCATACATGACAACTAAGCAAGCTTAGAGCAACTCCATTGAAATAAAATATTCTTCAAAGGAAGTTACAAAGAAATGAAACAATAGAATAAGTCTATTATGAACCATTCAGCCTGTTTGTATAATAAGATTATTGTCATCATTTCTCGGCATTTGATGTGGCGTTCAAGTGTAGAAAGTATTATCTTTCTTTCATTCAACGTTAACGATTCAGAGAAAGGTAAAACAAATAAGTCCTTACATGTCTAAAAGAAGATTAAATAATCATGTATAACTTATTTAAATTAAATATTTAATTGAATAATCATTGTCAATGAAAATTTGATCTATATCCATAAAGTCTTTGCGTACGAGTATCCTAAAAAGTCTTTAACTTACAAAGTTGTAGCGGTACACCGAATTAACAAGCTCATTAATTCTCCTTTAATTTTTTCTTGGTATTTTCTAAAAATACTTTGAGTTAACGTGGATAAGTTCAGCACAGAAAAATATTATTGTGTATACTTAGAGTACATAAATAATGTAGATTAAGTCAAATAAATAATTAACATATTATTCTTTTAAATCAAATCAAATTGGGAAAAGATACTTATATGAAGTATATGCAGTATGCGTATAATTTTGACTATTTAAAATTACAGTAAAACTAGATATTAACCAAAAATTACATGAGAATAGTTTATTAAAAAAATAATTACATGAAAATATGTAGAGTGTATGAGTATAAGTTTTTTTTTTTTGTGATGTATGAATATAAGTTTGTACAAGTGTTTTATAAGTATTACTTAAAAAAGTATAAGTATGTCACATTCAACGGGTTTGGATTCTTTCATATTATTAATATTTTGTATTCATGCAATGCACATGATAAATAAAAGAAATATTATAATAAATAAGAAAAAAAAATATTTAACTTAGATATATAACATCTCGGATGATTTAGATAAATTTGATTAAGTTATAATTAATATAATTTACAAGTAGAATATACTTAAGACCATTTTTTTTCCGTTAATCGATTATTCTCGTGCTATGATAATCGGGTTATATAACTCCTTTCAATAAATATTTCTTCTATATGACTTCTCAATAAATAATTAATTTATATAGTTTCGAGATAATTTTAATTTTTGATTCTACAATTTATTTATTTTAATATTAATTTTTATGTGTTTATTTATTAGGATGTTTTATCAACTTATTATTAAGATTATACCAAAAAAATTTACTATATTTTCTTAGTTTAAAAACGCACTTAATAAATTCTTAGTTTTTTTTATAATAAATTACATTTAATTTATTTTATTATATTTTCATTCACATTTTTCACTTTTATGTGATGTATATATTGAAATTTTTTAAATAATATAAATTAAATATATATGAATAAATATAATAATTTAAAATATAATTAATTAATTTAGAGTGATAGCACATATAAAGAAGAGATGGTATTAGACAACTAAGAAAATTTTAGGATTTTAAGATCAATTACTAATAAAAATAATTAATAATGTGCTTTACCAAAGATAGTTGAGAATTTTTGGAATTTTTTTAATATGAATTAATATACAAATGTATATATGTCATGATAATTGATATGTAATTATACATTTCTATGTTTGTAAGCATGAGTAATAAATTTAATTTAAATCTGGTGACATATGTGCATCTTCCTTTTAAATTGTAACATGAAATGTCATATGACAGATTTTGGGAGCATGTATTTACCACATGACAACATTTTAGACATATTATTCTATGTTAGAATGATACATGTCATGAGTTGAAGGCATGCACATTCTTTTTATATATTATATGACTAGTATTTTGTACATGTATAATGAACGAGATAAAAAAAATATTATAATAAATATGAAAAAATATACTTAATTTAGAGATATGACACCTCAAATGATTTAGATGAATTTGATTAAGTTATAATTAGTAGAATCTATAGTGAAACATACTTAAGATCATTTTTTTTGTTTTCGTTAATCAGCTCTTCCCGTGTTATGATAATTAGGTTATATACCTGATCTCAATAAATATTTCTTTTATATGACTTCTCAATAAATAATTAATTTATATATTTTTAGATAATTTTAATTTTTGATTCTACAGTTTATTTCTTTTAATATTAATTTTTATGCATTTATTTATTAGGATATTTTATCAACTTATTATTAAGATTATACCAAAAAAATTTACTATATTTTCTTAGTTTAAAAATGCATTAATAAATTCTTAGTTTTTTTACAATAAATTACATTTAATTTATTTTATTATATTTTCATTCAAAATTTTCACTTTTATGTGATGTATATATTGAAGTTTTGTAAATAATATAAAATAATTATATATGAATAAATATAATAATTTGAAAATATAATTAATTAATTTTGTGTGATAGCACATATAAAGCATAGATGATATTAGATAATTACAAAAATTTAAGATTTTAAGATCAATCACTAATAAAAATAATTAATAATATGGTTTACTAAAGATAGTTGAGAATATTTGGATTTTTTAATATGAATTAATATGTAGAGGTATATATGTTAAGATAATTAATATATAATTATAAATTTTTATATTTGTAAGTGTGAGTAATAAATTTAATTTAAATCTGGTGACACATGTGCATCTTTTTTTTTTAAAATTACAACATGAGATATCACATGGTAGATTTTGAGGGCACATATTTTTCACATGATAATATTTTAGATATATTATTTCATGTCAGAATGATGCATATCATGATTTGAAGATATATATATTTTTTATATATTATATTTTTTTTATTTAAAATAATTAAGTAAAGAAGAGAGATAAACATAAATATTGTAAAAATTTTTTTACAAAATTTAATTAAGTCTTATTAATAATTTTTTATCTATTTATTTTTTATTTATTTGATGACTTAAAAAATAATATGAAAAAAATCTAAATCTTACATTCAACATATCCAGGCATTAACTAGTCCGCCTTATCTGATTCAGGCATCTGTTTGACCAGGATGTTTCTTTTAAGAATAAACCGAGAAAGAAAGTCAAGGACTGCACTAATTTTTTAATTTGGCAAATGGCAAGCGATGCCACCAACCATAATTATAGCTAATTAGGATAGTTCCAGGTATTTTCACAGCCGAGGGTATTGTCACGACCAAATTCTAAGATAATTTAAGGGTATTATATTATTACATTCAAATTATAACACATACCACACACTATAATTACGGGTGTTGAAGACAATAACTCAGTTCAATTTGATCGGAAGATAATCAGGTTAGGTTTGAATTTATATATTAGATTTGGTGTATGTTTCAAATTGAATTCAAATCATATTTTGAGTTAGTTTAATTCGGTTTGATATTAATTTAACTCACTTTTATATTGTATAATATTTTAAATCTTACAATATTTTTTAAAAATAATAAAAAAATTATAAATTTTTAATTTAAATTAATACATTTTGCATAATAAAATAATATTTTTTATTGTCATAATTTGTTTTTTTATATATATATATAATATTTTTTACTTTTAAAATTTTATAATTTAACTACACATAATATTTAAATTTATACAATTTATTTAAATATTAAGTTAACTCGATCTCGATTCGTTCATTTGTTAAACAATGATTGAGTCAAGTTTAAGTTTTAAAAAATTGACCTAGACAAAATTTCGAGCTGAATTTAGGTTAAATTAAACCCGATAAACACCCTAATTATAACTAGGATTTAATTTCAATGACTATAATTATAAAAAGAATTTATACTATCATTTAATTATGTATTAACATATTATAAAAAATATTTAATTTTTACAATTAATTCAAAAATTACATATATAATAATATATGATTAATTAATAATATAAATTTTATACTATTAATACATTAAAATTAAACTCTTATAACTGATTATATATGTCATTAGATAAAAAATAAAATATTACAAAACTTCCGGAAATATTTTAGAATTTTTTGTTTTGGTAAACAATATTTTAGAATTTCTTGCCAAGTAGCCATAGGAAAGTGTACAGTGAATAGTACAAACCAGGAAGGGCAGTGCAGCAATGCCAACAACCGAGTGCAACTTTGTCTGTTACATTTATCTAAATCTGAAACAAACAACCATTGCTGCAAAGTAACAAAATTACGAGGTTTTGTTCCTCTTTCTTACTTCACCAAATCCAAAGAGAACCAGAGAACCAAAAAAGACAAAAAGAAATAAAAAGAGCAAGTAAAAGAAAGGAATTTTTTATATACCAAAAAAAAAAAAGCAAAGGTTTTTTATATGTTTTAATACTACCGTTCATACCAGCGCTACAACAAACCATCGTCACACACGATGACAATTTCAACTCTCTTTCATAATTTCACAATTGACAACTGACTTTTTCAAAGTCTTCACCTTTACAACTCTCACTTTGCTATTTCAGTTCACACACTTCATTTCACTTTGTCTTTCTGTGAGAACCTCCTCTCCTGTTCCCCCATGATCATCAAGCTCTCAAAAAGCATGCTTTAACTTAAAACGGTTGCAAAAAATTTTGGTGGGGTTCTGAGTTTTGACTTTTGACTGGGAAATCTGCTTCAAACAGGTCTTACTATTCTTTCTGGGTTTACTTCTTTTGTTTTTTCTTGATTATTGCTTGTTCATTGCCTTTGCAATAAGTTGGCTGTTGGCCTCATTACATTATGCTCGAATTCTTCCATTGATTCCTAACCGAAATTTCACATTATGTAAATTAATAATGTTTGTTTCATTTCACATTATGTAAATTTTGGACACAAGCACCGATGCATGTAGAGTCAAGGAAAAATGGCATGAAGGGCGTAGATGTGTTGTGTTTATTAACTCTCCCATAGAAATTGGATGGTACATGCATCTTTGTATTACTAGTTTAGGTCAATGGACGTTTAATTGGTTTCTTCCAAGCTTCAGAGGATTTTAGATAACGGGATTCATTACTTCTGTCTTAATACGAGTTCCATTTCTAGTGAGTAAGAGGGAGATCCTAAGTTCATTTGTATATTTCACCCCATCACAATGTTTTCTTCTTTTTCCCCCCCTTAACATTAAAATAAGTAATTTTTCATTTTAAAATAAGTACTCCTTTTAATCACTTTTAACATTCCCCACTTATGATGCATGGGTACTCCTTAACGGTTGCCATATCCGTGCTGGGTACATATCTAGTACAACTTATTGGGTATGTACCCAATACTTTTAATTTATGTTTTTCAAATTTTGCTATTAAACATGTTTAGATACATCTTGCCCAAGAATTGCAATGAGCCAATATAACACAAGTACTAGCCAATCCGTGCAAAACACCAAGTTTTGCTACTAAATGAAACAAACTGCTACTTCACTTCTTCAAATCTTATGCCCTCTTTATGTATTTCACTTTCTTGATATATTTTATGGAGTTTTGTTGAAAACTTTGAGTTTGAGCATTATGAAAATTGTATTTATCTTATGATTTAAATACTTTATTGTTTATGTTTTTATATTTCCATATAATATATCCTTTCGTAACCGTACTTGTACCGGTACAAGTACTCGTATATGTATGCATGCAACCTAGTTCCCCACTATCTTCTCTGTTTTATAGTTCTGAAATTTAAGTCTTTATCTGGAAAAAAAAAATTGAAGGCAACTGAGCTCTAGTTAAGAATTAATATGGACTTTAAGTGCAAGGGATGAGAATACTAGTACCCTTATGGTGCATTAAGTTCTATCTGGCTTTGTGACAGTTGTATAGTATTTGGATTCTCATACTGCACTAGTTATTTACTGTTTTTCAAGTTAAATTCTCCCCTTTCAAATTTCAAGTTAAATTGAATTATTTGTTTTATAAATTGCTGATATGGTACAGAAATATATGTATTGAATGTTTTGTTAGCTTCATATAAAATTACAGACTTATCAAGGAAACATGGCTAATTTTGAAAGCGATGAGCTGCCGATGCTGTCAGAATCACATGCACAACCATATGATGAACCCATGGATTCTAAACTCCGAAGGTTTTTATCCAGGACACAAAGTGCATTAATTTCTATTCCTATGAGCTCCATGGAGTCATATGAGAGAGAAACTAGTCTTGTGGGACATACTGGTCCACTTCGGAGTGAGAGAAAAACCCCCTTTATGCAGATGAGTGGTCCACTATATGCTACCCCTGGAACTGGAAATCTTTTGCAGCAGAGTACAGTTGTAACAGGAAACAAAGCAGTGGAGAGCAAGACAGAAAATTTTGCTACTTTTCGCAGCACAGGTTCAAATTACTGGACAAACAGCTATGATAAAAAAAATGAACATTTACTGAGGTCCGGGCAACTGGGAATGTGTGATGATCCTTATTGTACTACTTGCCCTACTTACTTCAAGGCTTCTCAGCTAAGAAATCCAAAAGCTTCGACTATATTTGATCCCAAGGTGTCTTGTCTTTCTTCCTAAAATGGACAATTATTTCAGTTGCCTTTAAATTTTAATTATATAGTGCATAGTCAAACATTTTGTTTTAGATATGTGTACCCTACACCGGAATCCCATACTTCCGATGTGGGACTTAAGTCTCATACCTTGCAATTGGATCCTAACATTCCACCACGCTCCGCAGCCCCAGCTCCCACGCGGGCTAGCTGTGCACTAGGTCTCTGACTAGTCCCGGGCGAACACTGCAATGCCAGCGTCACCACCCGCACCGCTCATTTGCAGCTGAGAGGCATGGTGGAAGGCTCTGATGCCAATTGATTTGAACATTAGGAGAACCACACCACAAAAAGCTAGCCATTGTAGTTGGAGAGTCCAAGGCCATATAAACCCTACACCGAAATCTCATACTTCCGATGTGGGACTCAAGTCCCATACCTTGCAATTGGATCCTAACAGACATCAAGATGTTGAATGGTATTTATATGAAAAGCACTTTGTTTTAGTTGCTATTCACTTAGATCTATATACTAGAGAAAGTATTGTTGATCCTAAGCCCCGATTTAGCCCAAGCATCAAAAGTTTACTTGCTATTTAATTTTGTTCTGTCATGAATAGGCACTGTTGTAGAAAATTCAAAATATATAGAAGGTTAACAGTATACAATGTAATGTATAATCTAGAAAAAAAAATTGTCATTTTGTGAAACACTCATTTGGCGATGGTCCAAAATGTCTTTTTTTTTCAAAAAAAAAAAAATCTATTAGCCAAGAGGGAAACAAATTTCTAGGAGAATGACTTATCTTCTGCAAGTTGTAGGCACCACTCTTTGACCATTTGTGCCAAACTTTCCAATTGGACATATAGCTCATGGTTTTTTTTTCCCTGTTATTTTGACAATGATTCGCTTTAAAATCTTTGAAATTACTGGCCATTATTGATGAAGTTTGTTGACAAGATAGGAAGAAGATAGGAAAACATTCAGAGAGAAGAGAAGAAAATGCAAATGTAATTGACTAAATAGGCTCTGAATAATTGTAATTTGTAATCCTTAAGACTGACAGTAGATCTCTATTTACAACGGTATTAACAAGTACCAAATGATCATGATAACCTTTACTTTGGGTACATTACAAGAAACCACTCTCTTAACCCTCAAAACTTTCCGTATTACTATACTCTTACAAAATTCTTATATTCAAGCTGCATCAATGCATATTGTTCTTTCTACTACTGCTATTATTGTTATCATTGTTCACTTTCAGAGGCAATAGAAGTATTGTCAATTGACAATTTTAAGTTGTCTCATTATTTATCCAATACTGATTTTCTAAAGGCCACTACAACCTTTACTGTATTATTATACTTGATCTTCTTGTAACCTTTTCCATTTCCTTTTGTCGACATTTATCATCTACTATCACTTTCACGTAACCAAGCATGCTTTTGTTCATATTTTGAATGTTTACAGTTCCACAATGCTCTTTATGGGGATGCCAAGGGTTTTGCGAGAAAACTTTTTTCTTGCTGCTCTTCATATGTTCCTGGAGTTATGAACCCTCACGCTAAATTCGTACAACACTGGAACAAGTTTTTGGCCATTTTTTGCTTAGCGGCAATTTTTGTGGATCCATTATTTTTCTTCATACTCTTTGTGCAGAAGGTATGATTCTTTTCCTTTTATTTAATTACAAAGTCTTGCAAGTTCTAGTCACTTATCTTTCCGTGCTAATATTTGAAAATTTACTCTGCATTTTTCCTGTTCATTGTATGCAGGATTATAATTGTATTGTTCTTGACTGGACAATGGCAATAGCACTTGTTTCACTTAGAAGCATAAATGATTTGGTATATTTCTTTAACATTCTTCTCCAGGTAACTTCTCAGTAACTACCTTTTCAAAAAGTCCCCCCTCCCTTCCCGCTGCTTTTAATTTGTGTAAATCCATATATTCATAGAACAATACCATATTAGTTTGAAAAATATAATCGAGCTACTTTGTTGACAGCATGTTTTTATTATTCAATTTTATCGGTTTTGAGAAGGTAAATATTCTAATGAATGTACTTCAGAAGAATTTTCTAGCACCAAAATAACAGGGTTTAGGTTCTTAAAAGCCAACTCAAAGGAAGTTCATTTTATTCATATAAAATTTCACTATCCCATTCTGTAAGTTTGTCTGACATCCTTTCAAGTCACCCACCCCTAATTTCACATTAGCCAAACTCCATTGGAAACAATTGTTTCATATAATCTATCAGTTGTTGGGGATTGTTCCTCCAATCTACAAACCCGAGAGTATTTATTCATTTATTTATATTTGGTGAAGACTGAAGAGTATTTATTAAGCCATACAGTGTTAACTACGTTATATAGATTAGGCTGGATGAAATAATAAAAATGGAAGGATTAACTGACACAGATGATAAATACGCTGGACTATAACCTTTTGATAGTATTAAGTAGTGTTGCATCTCTGTACTTATGTATGTATGTCTTGCTTCATTATTGTTTAGTAGTTCAGGTCAAAAGGAAAAGAAAAGAGAAAGAAAGAAGCATGTGCCCTGAATCTGAAATATGGTTGTTAAGTTTTTAAGTATAGTTTGATGCCTTTTCAAAATTTAAAGCTTAAATAACTCTACCAAGTTGCCTCTTTGCAGTTTAGGTTGGCTTATGTTTCTCCTGAGTCAAGGGTGGTTGGTGCTGGAGATTTAGTTGACCATCCAAAGAAAATTGCTCTCCATTACCTGAAGGGTTATTTTCTTTTTGACTTATTTGTTGTAATTCCTCTTCCTCAGGTAAATTTCTTCTCATCTCCCTTCATTCCTCATGGAAACTTTGTTTTTTTTGGTGAGTTTGAACATTGTAACTTAGTATTTCAGGTATCCATTTACACATACCACACAATTTCTAATGTGAATTATGAGATATACAAGCCTAACAATTGAACATGAACACTTATTGATCTTTTCTCTCCATTTCCTGGAAACCATCAGATTTGAAACAACATATATTTTCTAGTCTTCTCGTGTGATATAAGTTCTTGTAACGGTTAAATTTTCAGTTGACTTGTATCTTTGATATAAAAAGAAAACATGAAGGTCCTTGATGTTTCCATTTTACCGAGATTATCGGTTTGGATTTATTGGGATTTTATATTTTGACATATTAGAGATTCAGTTTTTTTTTTTTAATACAGGGATTAGGGTTTCCTATGAAATTGAGGTTTCAATTTATTTTCTTGTTTATTTTGAGATATCAATTATTTAGTTATGGTATGCTTGTCCTAAATAAATATGGAATACATGGGAGAAGCTGTAACGTTTTCTATGATAGGATCTATTGTAAATTTGTAATTACTGTTGTCAAGAGCCAATTATTAAAGCTTAAGCTGGTAGGTGCATGCTCATAAATAACTTCTATCTCTCACAATCTCCTGCATTCAAGCGCTCTTTCTACTTGAACCATAGACATGCCACAGTCCCACCTTACATTGTGTTGAAATTGAAATTAATTAAGAGAATAGGAGCAATGAGGATCAATCTCTTGACAATTAGTCATAGTGGCTTTGTTACCTAGTCAAGAATCAATTATCCTAAATGCTTAAGCTTCTAGTTATAGGCTAGCAATGATTTTTATCTCTAACAACTTTCATGCTGTGGCAGAGTAATGCTTAACTCTGTACATTTTTTGTTGTCTTGTTTCTATCTTTATTTTTATAAACTTCTTCTTGTTCTATGTCATCATGTTCAAGTTTGAAGTGAACCACTATGGTTTCTCCTTTTGGTGTGTCATTCTGAGGCATAAAATGTCTGTGGACATGAATTTGTGCTTGAGAATAAGTAGGTGACTGTGCAAGGAAAGGGTTCTCAATCTATGAAAAAGATAGATGCCACTATGGGTTTATGTACTCACCAAAATTATTGTCATGACATATATAATGAAATATGTGCAGATAATGATATTGTTTGTCCTACCAAATTCCTTGGGGGGAGCAAATTATGCTAAGAATCTTCTGCGTGCAGCAATCCTAGTGCAGTATATTCCCAGATTATTCAGGTTTTTGCCTATGCTAATTGGCCAGTCTCCATCAGGATTCATATTTGAGTCAGCCAGGGCAAATTTCATTATAAATCTTCTCATGTTTATGCTATCTAGCCATGTTGTTGGCTCTTGCTGGTACCTCTTTGGTCTACAGGTGAGTTGAAATAACATTTGAAGCTTCTTTTTAAAAAAATACCAAATTTCTTCCTCACGAAATTTCATAATTTGTACATTCTCACCTTGCATGCAGGAGGAGGCAAGCTCCCATTATTTTTTTGAGTAGCACAAGCTATAAATTGAATGCCTACCCCCAAACCCTTTTAAGAAACAAAAAGAAAAGGAAGAAGAAATAATACTTGATTCATTTTAATGCATCTGATTTCCATATGGTTGTATATAATATAAATGGGATTTATAGGCAAGATGAAGTGCTTTGTCGATATGATAGTTGTATGTACTCTGAAATTTAATCCTTCTAGCTATTACTACAATATTGGTAATGAAATTCAACAATCAGAGTTATTTCGTTTCCTTGGATGCTTTAAAGATGAGTGGTTCAATTAGAATCAGGAGTTTAATTCAGTAAATGAAGGTTAACATTCAATTTACTAACTTTCTCCTTTCTCCCTCTTCCTTCTTCCAGAGGGTTAATCAATGTTTGCGAGATGCTTGCCATAATTCCAGTATTCCTGATTGCATGAAATTCATTGATTGTGGACATGGCCGTTCTGGAAACGATCAGTCTGGCCTAACATCAGAACAGTGGAACAACAATACAGATGCCATTAATTGTTGGAGCCCCCCTTCCAGTGGTGGTTTTCCTTATGGGATCTATGCCAACGCTGTACCACTTACTATAAAAACTAATGTGGTCAACAAATACGTGTATTCTCTGTTTTGGGGACTCCAGGTATGCATTTCTTTCTTTATTTTTTATGTTCTTTCAATAGTAATTTGGTACATTTATATAGTGAGGATCAAATGACATTTGTAAAATTTGACACACCTACACCAGTCAATAGCTTATTGTAGAAAATGATTTTGATCAATTTAACCATTGAAATAAAACTATTATTACGTTAATCTAGCATAAATTTTAGAAAATCCAAATAAAAAATTACGAATAAGCTTGTGAATTATTATGGTTGACACTTTTTAATTATTTGAAAACCATATTATATGTTGATTTTAAGACATTTTGATGGAGTACAAAACAATCTTGGATTCATGTGAAATTTTCATGAGCAGGATGTGTACACTGGAATCTTTCAGTCCAATGGTGGATTTTATGGAAAAGTTTTCGTTTGTGTAAAATTGATTTTGGAGTGAAAATATTTCATGTTGAAAGAGTATCTAAGATGTGTTGAATATTAAAATTTTAAATATTTATTCATCAGAGTATTTGTTCAGAGGCTTTGATTGTCATATTGAGTGTTAGTAACTAACTTATGGTAGTGATGAAAATAAAGTGACACATAAATTTTATTATCCTTGAACATTTGAGGCTAAATAAGGTGCATGCTTGAGCTTGACAAGTTAATATTTATGTTTTCAAAAAATTCATAATTGAGATTTTTTTTAGGACTTTGGTCATAGTTGAAAAATTAGAGAGAAAACAGAGGGGTAACACTTCGGTACCCCTAAGTGATATGACAAAAGTATGGTTAACTAAGTTACATAATGTTTACAATACTTAAGTATTTTAACCATTATATAACTAAGTTACATAATGTTTACAATACTTAAGTATTTTAACCATTATATAACTGAGTTAACTGTATTTTAGATCACATCAGCTAGGGTACAAGTACCACTTAAGGGTATTGTAGAATTTCTCAAAACAGAGTTTGGAATTGTGCATGTGTGTGTGTGTGTGTGTGTGTGTGTGTGTGTGTGTGTGAGAGAGAGAGAGAGAGAGAGAGAGAGAGAGAGAATATAAAAACGATTTGAATTTATGTGACAATACATCATTTGATGACAGTGTAAAATTTTTTTACATTGACAAATTAAACTCAGGATTTAGCTTTAGGATGAAGCTTATTTTTTTTGCACATAGGATGAAGCTATTTATAGTATACTAGAGGAAAGAGTATAAAATGTCAACCAAAATAAAGAGGAAAGAGTATAAAATAGTACGGTAAGCCAATTATCCCTCAATGAGAAACTCCTAATTAACAGAAAACATCAACTAAGATCAATTTTCCAACTAATCACCATCAAGGGTCAACACTTTCGTAACTTATACAACCTTCCTTATCAGTTCTCCATACACGTAATAATCATTTTGACCTAGTTCTTGACACTTATTGCTGAACAAAATCATGTTTTAAATGATAAAATATTATTAAAAGTGTTGTTATGAGACAAAGTAGAAAAAGAATGTACATGCCATAACACAATTGTGTTAGGCAGTGATGTATATATATAGTGTACACGGAGCAATTACGGGATACACAAAAGATTAGAGTATCCTCACATAATTTACACATTTATCATATGTTATTATTCTTAACATTCCCCCTCAAGTTGGCGCATAGATATCAATCATGTTCAGCTTGTTACATATAACATTCACTTTTTTCCCTACTAAGACTTTAGTAAAGATATCAACTAACTAATCTCCAGTTCGAACATGCTTTAACAAAATCAGTCCTTGTTGAAGTTTTTCTCAAACAAAATGACAATTCACTTCTATATGTTTCGTTCTTTCATAAAACACAGGATTATTAGCAATATGTATAGTAGCTTAGTTGTCACACCATATTTCCATAGGATGAGAGATTCCAACACCTCGTTCCTTTAGTAAATGAGATATCCATATAAGTTCCCTCGTCACTTGAGTCATTGCCCTATACTCAGATTTAGCACTAGAGCAGGAAACAAAACTTTGCTTTTTACTTTTCCAAGACACTAGATTGCCACCAACAAAGATACAATATCCAATTGTGAATCTCTTGTCAACTAGTGACCCTACCCAATCTGCATAAGAGAATCCTTCTACCTTGCGGGTAGCTTGGTCTCGATAGAGAACCCCACAACCTGGTGCTCCTTTGAGATACTTCAAAATGTGAACAACTGCATCCCTATGTGCAGTTCTAGGTGGTGACATGAACTGACTAACCACGCTCACTGAAAAGGCAAAATCTAGTCGTGTCACAGTGAGATAGTTCAATTTTTCCACAACTCTTCTATATCTCTCTGGGTCTTCCAACAAATCTCCGTCCTCACTATTTAACTTCACATTAGCTATCATGGGAGTATCAGAAGGCTTACATTCTAATAATCCAATACCTCTTAGCACGTCTAGCACATACTTCCTTTGAGAAAGGAAGATGCCCTTCTTACTTCTATATACATCAATCCCAAAAAAATATTTCAGCTCCCCTAAGTCTTTCGTCTGAAACTGACTATAAAGGAAAACTTTAAGAGTGCTGATCCCCAGACTATCACTGCTAGTTATCACAATGTCATCAACATACACCACTAGAAGGATGCACCTAGAACTAGTTTGCCGTAAAACACTGAATGATCATAGCGCTCCTCTGTAGGCCAAACTTAGTTATTGCTATACTGAATCGCCCCAACCAAGCTTTGGGTGACTGTTCCAACCCATATAAAGATTTGTGTAGTTTACACATCTTGTCTGACTCCCCCTGAGCAATAAACCCAGGTGGTTGCTCCAAATAAAATTCTTCTTGTAGATCGCTACAGAGAAAGGCATTCTTCACATCTAGTTGATGAAGGGGCCAATGATAAGTAGCCGCAAGAGAAACAAATAGTTGAACAAAGGTAAGTTTAGCCACTAGAGAGAAAGTCTCAGAGTAGTCAAGCCCGTATGTTTGAGCATACCCTTTAGCTACCAATCGAGCTTTCAAGCAAGTCACAGAACCATCAAGATTCATCTTAACAGCAAAGACCCATTTAGAACCAATGACCTTTTTTCCAACAGGCAAGGAAACAAGGTCCCATGTATGATTCTGCTCAAGAGCATGCATTTCATCTTCCATAGTAGCACGCCAACCAGGATGAGCCAATGCTTCAGATGCAGACCTAGGAATTGCAACAGAGTCCAAACAAGCAACAGAAGACTAGGAAAAGGGTGATAAGGCATTTATAAGAAAGAAAGGTAGAGATAGGGTAGGTACAAGTGTGTTTACCTTTGCAGAGAGTGATGGGCAAATCAAGACTAGGGTCAGGTGGTGGTGAAGGTGAGGGTGGATTCGGAGAGGAAGCAATAGGCGGAGGTGGTGAGTCTCGGGGAGCAGCAGGTGCCACAGCATGTTGCTAACGACGCGTAAAAACTTGTTTGATAGGAGGGAGAGATGGAAGAACAAGAAGTGGAACAGAGGGAGTAGATGTCTCAACATTGACAAGAAAATCAGGCTCAGACTCAATTGGAACAAGAGAACCTGGAGAGAAATCAAAAGGGGTAGATTTGAAGAATGAAACATTAGCAAAAACCAAAAACTTATCCAAGGAAGGTGAGAAACAAAGATCCCTTTTGATGACGAGAATAACTAAGGAAGAATCATTTAAGGAAGCGAGGGTCAAGTTTAGTACGATGAGGGCGTACATCTAGAACAAAACAAGTACAACCAAAGATACAAGGGGCGAAAGGAAATAAGGTATGAGAGGGAAACAAGATAGAGTAAGGAATAGTACCAATAAGAATGGAGGAAGGCAAACGATAATCAAGTAACAAGCAGTTGCCACAACATCAGACTAGAAAACCTTAGGGACACACATGTGGAATGACAAGGCTCGAGCAATTTCAAGCAAATGACGATTCTTGCGTTCAACTACTCCATTTTGTTGAGGAGTATCGACACAAGAAGACTGATGGATGATACCCTGCTGTGAAAGAAAAGTAGAAAACTGGGTAGAAAAATATTCTTTAGCATTGTCACTTTTCAAAATACGAATAAGGCAACCAAGTTGTGTCTTAACCTCAGCACAAAAGGCAGAAAAAACTGAAAATAATTCAAAATGATGCTTCATAAAATAAAGCCATGTTACTCGGGAATAATAATCAACAAAAGTAACAAAGTATTTGCAACCCAGTTACAAAGAAACAGAACATGGACCCAAACATCGAAGTGAACTAACTCTAAAGGAGACAACCCACTTATTGATCCTAGGTAAATAAAGGTAACCTATGATGTTTGGCAAATTGACACAATTAACATTCTAAGTAAGACACTAAAGACAGACACAACTTCTTCAAGGTTGGCAAAGACGGATGACCAAAACAAGAATGAAGCTGCAAAATAGAAGGGTCATGAGCACCAATACAATTAACATGGCGTGACGCACACTGTGGGGTATCTAGGATGTATAGTCCACCAAACTCACGACTTCTACCAATAATCCACTTCGTCCCAAGATCCTGAAAGACACAATGAGAAGGATAAAAGTGAATAGCACAGTTAAGGGAATGAGTAAGTTTATTGACAGATAAGAAATTGAAAGGAAAACTAGGTAAACACAAAACCGAGGATAAAGTAAGAGACTCTGTCGGTTGAGCAATACCACTTCTGTGAACGGGAGCAATAGAGCCTTCGAGTAATGTGAACTTGGGTAATGAAGTAGAAGGAGTAAAGGAGGAAAGGATACCTATATCACCAGTTATATGGTCTGTCGCTCCTAAATCAATGATCTAGTTATGAGACGTGGTAGACAGACAAGCTGTAGGATTACTTGTTTGGGCCAGTGTTGCAGTAGCATAGGGCTGAGACTGAAGTAGGCGAGTATACTCATCAATCGATAAGGTCACCTATGACTCAGTAGGGATAGAGCGATCAATAGGAGACAGAACACCACTTTAGGAGGTAGGCAATAAACCATCCTGGTTAACAACATACGCAGCTCGTGTCATCTTAGGGCAAAATCTCTAAATATGACCAACCTCACTACAACCAAAACAAGTAGGGAAACCACTATTACCACGACCCAAACCACCAGAACCACCACTATTACTGCGACCTAGACCACTAGTACCCCGGCCACTCCGACTACCCTTGATACCCCCTCAACCACCTTGGCCACCCCAAGCTCCTAGGGCACTACTAACCAAGGCAGAGGATTCGGAACCACAAGAATCATCACTAGTGGCATCCTTATTTACCCAAAGGAGCCGAGCATACATGTCACTTAAGGAAGTAGGAAGCTCAGTGCCCAAAAGAATTGTGGATCCAAACTAGCCAAGAAACACTGGACTACTTGAGACTTTTCCTGTGCTTGCATTTTATGCACATCACTAGTAATAGGAAACACAGTGCACTTTTCTTCAAAGGCCTGTTTGACTTCTTTATAATATTTGAAAAGAGAGCGACCTTTCTGAGAAGCACGATAAACATTCTGCAGCAGATTATAAACATGGCTCAAATCCTATTTATTGTCATACATGAATTCAATATAGCTCATCAGGTCCCGAACAGTATCCAAATGGATAGTGGCAACCCAAACAGATTCAGATACCGTTTTCTCAATCTAATTATACAATTTATAATCTTCCAGAAGCCATTGCCGCCTAGCCGCAGCATCCTTTCCACTAGGAGGCACATCAGAGAGATAAGCTAGCTTGTCAACACTCTTCAGATAACGCTTAATGGTGCGTCACCGTTGGAGGTAATTCTCTCGACTAGTCAAGATGCAATCACAGTGATTTTAGAGGTAATAATGATCTCACTTTTCCGGTCAAGGAAAGCCTCAGGCTTTGCAATTCCCTGAGGATTGTCTAATGTCTCTTTCGGATTATCCGCCATGAAACACCCAAAACAAAGTACAATAGAGAACTGAGAGGAGACCCTGAGAGAGAAACAAACCAGATCGGCGCCACCCGCGTGCAATACATCCACCCTGCAGCCTTGAGCAGTCGAACCCACTCTGGTCTGTACGCTCAGAAAGCGACGGGTGGTCGGCCGGCGGTGATTTCACGCCGGAAACATTACCGGAGAGAAGGGAAGGGGGACTGGGAAAGGTGAGGTGCGGCGCACAAAGGGAGAAAGAAAAGGAGGAGGGAAAAAAATTAGGATTTCTGTTTAAAAAATAAAAAATATATATTTAGGCTCTTTTTTTTTTGGTAACTATTATTTACGTTCTTTGATATCATGTTAAAAGACAAAGTAGAACAAGAATGTAGAGGCCATAACATAATTGCGTCGGACAATGATGTATATATACACAAAAGACTACAGTATTCTCACATGATTTACACCGCTATCACATGTTATTATTCTTAATAAGTGTAAAGGGACTCAGTGGTAGGGATAGAAATAATAAAGAAGGTTCTACCCGTCGAGATCATGGCTGGCTAACTTACCGACCTAACTTTGCAGCGCATTTACTAAATAAGTCAAGTCAAGATTTTTTTTAAAGTCTATTTAACTAAAAAGCCAAATCTCAGCCATCGAATAGTCTATTAAACGACAGCGGCGATTTAATTGTTTAATTATATATAATATAATATATATTTATTATAATAATTATAAATTATAATTATAATTATAAATTTATTATAATATATTAATATATTTTAAAATTAGATTTTATTAAAAATTAGTAACTAAAACCTAAGTAAGTTAAAATAGAAATAATATATTTATCAATATATTTAATGTAATATATTTGTTAGAATGAAAATAATAAATTAATACTTATCTCCTACTTTTATAGATGTTCACTACTTTCTTTGCTTCTGGTCTTTGGTCGATGTGGGACTTGGAGTCGACCAAAGACTAGAATAAGAAAGTAATGAGCATCTATAAAATTAAAAGGTGAGTGTTAAGTTATAACAAAGGCTTATTGACCTTGAATAGGTTCATTGACTTATTTTAAGGCTTAGGCCTGTTAGCCTATGTAAAGACATGTTAACCTATTTAAATGTAAATTTGTTAGCCTATGTAAAGGCATGTTGGCCTATTTAAAAATAAGTCAGTTAGTCTATGTAAAAACTTGTTGGTCTATTTAAAAGTAGGTCTGTTAGTTTATTTAAAGGCCTTATTGCAAAGTAGGTCTTTAAATAGGCTTTTAGGCCAGGCCAGACTTTTAAAAAGGTCAGGCCAGACATTAAAAATTGGCCTATTACAGGCTCACAGACCAAGGTCAGGCTTTATAATTGGGATACAGGCCAAGCCTGTTTAAGCCGAAGTCTAGCCTGGCCTCGCCTGTTTCCACCTCTACTCACTGTGTCAGTGGGCAAAAATCACATGCAGAAGAAAACAAAATTACATCACCAAAGGAGCTCTTCAACGACCTAAAATCCACGCACAACTTAAAAAAAAAAATCTACTAATGATTATTTGCTAATATTCACTCATGTCTTTCTATATGCATCTGAGGCATTTGGAATTTTTCGGACGCTCCCTGAGAAGGGGGAAAAAAAAGAACGATGCCTTTATTAAATGTTTTCAAGAAAATCACTGCAAAAATTGAAGTTCTATTGTTAAATTACCATAAACATATTTAAGATGGTTCAGCAAATGCATACAACCACAGAAGAATCAATAAGAAAAAATACCACGACAAAATAACTATTCAGAACTTGATTCTCAATATATCTCAAATAAATTCCCCAATTATGCCCAAAATCTTTATACAGTAAATGCACATGTCAATTGTCAAGGCCCAACCCAACTTGTATCAACACTCCTAAAAACTAAACTTGTCAGGTAAATGCACATAAATGCTTTGATATCTCTAACAATTATTCCCTGTGATCTTTATACAGCAAATCAGTACTTATGCTGGTAATCAAACCCCTAGCGGTTTTGTGTGGGAAGTCCTTTTTACTATGGCCATCATAGGATTGGGACTCTTGCTTTTTGCGCTTCTTATTGGAAACATACAGAACTTTCTTCAGGCTCTTGGACGAAGGTAGAACTTATCTAATGCTGCAAGTTTTAAGTAAACTTTGATGGTCAAGTTCTAATGTGTTTAGTGTTGTAAATACGCTTGATATATTTTCTTCCATCCCTTTTACAGGAGGCTAGAAATGCAACTTAGACGCCGTGATGTTGAGCAATGGATGAAGCATCGGCGCTTACCAGGAGATCTAATAAGGTATAAAATTCTCTCATTCTTGTCATGAATCACATCCACATTACCGAAAAAGCATTTGTCTATTGCTTGATTGAAGTCATTTGTTGTTAACTCCCACTGCCAACCCCCTTCCACAACTCCTTTTCTTGACAAATGACAATGTACGTGAACAATTTACTGTTCCGAGACACAATCACTGTTTTACATGACAAGACTAAATTAAGTTAGCAAGTTCTCAAGACTTATTTTAGATTTTAAAAAGAGGCAAAGGATAATTTGGAATGCCTTGCAACTATTTTTATATGTCTGCAAATATGTCCATGTTTATGTACGCGTGCTTATTAAATATGATTAATCACTTCGTACATTAGTAATACATATAACCCTGCAACATATGACAAATAACTGTTGAGAACATCTTATTGGGCATCCTGTTGAATTAAGTTCCTAGCTCTAGTAATGGTAGTGATATAGACAATGTACATATACGAGGACCCATTGATTATTCCATAATATAGCATATCTATAGGCCTGAATGCTAAGAAAATAGTATGTCCACTATTTGTCAATTTTTTTTTTTGGATACAACACTATTTGTCATTTTTATACAAGTATCATGTCACATGAAATTTTGGATCACACATAATGTACAAGTGATACATAATATGTCGTCATGCAGGAGAGTGCGACAGGCTGAACGGTATAGTTGGGCTGCAACAAGGGGGGTGAATGAAGAAATGCTTCTGGAGAATTTTCCAGAAGATCTCCAGAGAGACATAAGACGTCATCTCTTCAAATTTGTTAAGAAAGTATGCACTAGAATATCTGTGGCATAAATGACTAGTTATAATTACACCAACTTATCATGCTTACACTTTGAGGGGATTGTAATTATGTGGTTTAGATGTTAGGTGAACTTCGAAATCTCAGCCACTATGTTTCATTTAAAATTGTGTTTTCCTTAGGTCTCTACTTGTAACCTGCTAGAATTGGATAGAAGTTTAAATTTGAAAACCATTTTGATGGCAAAGCTTTATATCTTCATCATGAAACTAAACAATGATATATCAAAAGCCAAAGTTTGTCAAACAATCCTGAAAGTTCTTTGCAATGATGATATAATTTGCTTTTTCGCTTTGTACCATTTTGTGTCCATATTCTGAGGATCTAAAATATTTGCAGATTCGAATTTTTGCCCTGATGGACGAGCCTATCTTAGATGCCATTTGTGAAAGACTAAGACAAAAGACATACATCAAAGGAAGTATGATTTTGCGTCAAGGTGGTGTGGTAGAGAAAATGATCTTTGTTGTGCGTGGTAAATTGGAGAGCATCGGAGAAGATGGAAATAGAGTTCCCCTATCTGAAGGGGATGCTTGTGGTGAAGAACTTCTGACATGGTATCTTGAACATTCTTCAGTCAGCAGAGGTATAGCAATACTTGATGCAATGATAAGATGCCTGTTAAATATTTTAATGCAGAGGTCAGCTGGAGTTGCAATGTTCATTAATCAGCAACTTGGTCACTATAAATTATGAAACAGCATGGTTCATCAATATGATTTCTTTTGCAGATGGTAGAAAAGTAA
This sequence comes from Ormosia emarginata, assembly GCA_029884605.1. NCBI lineage: Eukaryota > Viridiplantae > Streptophyta > Magnoliopsida > Fabales > Fabaceae > Ormosia > Ormosia emarginata. Next base: position 15,905,920 of record JAQQTP010000072.1, read on the forward strand.
GGCTTCCAGGACAAAAGTTGCTTAGCAACAGGACAGTAAGCTGCTTAACAAATGTGGAGGCATTTTCACTCCGAGCTGCAGATCTTGAAGAAGTCACAATCCTTTTCACAAGATTCTTGCGGAGTCCACGTGTTCAAGGAGCCCTAAGGTCATTCCCTTGTCTTGTTGTATCTGGATTTATGGTTCAACATAATCTTCTCCACCGTTTTGTGACTTACAAAACTGAAAATTAACTAACCAGTAATGATACATGCACATACTCTATCCTCACAAACCCCTCATGGATATTACATTGGAGTCCAGATGACTCCACATTAGAGTCAATGATTGGTTTGTGAAGATAAAGTATGTACAAATATCATTACGGTTAACTATATGTCTTTAATCTAGATTGTTTTTCCATTATGTCTGCGTCTTTTCTACATTGCTTAGATCCCAATGGTTCATTTTCATTAAAGCCCATCCCTTTTGAAAATGAATGGTTGAGATCTGGTACAACACCTGGCATTCAAATCCATCTTTCACCTCCCATAAAGAAAAAGAGAGAAGGAAAGAAATGGCCCTAATATATATATGTAACAAGTAACAAAAGCAAGTTTATGGTTTTCACTTCTAGAAAGCCCAATTTCTGTTTTCAAATCCATGGCTGAAATAATCATTTGATTGTTGTGTTATTTTAGGTATGAATCACCTTATTGGAGATCCCTTGCAGCAAACTGCATTCAAGTTGCATGGAGATACAGGAAGAAACGTCAAACTCGTACTGGTTCCTTATTATCTAATAATCATTGAGGTATTGGGTTGTACTATAATATATTATACATCTGAATAAGTACAATTTGTATAGAGTATAGGAATGGCAAAATTACATTTGTCTACTATTATTCATAAACTTGTGAAGTATATTTTATTCGCGATAAGAGATGAAATATTTATTTAATAAATAAAAATGAATATGTGGATTATAATATTCTTTTTGCAGTATTTATAAATTCGTGAAATATATTTTTTATTTAATGTATATTATATATTATAATTTTTTTATTTGAGAGATAAGATAAAAATATATATATTTTTATATTATTTTACAATGAATTTTTTATTAAATAAGTCTATATTGATAAAATTTGTTGAAAAAAATATATATTATTCAAATAATAATTATTTATATAGATTAATTATTATAAAATATAATTGAATTTAATTTTATATAAGTAATATTTTTTAATTTTATAAAAATTTAAATTATTGAATAAAATTGTAATATATGATATTAAGATTTATTTTATTTATATTTTATTGTAATTTTTAAAATTTTATTTTAAATTATTAATTATTCACAAATAAATATAAATATTTATTTATTTGTGATGATTATAAATAAATACTCGTAACAAGTACGGAGGCAAGAGTGAATAAGGTATTACCTGTCTCTCCCGTCACGTTGACATCCTTAGAATCCATCTAAATATCTTAGATTCATTAGCATGTTACTACTTACAAAGATGTCCTTTTTTAAATAGAAAATCCCCCTTTTTTTTTTAACGAAGTAAAACTTTATTTTAATTCTGGAAAGATGCTCATGTTATGAATTTTGTCCTTTATGGAATAATTTTATCAATTTAGTCATTCAAAATTTTTAATCTCTAATAATTTAGTCCTTTTATCAATTTCAGTTTACCACCGTGAATGGAATTCTAACGTAACATTATTATATTTAAATATTGAAAGCTGACATTCGAATGTTTTAATGCAAATTTTAAATATTCAAATATTACGACCCATATTCGTATATTGACCTAACGTACGTTCTGATTGAAGATCATAGGTGGTATTTTGGTATACAATGTTTGAATATAGGTTCTTGATATTTAAATATTTGAAGCTTGCATTAAATTATTTGAATACCAATCTTCAATATTCGAATATTATGAAGTTATGTCAATACTCCGTTTATGGTGGTAGATTAAAATAAATTAAGGGACTAAACTATTTGAGGATTTGAACTTTGAAGGATAAATTGATAAAATTAATCTCTAAGTAACTAAATTTATATTGAGTGTATCTTTTAGTTACTAAAACAAGAGTTTACTCTTTTTAATTTAAATAATAAAGAAAAAATTACTTTAACCTCCTTGATTGTTTAATGTATTTACACTCGATGCCTTTCTATTTTTTAAAAGGTTACAACCTCTCTTGTTAGTTATTATTAAGGAAATTTAACTACATTTCATAAAATGATAAAAAGTCATTTTTATCCCAAGAAGCATAAGTATTGTCTTCTTTTATTGTTGGGTTCCGTTTGCTTGCCTACCCAAAAGACTCCATAAAAAGAGAACTTATTGCATGTTTTGGAGTATCACTGCTTATTCAATTCATATTGTGACATTATAATCTTAGTTAATAATGATGGTCAATTACTCACTTACATATTTATTTTCTCAACTTTATATTTTAATTTTAAAAAATAAAAAATAAATATGTAAGTAAGTGATGATGGGTCTCATTATTAATTAAGACTAAAATATCAAAATATAAATGGATTGAACACAATGTCACGTGATGCTTCAAAGCAAACAATAATTTATCCCAGAAAGAATAAGCCATTAAATGTTTGGCAAAGATGATTTTTTTTTTTTTCTAGAAACAGCTTCTTTTTTGTTTTTGGATAAAGCTATTTTAGGTAGTGATTAACCGAAATCTTGGTAAAAGTGAAAAAGATTGAGATTTGAAAATCTTATCGCCAGATGTTTATTTTAGTTGGGAAAACATTAGAAAAACCCTTAAAATTTTGGTCTTTAAATAAAAATGAGTTTGAGTTCGAGTCGATTACGGTAGGGAAGGTATTATACTCTTATGTGATTATTTTGGTGCTACAAGAATGTACCTTAAGTTAGTTTATGCAAATTTAAATAATCTCAAATGTATTTATTTTACCCTTTTAAAAAAGAAATGAAACAACTAAATTATGAAAATTTACCTTTTTTTTGGCTTGATAAATTAGAATTTTGCTCCTACGTATCCAAGGGTGCGATGAGGAAGCTCAAAGTCACGTAGTTCTTTAGAAAATAATTGTGAGTTGGTTATTATTTTATATTTTTAATTTTTATAAAAAAACTATCTTTATTTTATTTTATTTTAGAAAGGCAATAATCATGTTGTCACAACTCGGATAATTCTAAAAAGGTTACGGAATTAACTTTGTCGTATTTCAACTAATTCCATTTTTATTGATTGATTTTTTTGTTTAAAACTTAAATCATCAAGTTGTCACAACTGGATGATTATAAAAGTTATAGGATTAACAGTTTGTTTGGCTCATTGGCTAATCCCAATTTATTATTGAGTTAATTTTAAAGCGAAAAAAGTTTACAAAATAATAATAAAAAAAAAATAAACCAAACTAATAAATGAATAATTAAAATGAATAACACATATATATAATGAAAGATAATAACACAAGACAAAAAAAAAAAGCAAACTTGCCTCTAAGGTGTATAAAAATGATCTATTCAAAGAAGTTGGTGCACAAAGCTCCACACGTTCTCTTGAATCAAACCTTGAAAAACAACTCACTTGCAAGAAAATTTTTTTACTAAAGTCCTCTAGCTCTTATACTTAGTATTAAGCCCAAGAGTATAATTTCTGAAATTTCTTATACTTAGTATTAAGCCAAAGAGTGTAAAATTTTGTTGATGTTCCAAAACCATTGAGAACCACCCCTTTATATAAGAGGAGGGGAGGGGAAGGAGCATGACTTCTCCAATGTGGGACTTTGTGATATAAGAAGACACCTTAGCATTTCAAATTTCTTCTTTTTCCTTTCATTTTTTCTTTTTTCTTTTGGATTTTCATTCATCTTTTCTCTCTTTTTTTGTTCTTTCTTTTGTTTTATTATGAATTAAAATGTTTGAATGATCAAGCAACAAAAATTTTATGGACAAAATTGGGTATCAATACATTTTTGCCCCCTTTACTTTCCATTTAAATTAAATGGGAAGCAAAGAAATTGATTCAATTTTGTCCATGAAAATTTTCATTTCCTTTTCTTTTTTTTTTATTTTTCTCTTTTTTTTCTCTTTTTTTTAGAAAGCAGATTAACGCAAAAAAAGGTAAAAAACTTGCGGGTATGGTGCCCGTCGAAGCTGGCTAAAAAGGTAAAAAAACTTGCGGGGTAGGGTGCCCAAATGTAACTATCGAAAAGATAAAAGGCTTGCGGGGTAGGGTGCCCGTCGAAAGCTTGAGAAAAGATAAAGAGTTTGCGAGGTAGGGTGCCGTCAAGACGAGAAAAGATAAAAAGCTTAGAAAGATAAAAAGCTTGAGGGTAAGGTACCCGTCGAAGTGTCTGAGAGAAAGGTAAAAGCTTGCGGGGTAGGGTGCCGTCGAAAGCTGAGAAAGATAAAGGGCTGGGTGTGAGGACCCAGAAAGAAAAAGGCAAATAGGTACAGGAACCCGGAGACTAAAGGCAGATAGGCATAAGGCCTTGAGAGCTAAAAAGGTTCTTTTTTGTTTTTTGTTTTGGTTTTTATATGCATGTGATGCCTGAGTTGATTCTTGATGTAATAGATGCATAATGATGCAATGGATGTATGATACTGTAAAGATTCTCATGGACAAATGGGTAAACAAAGATCGACACATTAGAGCTTTAGCTGCATTGCTCTTGGTTCCACAACACTCTTAAGAACTTCTTCCCCTAGCAGGATCAAGGTTAAACAGTAACAAAACTTGATTTATGGTTTGTCTGGTTATCCTTCATTTTCTCATCAATACTCTTAAAGGAGATTCATCGCATTTTCCATGACCTTTCAAGATTGTTAAAACAAATCTGAATGCATTTGCAATATGATCACATGTTTCACATCTCAATATAATTCTATCATGATAAATGCATATTGAATCAACAATGGGTTGCAATGAAAATAGACTGTCATTATGGAAAGGAAAAGTACAGGAAAGGCGGTACCACAAGGGTTAGAATTGAAAAGTTTATAAAAGAATGTTGGAGTAGAGTTTTCCAGCTCTTCCAGTGATACTCTTTAGGATGATCAGTGCTAATTTCCCATGTATACAACTCTAAACACCCCTTTGTCTGCCTGCCTCGAGAACATGATTTGACTCAGTTTCCACGTATTGGGAGCATTCTTGACAAGACTTCTCATTCAAACTGCCCCTGGGTTGTGACTCGAGGCAACCTCACTTTTCCTAGGATGTGTCAAGAACTATCTTTGACCCTAACTTTTGCCTAGGTCGCTCTTTTCGAGTTTTCAACCTAGCGAGTCGCTCTAATTTTTGCCTAGGCCGCCTTTTCGTGTTTTCACCTAGCGAGCCATTTTATTTTATTTTTTTTTTTTTTTTATTTTATTTTTTATTTTGTTGTTGTTGTTTTTTTTAAGCATAATACATTTTGACTGCATCCGAATTTACTGGAAGTGGTAAATCTGCACCATCCATGTTTGTGAGAATCAAAGCTCCTCATGAGAAAGCCTTTTTTATAACATAAGGTCCTTCATAGTTTGGAGTCCATTTTCCTCGATTATCCTTTTGAATGGGAAGAATCTTCTTGAGTACTAGGTCTCCTTCTTGAAACTGTCGTGGACGCACCCTTTTCGCGTAGGCTTTCATCATTCTCTTCTGGTAAAGCTGGCCATGACACAACGCGGTTAATCTCTTTCCTTCAATGAGGTTCAACTGGTCAAATCGAGTTTGGACCCATTCAGCTTCTTCTAATTCTGCTTCCATCAGCACTCTTAATGATGGAATTTCCACTTCAAAAGGGAGTACCGCCTCCATTCCATAAACCAAAGAGAAAGGGGTTGCCCCAGTGGAAGTACGAACAGACGTGCGATAGCCATGCAACGGTGCAAATGGTAGCATTTCATGCCAATCTCTATAAGTTACAACCATCTTTTGAACAATCTTCTTGATGTTCTTGTTTGCCGCCTCCACCGCCCCATTCATCTTGGGGCGATAGGTGAGGAATTGTGGTGCTCAATCTTGAAACTCTCACACATCTCTTTCATCATCTTATTATTCAGATTAGTGGCATTGTCAGTGATTATTTTGCTTAGCACCGTAGCGACAAATCAGCTCCTTTTTTACAAACTTGACCACTACATTCCTAGTCACATTGGCATAAGAAGCAGCTTCGACCCATTTTGTGAAGTAATCAATTGCAACAAGAATAAAACGATGTCCATTTGAGGCCTTCGGTTCAATCGGACCTATGACATCCATTCCCCACATCGAGAATGACCATGGTGCTGTTAAAACATTCAAAGGTGCGGGTGGCGCATGAACCTTGTCAGCATATGTCTGGCATTTGTGGCACTTCTTCACATAATTGAAGCAATCCGTCTCCATTGTCAACCAATAGTACCCAGCTCTTAGTATCTTTCTTGCCATTGCATGTCCACTTGCATGAGTCCCAAAAGAACCTTCATGGACATCTCTGATGATTTTCTCTGCCTCCACTGTATCAATACATCTTAGTAGTACCATGTCATGGTTCCTCTTGTAGAGAACTTCTCCATTTAGAAAAAAACCCATTGCAAGTCTTCTGAAGGTTCTTTTGTCATTTTCTGAAGCGTCTGGAGGGTACTCTCTGCTCTTGATGAAACATTTGATGTCATGGTACCACGGTTTTCCATCTGACTCCATTTCTACCATTTGACAATATGTCGATTGGTCACGACTTTCCATTTTTATGAGTGGCAAGTCCTTATCATGGCTTACTTTGAACATTGAAGACAAGGTGGCCAAAGCATCAGCCAATTGATTATCTTCCCGAGGAACATGATGGAATGTGACTTCATCAAATTGTTCAATCAACTCCTTAATGTAAGCATGATAAGGGATCAACTTGGCATCTCGAGTTTCCCATTCTCCCTTTAGCTGATGGATGACCAAGGCAGAGTCCCCGTATACCTTAAGAACTTTTGCCTTTGATTCTATCGCTGCTTGGATTCCCATGGCACATGCTTCATACTCGGCTATGTTGTTCGTACAGTCAAAACACAATCTAGCAGTGATTGGAATGAAATTGTTTTCAGGGGAAATCAGTATGGCCCCAACTCCATGCCCCAGTGAATTAGAAGCTCCGTCGAACAACAAAGTCCACTTTTCTTTTTCCAAGGATTCTTCTTCTCCAAATATAGCCATTATATTTTCATCAAGGAATTCACACTGCATAGACCCATAATCTTCCACTGGTTGACTAGCCAAGAAATCTGCCAGAGCGCTACCTTTGACTGCTTTTTGGGTGACATAGACAATGTCATATTCTGATAGTAAAACTTGCCAGCGTGCAATCCTCCCAGTGAGGGCAAGTTTTTCAAAAATGTACTTGATCGGGTCCATTCTAGACACCAACCAAGTGGTGTAACATAACATGTACTGCCTCAACCGGTGGGCCGCCCATGCCAAAGCGCAACACGTGCGTTCCAACAATGAGTATTTTGCCTCATAGTTGGTAAACTTTTTACTCAAGTAATAGATGGCCTGCTCCTTTTTACCGGTTTCATCATGTTGTCCTAATACATAATCCATGGATTCATCCAACACAGTCAAGTACATGATGAGAGGCTTTCCTGGCACTGGAGGTACCAAAACTGAGGATTCTTGCAGATACTGCTTGATCTTCTCAAATGCTTCCTGACAATCCTCGTTCCATTCTACTGTCTGGTTTTTACGCAATAACTTGAAGATTGGCTCGCACGTTGCAGTCAATTGGGATATAAACCTAGCAATATAGTTCAGCCTCCCCAAAAATCCACGAACTTCTTTTTCAGTGCGAGGAGCTGACATCTCTATGATTGCTCGAACTTTGTCTGGATCAACTTCTATCCCTTTCTCGCTAACCACAAACCCCAAGAGCTTGCCTGATTTCACACCGAAAGTACACTTAGCAGGATTCAGTCTGAGCCTGAACTTTCTTAACCGTTCAAAGAGCTTTTGTAGATCGGTTATGTGATCTTCTTCTGTTTTTGACTTTGCAATCATATCATCCACATAAACTTCTATTTCCTTGTGTATCATATCGTGGAATAATGCTACCATTGCCCTTTGATAAGTCGCTCTGGCATTCTTCAATCCAAATGGCATCACTTTATAGCAAAAGGTCCCCCACAGAGTATGAATGTAGTTTTCTCCATATCTTCAGGTGCCATCTTGATCTGATTGTATCCCGAGAAACCATCCATGAAGGATAAAAATGCATGTTGAGCAGTGTTGTCCACTAAAATATCAATGTGAGGTAAAGGAAAGTTATCTTTAGGGCTGGCCCTATTCAAATCTCTATAGTCAACGCACATCCGTACTTTCCCATCTTTCTTCGGGACAGGGACGATGTTGGAGACCCATTGAGGGTACTTTGCGACAACGAGGAAACCTGCATCAAACTGCCTTTTAACCTCTTCTCTAATTTTTAATGACATTTCTGGTTTCATTCGTCTCAACTTTTGCTTGACGGGAGGACATTCTGGTCTTAACGGTAATTTATGCTCAACTATGCTAACATCCAGCCCTGGCATGTCTTGGTACGACCATGCAAAAATGTCACGATAATCAGATAGGAGCTTGACCAACTTGTTTCGCTCTTCTTCTTTCATGGAAGTACCAATTTTAACTTCTTTTTTATCATCTTCTGTCCCCAAATTGATCACTTCAATTGGCTCTTCATGGGGTTGAATCTCTTTGGCCTCTTGTTCTATTAATCTCATTAGCTCAGGAGAGAGTTCCCAATTATCATTTGTATCCTCATCAACGTGATTAACGGGATGGTCAAAATCATATAATGGGGTCATAGCACTGTCATTTTCAAGAGAATCACTTTCAGATCTGCATTTATTGATGTCAACACAAGTAAAAAAAAGGTAATGAATAAAGGCTAATGTAATGGTTGAATAAAAGACTGAAAGGCAAGATAATTTGAAAATGCATTTTATTGATATCAAATATTGAAATGAAAACATGTGAGCCCGCTTTTACAAAATATCTTCCTAAAGCCTTGGGCAGAGCAATAGGACTAGCATTACAGAATTACTTTGAATCAGTTTCAAAAGTCATGGGAAAATTGACGATCTCCCAATTGTTGAGCTTTGCATCCGGAGAACAAGGGTACACCAGACGGACACCATGATTGATGGATTGATCCTCATCAATAGCGGTCACTTGATTCAGAAACACCAATCCTGCACTTCGGAAGCTCCGTTGGATGTCACAGATGGGAATCATCTCAGCTTTAGGCTCCCGATTTTCCAACCGAGCTAACCTCTTCTCTCTTTTCTCTTCTATGACCCTTCTCTTATCAGCTTTAGTGGGTTTATATCCTAACCCAAACCTGTCTTTGTTTTCACAAGGCTGTAGAAACTTTGCAATGCCTTGTTTGTTCATTCCTAGTCCATTTCCACCTTGATATCCTCTTTCCAGCATAACCTTAGCCGTCATTATGGATGCACTAGATGACCGTAGTTTTGGAACTTGAGCTCCCTCCTTCACATAAATAGCATTGACAACCTCAAACGCCTGGAATGCTGTTTCAAGAGCCTCTTCTGCAACTTCAATGTAAGGAGTTGATGGGAGCTTACTCACCAATAAGTCTTCCTCACCCGATACGATCACCGCTATTATTGCCCACTATGAATTTCACTTTCGGTGCAAAGTGGACTCGCACCGCCCAAACAGAATGAATCCAGGGTCGTCCCAAGAGGCAACTGTAAGTCGGTGTAATGTCCATCACCTGGAAGAGTATATGAAAAGTAGTAGGTCCAACCTGAACTGGGATCTCTATCTCTCCCATCACTTCTCTTCGGGTCCCATCAAAAGCCCTCACGATCATTGTACTTGGTTTCATATAAGTCCCATCAAAAGGCAACTTAGAGAGAGTGGATTTTGGCATTACATTCAAAGATGAACCATTATCAATGAGCACTCTAGCCATTATGTGATCTTGACATTTGACTGAAATATGTAGCGCCTTGTTGTGCCCCATTCCTTCAGCAGGTATCTCATCATCAGTGAAAGTGACATAATTATCAGCAGTAATATTACTAATAATGCCACCCAACTTGTCGACTGTAATGTTATGAGACACATGGGCTTGATTTAGTATCTTCATCAACACTTTCCTGTGCAGCTCAGAATTCACCAACAAGGACAAGAGAGATATCCTTGCAGGGGTGCGATTCAACTTATCAACTACCCTATACTCACTCTGCTTGATGAACTTCAAGAACTCACAAGCTTCTTCCTCAGATATCTCTTTCTTATACTCATTTGGCTTTGTCGACCCTTCTTTTTCTTTCACGACATTCTCCATGGAAGTCTCTCCTGTCTTGCTCTTCCCCTTGTAGTTTCTTTTTCCTTCTTCTTCTTGCCCCTTTCGCAACTCATCAGGAGTGTAAATGTGACCGCTTCTTGTCATCCCTCCAATCCTCGATATATTAGTGACACTAGAAGTCGAACAAGATGAAACTTTTGACTGATCATTTGTGAGACTATTGATAACTACACAAAGTGTAATTATTTGTGCCCCATATCTGTGTTTTATTGATTGCTAAAGTCCTTGTATTCAAGCATATTTGGAAGGTTTTATGTTTATATTTGTTATATCCAATTATGATACCTTTCCAGTATGTTATATGAGCAAACTGAGCATATTTGATATGTGATTAAGTAAATTTATATTTGTTACTGATTTGGTGTTTTCTCTATCATAGGAAAGGCTCCAAACAAGATGATATGTGGAGCAATTGAGCTAAAATTGGAAGAGAAAGCAAAATCAGCATATCAGCAGACAATGCCGCGGCGTGCACTGTTCAATGCCGCGGCGTGAAGGTCCCCTGCATCCAAAGTCAGAGGCTACGAAATATTGAACGCCGCGGCGTGGCAAATCAATGCCGCGGCGTCCCTGACCTAATTTAACACGCGCCGCGGCGTGGCAAATCAATGCCGCGGCGTGACTCTGTTTTGCTGAGTCTATAAATAGATTTTATTAGATTTTGTAAAGGGAGTTTTGGAGAGCTCCGTAGATAGCTTTAGGTTTTAGAGGAGCCACGGCTTTGTGCTTCATTTCTGGGCTGATTGGAGGCCTAGGGAGGCTAGGTTGGAGGTCTTCTTCCTTAAGGAAGAGGATTCAAGCTTCAAGGATCTCATCAATGGCATCCTTCCTCTTCTCCCTGAGTTTTCTTCTTCTCCTTATCTTTTGAGCTCGTTTTGCTCTGTGAATTCGTGTTCAATTGATTAGAAGTGTATTTAGGAAATACTTTGAATCTTTATATGATTATTGATGTTTATGTATGAATTTGAGTTTCTATTGATGTTTAGCTTTGTTCTTCCATGCCTATGCTTAATGCTTGCTCTGTTTGATCAACAATTGCATGATCTTAATTGATGCAAATGAACTAGACATAGGGATTTGTGGAGATGGACATGGTATGGTTGATGCATGTTTGACGAGTTCAATTGGCTTGGATGAGTTGATTCGCTAACCTGGATAGAAATATACCTTTTAGCCATGTATTAGCGTGTGTTTGAGAATAGATCGTTCATTAGTGGAGTTTACACTAGTCCTCATGCAACCATAAGAACCATAGTGGATTAGGTAAATGACACTAGGGTTGATCGACCTAGACATAGGCTTTTGACTAAATCAGATTCTCAAGCTAAACTAACTAAGCATTAATGTTACTTGTAAGGATTGCATATCATTAGTATGAAGTAGGAAGTGAAGAAGGATTCCCTAGATTTCCAAACCCCTATTTTATTGCTTTGGTAGTTTAGATTTAGATTAATTGCTTTCCTTTATTTTATATATCCTTGACTAGAATCTAGTGAGCTATTGGTTGCTACTTAGTAATGGAAACCTTGTCCTCGTGGGAACGAACTTTTACTTCAGATATCAGTATTACTTGAACGACCCGTGCACTTGCGGTACACAAATGGTCTAACAAGTTTTTGGCGCCGTTGCCGGGGACAATGGTGTATTTCCAAAGTCTTTAGCCTTATTCCTTAGCAATTGCTGGGGGATAACGGTTAAATTCCATATTACTAATAACAACAATGAGTTTGGTTAGTTCTAATTCAAGTTGTAAATAATCTATGTTAATTTCAGTCTTCATTCTTTGTAATTATAGGAACAATAACTGGAGGATGAACTTTATCATTTGAGGCCTTTGTGGGAGCTCGAGAACCCCCAATGGAGAACCTCTATTCAGGCGGAGGAAGGCCTACCATCCAATCCATCACTTTTGTGAACAAACCTGGCCGTACTCCAAGGAAATGCATACTGAAGTGCATTTCGGCGGTTTGCCTTGTGAAAGTCTAGGGACTATAACTCGTGCCCTTCTTGGGAGGGAACCCAGGTTTTATTGTTTTTGTTAAATAGTATGTAATTAGTAAGTTTTAATTTATAAATATGTTAGTATGTTAGTTTTTGTAGTTTTAGTTAGTTTTTATGCTTTTCTTTAGTTTAAAGTCTTATAAGTATGTAGTATGTTTAATTTTTGTATTCTTGTAGTTAGTATTTATGATTTAGTATGTTAGTTAATTAGTTTAGAGTCTTAAATATGTTAGTATGTTAAATTTTTGTAAGTTAATTAGGTTTTTAGCTTATAAATAGGTTAGTATATTTGATTTTGAGTTTTTATTAGGTTAGTATGTTAGATTTTGTAGTTTAGTTAGTATTAATTCTCGTATATATTAGTATGTTTGTTTGTTTTGATTTTTAGTTAGTTTATATGCTTTTGTTTAGTTATTAGTAATGTATAGGTTAAATATGTTGATTATGTAGTTTTTATAATTTTTAGTTGTACATTTTGTAAAATAGCTTTTTGGACATGTTTTGCTGCTGCTGGAGGCCACTTTGAACTAATTTCAGCAGCAAAACTGTGTTTGCTGCTAAATTTAGCAGTCTGGCTTCTCATGCCGCGGCGTGCACTGTTCAATGCCGCGGCGTGAGTGAATTTTTTTCTGCAGAATTCTGCAGACGAGGTGTTACGCCGCGGCGTGTACTGTTCAATGCCGCGGCGTGAATCTCAATTTTGTGTATATTTTGTTCATATATTTTGTTTCTATTCATTTTTTTTTTTCTTTTCTTTTTCTTCATTTTTTTTCTTTTTCATTCTTTTGTTAATATAATTGTTTTTATTATTTAGCTCTCTTATTTTTTTTATCTATTTTTAGACTCAAGACCAGGAATTCTTGGAAAGTGCTGGAGACTTTGTCTCACTTAAGTTTGGGGAATATCTTTACATGCATGGGATGAATATGATGTATTATGAATGCATGTAATGATACTTTTAAAGATGCAGTTGTGATAACCACAAAGTGTTAATAAGTTTGTTTTGAGTGGTTATTATGATTGAGGGGTTCAAAAGAAGTTTCAATTTTTACAAGACTGCTGGTGAGTTTTGGTTTTTCATGATATGAAAAGTTGCTATTTGCCCCTTTTTGAGTGAAACCTTATGTGATTTGAAGTATGTGAAATAGTTTAGTTATTTTTTGATGTATGATTTACATTCTGCTTAGATGCAAGTGTAATTTTGAATATGAGATGAATGCATGTATAGAGAAAGTTTATGGATGTATATGTAGAGTTTTGATTATCCTAGAAGTTGTTTTTAAACTCTCTTGAGGTAAAATCTTAGATTGTGCATGACTAAGGAAATGATTAGGGCATTCTTTGGACCGATTGAGCCTTAAAAAGCTTACCTTGAATGATTATATCTTTAGGTCCCCTTTGAAGCCTGATGATTGTTTGGCCTTATTTGTTTTTCAAACCATTGCCATCGTTAACCTGTTAACCGTTCCAATGCATGTGAAAGCATTGCATTTTCTTTCTACCTTAATGTTTGTTGAGTACATGAGGTGTTATTTCTTGAAGTGAGTCCAATGAGTAGGGGTATGTATGTAAAAGAAAAATGAGCCTGAAGGAACTAAATGCAATCAAAAGAAAAGCAAAAGAAATGCTTTGTAAAAGTGAAAAGAAAGAAAATGAAAAGAGAGAAAAGCAAAGCAAGAAAAAGAAAGAAAAGAGCTTAAAAAATGAAAAGCATTGCATGGTTCTGGCAAGTTGTGATCTTCACTGATGAATACCCTGCTAGTTTCACTTGGTCTCAAGTCTTGAAATCACATATTCATGTATTTCAATGTTTGTTGTGTATCCTTTCCCTTCTTTTCTGTTACCCAATACCATGGCCTAACATTACAAGCTGTAAAGACCCTCTTGATCCTCAGTTGTGTGTAGTTTACATTAGTGGAGAGAGAGTTTAGATTCAATTTTGTGGATTTGATGATTCATTTATATGTATGTTTATAAATTTATCCGGATGTGTATGAATTGAATTGCAGAAGTTTATCTTGCATGTTCGTGGTTAATGTGGATTGCATTGAAGGAAGCTGGATTGTTGACATGTGAAGGATTATATATGTGTGAAACTGGTTTAGGGGCATTTGCACACTTTTTATGGATTGATATAATCAGTACGTACTAGTAGCTAGATTTAATTTAAGAAAAGAAAGATTGAAACTTGAAAGTGCTGAATGATATATTTTAAATTGTTTAGAAGTTTTACTTGATCATACTTTGTTTTGCTCGAGGACTAGCAAAATGTTAAGTTTGGGGGTGTGATAACTACACAAAGTGTAATTATTTGTGCCCCATATCTGTGTTTTATTGATTGCTAAAGTCCTTGTATTCAAGCATATTTGGAAGGTTTTATGTTTATATTTGTTATATCCAATTATGATACCTTTCCAGTATGTTATATGAGCAAACTGAGCATATTTGATATGTGATTAAGTAAATTTATATTTGTTACTGATTTGGTGTTTTCTCTATCATAGGAAAGGCTCCAAACAAGATGATATGTGGAGCAATTGAGCTAAAATTGGAAGAGAAAGCAAAATCAGCATATCAGCAGACAATGCCGCGGCGTGCACTTTGTTCAATGCCGCGGCGTGAAGGTCCCCCGCATCCAAAGTCGAGGCTACGAAATATTGAACGCCGCGGCGTGGCAAATCAATGCCGCGGCGTCACGACCTAATTTAACACGCCGCGGCGGGCAAATCAATGCCGCGGCGTGACTGCTTTTTCTTTGAGTCTATAAATAGATTTTATTAGATTTTGTAAAGGGAGTTTTGGAGAGCTCCGTAGATAGCTTTAGGTTTTAGAGGAGCCACGGCTTTGTGCTTCATTTACGGGCTGATTGGAGGCCTAGGGAGGCTAGGTTGGAGGTCTTCTTCCTTAAGGAAGAGGATTCAAGCTTCAAGGATCTCATCAATGGCATCCTTCCTCTTCTCCCCGAGTTTTCTTCTTCTCCTTATCTTTTGAGCAACCTTTGTTTTGCTCTGTGAATTCGTGTTCAATTGATTAGAAGTCGTATTTAGGAAATACTTTGAATCTTTATATGATTATTGATGTTTATGTATGAATTTGAGTTTCTATTGATGTTTAGCTTTGTTCTTCCATGCCTATGCTTAATGCTTGCTCTGTTTGATCAACAATTGCATGATCTTAATTGATGCAAATGAACTAGACATAGGGATTTGTGGAGATGGACATGGTATGGTTGATGCATGTTTGACGAGTTCAATTGGCTTGGATGAGTTGATTCGCTAACTGGATAGAAATATACCTTTTAGCCATGTATTAGCGTGTGTTTGAGAATAGATCGTTCATTAGTGGAGTTTACACTAGTCCTCATGCAACCATAAGAACCATAGTGGATTAGGTAAATGACACCAGGGTTGATCGACCTAGACATAGGCTTTTGACTAAATCAGATTCTCAAGCTAAACTAACTAAGCATTAATGTTACTTGTAAGGATTGCATATCATTAGTATGAAGTAGGAAGTGAAGAAGGATTCCCTAGATTTCCAAACCCCTATTTTATTGCTTTGGTAGTTTAGATTTAGATTAATTGCTTTCCTTTATTTTATATATCCTTGACTAGAATCTAGCTGAGCTATTGGTTGCTACTTAGTAATGGAAACCTTGTCCTCGTGGGAACGAACTTTTACTTCGTATCTGTATTACTTGAACGACCCGTGCACTTGCGGTACACAAATGGTCTAACAACTATTTCTAAGGACTTGTACATCATAATTCCACGGTATTGCTTTGGTGTCCTTGAATGGGAAAGGACTAGGAACTTGAATGGTGATGGGCCTCGGGCCACATGGAGGTGGCGAAGGCGCATTTGCAGTGTAATAGATAACCAACGGTTTGATAGCCAGATTCGCAATAGAAGGGACCAGAGAGTTTATGGCTTCCTGACCTTCTTGAAACTGTGGAACATCACATTCATCCACCATGCCTATGTCACCATTGTCACATAGATGACCTATTTGCACTAGTTGCATGTCCATTAGATCTTGGAGGATTTTTCTAAACTTACCACATTCTTCAATAGAATGTCCCATATTCCCATGGAGATTACACATTATTTCATCACTGTCGCCCCCTTTTTCTTCAATATGAGCTTCCATCATCCCGGATTTGCACAACTCTTTAAAAATGACCCTCATAGGGGTTTTGACATCTGTCACTTGTCTTATAAGCAGTTGGGTAGAGCACTCCTCTATAGCGTTGACTGTAGGATTCCCATGGTTAGGCAAAGGGTTGTGGCCCACACTAGGAGTATTTGTCTTGAAATTCAACCATTTGGCATTAATTAGATCCTGTACCTTAAACTTCAGCGCTTTGCAATTCTCTGTGGAATGCCCTATGGCCCCTGCATGGTAATCACACTTGGTGTTTGGGTCAAAACCTTTAGGGTATGGGGGTTCCAATGGCTTCATTGGGAAAGGAGCCAAAAGAGAGTTACGGATGAGTTGGGGTAATAACTCGGTGTAGGTCATAGGAATTGGGTCGAAATAGACAAACTTCCTTTCTTGGTTATTTGGTGGCCTTCTTTGGTTTGTGTTTAGATTTTGGGTCCATGGTTGAGCTGTTTGAGGTGGTAAGGTAGAGGGTGTCTGGTATTGAGGATGAGATGGCATTTGGTGAGGCCTCATTGGGTGGTGAGGTTGAGGATGAGGAACGTGTGAAGCATTAGCGACATGGGGAGATAAGGTGGGGATATGGAATCGGTGGAGTAATGGGAAAGTACGGGTGGTAAGGTGTGTAAGGAGTTTGGAAGGATGGTTGATGGTTCACCGGTGTTTGGTTATATCTCCCTTGGGTAAAGTTTCTCTCGGTCGAAGGTAACAAACATGGGTCTCTCCTTCTCTTTTCTTCCCCATCTGGGGCCTCTTGGCATTAAATGTTCCCGTTGAACTTTCAACGATCTTCCCACTTCTTATTCCTCCCTCAACTCTTTCTCCGATGATGACCATGTCCGAGAAATTTGACGACACACTCCCTATCATTTTGTCATAGAAGGGTGGTTGCAGAGTGTCAATGAACGTGGCCACCATTTCTCTTTCTGTCAATGGGGCTCTACTTGAGCAAGTCATTTTTCTCCATCGCTGAGCATATTCCTTAAAGGTTTCGCCTCCTTCTTACTCATATTCTGTAGCATGCAATCTATCCGGTGCCATATCAATGTTGTACTTATACTGCTTTAAGAAAGCATTGGCCAAATCTTTGAAACATCGAACATGAGCACGCTCAAGATGCGTGTACCAATTCGAAGCTGCCCCAGTCAAGCTGTCCTGGAAGAAATGAATCAATAGCTTGTCATCGTGAGCATACGAAGCCATCTTGCGGATATACATCGTCAGATGGTTCTTTGGACAAGTGGTCCCCTTGTATTTATCAAAATCTGGAACCTTGAACTTCGGTGGGATCACCACATTAGGGACAAGACAAAGTTCTGAAGCATCAAGGAGACTGTAGCAACTTGCCCCTTCTATGGCTCGCAATCTTTCTTCTAGAGTTTCCAATTTTTCTTTGAACTGGGAATTTTCGACAGAAGAATTCAATGGGTACTGTGGCATAAAAGTGGGGATAAAATGCTGTGCCGGCAAGGTTCCGTTGGCCGGTGGTTGGGTCGTGTTCAAAGAGCTAGCAGCGGGTGTGCTGCCGTCTGCGGGATTGGTCACTTGGGGTGGTACAAAGCCAGCCGGGAAACCACATGGTGGAAGAAAGAAGGGGAATGAGTGCTGTGTTTGTGGAGTTTCATTAGCACTTGGGCCGAGTAGCCCGGGTTTCGTAGTATTTGGCGGGTTTGGGATCGATGTTACCGCCGACGTGCCATTATCAAGAGGATTTGTGGCCAATGGTGGTACATACCCGGGAGGAGGCCATATGGTGGGAATAATGGAACTTGAGTTCCCCGAGAACTGGTGACAGCGGGTTGGGTGGTACTGTTTGGGTAAACAGTTAGCGGCATCATAACTCCTTGAGGGTTGAGGCTTTGATATTGCAGAGGGGTTGGAGAGAAGCCGAGCGGGTGAAGAGGTGTGGCTAGGTGTCCTTCGTTTGCCGTTGGGGGATTCCCATCTGTGCTCATTCTATTCTCCATAGACTGTAACAGCTCCATCATCTTGGACATTTGCTCTCTAAGCTGGTTCACTTCATCATTCAACTCTTGAGTTTGCTCTATCTCATCCATGATCCTTGCTTGGGAACGAGTCCTGTAAAGGTGTCGTGGAAGCAGTTTTTCTGCTATAGTGTCTACTTTTCTGTTCGAGGAAACATGATGCAATTATTAGTATTGTCTGAACAAAAATGACTAAATGCATGTATGCAAAGCAACTGACTATTTATGCATATGGTTTTTTTTTTTTTAGGTTATGGATGCCATGATAGTGCAAGATGATGTATCAAATTTAGAGCTAAAAAAGAAGTGAGAATGAATGAAAATGCAAACCATGAGGATGCAAGATGATATACCCTTTTTTTTTTAAGAATGCTAGGTAAATGTAAGTCATAAGAAAAAAAAATGCATGGATGAATGACATGAGAAAGAGATGGATAAAGAAGAAGTAGCTCCATTTGTGTCCTAAGGAAATTCCTTAAATATGAGGAGTTTTATCCTAAGGATTTATAGGTCCTTCTGATTCGTAAAAACTTTCATTGGGTGACTCTACTATTCTAAAGGCCTCTAGAGCTAAGTCCCTTTTCAGAATGTTGACCACAAACAGTGGGTAAACCACTAAGTGTGGGACATTCATGAAAAAATACACTCTAGATGAGGTTTTCGCAATAACCAAACAGGATGTACATCCAAAATGGCTATCACTACGCAACCTCTACCTAACTTAAGCTTCACTGGACCGGGTATAGGGCCCCACTTGAATGTGTGATAAACGTGTAGGTGGAGTGGGTGTAGGGAACATACAAACCTCCATAATCGAAGAATTAACATCACCCCGCCAAAATAATAGTCAAATAGAGCATACATACAACAACCAACAATCATCTACCCTAAGGTTTCAACAATTAAGCACAAAAACATATACAAGTAAATAAAAAACATAGAATAATGTTAGCAAATATTTATATAAAAATAATTCACAAATAAATAAAAAAAACAAAGACAAAAAGGGTAAAATAAATAAATGGAAATTATTAATAATTTACATAACTAACATAATAGGCCCGACTCTCTAATGTCTAAAATTGGAGTCGCCAATTGTTTGCAACCGAAATCGCGACGGGACGACCGAAAAAGATTAGGATTTGAAAATCAATGGAGTCGCCACCAATGTTTATTTTAGTTGGGAAAACATTAGAAAAACCCTTAACATAGGCAAACTGGTCTTTAAATAAAAATGAATTTGAGTTCGGGAGTCGATTACAGGTAGGGAAGGTATTAGCACTTACACCGCCTGTTACAAAACGGTACCTTAAGTTAGTTGTGCAAATTTAAATAATCTCAAATGTATTTATTTTACCCTTTTAAAAAAGAAATGAAACAACTAAATTATGAAAATTTATTTTTTGGCTTGACAGAATTAAATTATGCTCCTACGTATCCTCGGGTGTAATGAGGAACTCAAAGTCACGTAATTCTTTAGAAAATAATTGTGAGTTGGTTATATTTTATATTTTTAATTTTTATAAAAAAACTATCTTTATTTTATTTTATTTTAGAAAGACGAAATCAAGTTCGTCACAACTCAGATAATTCTAAAAAGGTTACGGAATTAACAAGCTGTCGCAACTCAGCTAATTCCATTTTTATTGATTGATTTTTTTGTTTAAAACTTAAATCATCAAGTTGTCACAACTCAGATGATTATAAAAGTTATAGGATTAACAAGCTGTCATAACTCAGCTAATCCCAATTTATTATTGAGTTAATTTTAAACGAAAAAAGTTTACAAAATAATTAAAAAAAAACCAAACTAATAAATGAATAAGCTAAAATGAATAACACATATATATAATGAAAGATAATAACACAAGACAAAAAAAAAAAGCAAACTTACCTCTAAGGTGCATAAAAATGATATGCTCAAAGAAGTTGGTGCACAAAGCCCCACACGTTCTCTTCGAATCAAACCTTGAAAAATAACTCACTTGCAAGAAAATTTTTTTTACTAAAGTCCTCTATCTCTTATACTTAAGTATTAAGCTCAAGAGTATAATTTCTCTAACTCTTATACTTAGTATTAAGCCAAAGAGTGTAAAATTTTGTTGATGTTCCAAAACCATTGAGAACCACCCCTTTATATAGGAGGAGGGGAGGGGGAAGGAACATGACTTCTCCAATGTGGGACTTTGTGATATAAGAAGACACCTTAGCATTTCAAATTTCTTCTTTTTCCTTTCATTTTTTCTTTTTTCTTTTGGATTTTCATTCATCTTTTCTCTCTTTTTTTGTTCTTTCTTTTGTTTTATTATGAATTAAAATGTTTGAATGATCCAAGCAACAAAAATTTTATGGACAAAATTGGGTATCAACAGGTAGATTATATCTTCTTGGTAAAAGTGGATGGAAATACTTATAATTAAAGATTATTTTTCATACACTATAAAATCACTTTTTTCTTTCCAAAAGCTATCTTTTTGACATTTACTTATAATCTTATGTGATTATTTTGTATATGTGAGCAATTTTTATTAATTTATCCATTATATGTTATTAAAATAAAATATTAAATATTATATCTAACCATTATTTTATACCTTTTTGCTAATTTGCTATGTAAAAGTATTTTTTAATATTATCTAAATAAAATATTTTTTTAAATTACTTTTTAATTAACATATCTAAACATAAAAAAAAATCTTATCATAATTGATTATTTAATAATAGTTTTTTAAGGTTTTATTGCAAACCTAGGACATGTTGTCTCCTTCAATCTACCTCCTTTTCTTTTAAGGCTAGCAATGACGGAGTGAAGAGAGTTTTTGAGGTGGCAGCTACAGTAGTGGTGGACCAGCGGGTAGGGGGTTTGGTGGCTATTGGCTTTCAAATATTGACCTACCAGTTGTAGCTGTTTTTTTTTAAAAAAATTATTGAGCATAATTATTAAACTCAGATCATTGAAATTGTCATGATATCTGGTTAATAAGTCATTGGGGATCTGTATAAAATAAAGTTTAAATATATTTAATATGTGAAAAAATTTATATGAGATCATAGCTTCAAATATGTAAGGCTTGGTAATGGGGCAGGCTTTTTCTCAACTCGACCCTATCCCACACCTTCATGTTATGTTTGGATAGATGGAGTGGAGTGGTAAAACAAGCTCAATTCATTGTTTAGATGTTTTCCATTAATTGACAGGAGTGATTAAGGAGAGAAATCCAAACCACTTCATATATACCAATGTTTTAAAAAATGGATCAGACCAACTGGATGAACTGGTCGAACTGTAAGTTGATTATGTCTCTGATTCAAATATTATTCAGTTCAATCACAATTTAACGAGTTAAAGTAATCGAATTATAACTTAGAGGTCTCATTCATTCAATCTCCTACTCAATTTTTAAAATATTACTTGATAGTTCATACTATTCAAACTCCTCAATTTTCATACCCCAATTTGGGAGATTTGAAACGAAACACTTCTCTCTTTCTTTTTGTAAAATGATCATTTACATTTTTAATCTTAAATTTTCTCTCATATTCCCTCTTTGCATTCTGAACAAGAATTAAATAGCACTACTCCACTCTTTATATTTGTAATGAAAAATGTGGTGCAATGCAGTAAAAGTCGCAAAGGGTAAAAAATATAAGGCAGCATATTTAAAATATGTCTCTATGTACTGTATGACTCTCACGTGAAAGAGCATATGCTATTAGAGTGCATTTAATTATATAATTTTAATTGTATTGAAAAACTTGTAGGATATTAAAATTTGTGCATTGATTCTTTCTTTTTAATTTCTTTTATTATGACAGTTTGCATGCTTAACTTTCATTGACTTGTTCAAATACATCTGCACCTATAATTTGTTTATTCCTTCCATTACCACTCTCACAAAGCATATCAACCCATAGATACTGAAACTAGTAGTTAAATGTTAATAGTTCTTTGTGCATCACATTTTTTTCTTTTTTTCTTTTTTAATATTCGAGATCCTTACAATGTACAATGTCATTAGTGTCAACCCATTGGTTTTTATTGTTGCTAGTTAAGATGAAACAGTCAACCCAAGCAAAAACAAGATGATAAGCTAAGATGTTATGTTTTTTTTTGTTTTTTCGAGTATTTTCTCATCTGACAGGTGAAAAGACTAATTTTTTAAGATATGGTCAAATACCTAACTAGAGACTCCTTTCAACAGTATTATTTTTATTTCTATACACATAAATCTTGAGATCAAATTTAGGACTACATACTTGAGAAACTTAAGTCCCTTCCACTCGAATCAACATGTTAGTTAAGATGTTAGGTAGTGACCAGTTACACAACAATATCAAGCTATCATAATATTATGGCTTAATCTTACAACATAATCTTATTTTCATGCTGCTTTTTATTTTTATTTTTGTTATTGAGTTATAAAATAGTATCTTATGGCTTAATTTTTGTTATTGTAAACTTTTTACTTTGCCACCTCTGATAAAAATTATTCATGCACTCATAATAGTTAGATTAATAAGATAATATTAGAAGTTTAATTTGTAATATACTTCACTCCGTTAATTATCATAGTGACTTTCGAACAATGGAAAGGGATTCCACCCCATTTCAAACTTGTCTTGTAAAAAAAAAAAAACTCGCACCCTATTCGCCCAATCCTACGATTATGAATATTTTAAATTATATAGTTAAATTAAAGTTTTGGTCCCTATAATTTACACTCATTTTTAGTTTAGTCTCTATATAATTTTTTTTTTCAAATCAGTCATCATATTTATAAATATTTTCAAAATAGTCTTTATAGTTAATTTTCGTTTTAACATTATTAATTTAATTCACTAGGCATCTTACGAAGGAAAAAAGAGTATCTAGAAGAACACTTATTGGATAAAAGAACGTTTACTAAGAAAAAATAAGCACTTACTAGAATAAATAAACACCTTATTTTACGTTTTACATAGAAAATGAACATCTACATAAACCTATATTAGTTAAATAAATACTTATTTTGTTAGCTAACTGACATTATTATAATAGTGTTATAATAAAAATTAATGACAATGACTATTTTAAATTTTTTGTAAGTGTGAGGACTGATTTTAAAAGAAAAAAATCATAAGAACTGAATTGAAAATAAGTGTAAAGTATAAGAACCAAAACTTTAATTTAACCAAATTATATTTATATACTAATTAATATATTATATTATACATAAACTAAAAGGAGAGGTGCTACACATCCCTACTTATAAAGCCGGGATGGTAGCCCAATTCCTAGCATTGAAACATTTTATACTTTGCATCATAAAAAATGAAAAAAAAAACAAATCCTACTTCAAAAAATATATCCATCTCATCTGTGCTAAAAGTCGGGCAACATTAGTTGGGCTATATAATGTTTTAGAAACTAAAAAAATATGCTATTGATAAGTGTTAAACTAACGAAGATAAGTTAATATAATTTAGTTTATTAGTAATTAAGATAAACATAATGTTTATTTATACTATAAGAAATTCGCTAATTAGTAACAGAAACATCTTTTGTTAATCCTTCGTTAATCCTTTATTAAACTTTGTTGGTAATGGATTAACAAGAGATTAGTGAGAGATTTGTATGTCGCTTATTTTGAGTTACTAATTAGTGACGGAAAAAAAATTCATCGCTAGTCCCTCGCTTTTCATTGCTAATTCGTTACTAATATATATCAACAAGGGATTAGTAAGAAAAAAACTTCGTCGCTAAATTCTGTTGCTAATCTACAAAATTCTTATAGTGAGTGCAGATAGAATGGGGGTGGATTGACCCTAAATCTACCCTACCTTCTAGTAGGGCAAGTTTTAGGGTTCAGCGAGGGGCGATCTAGGTACCCGTGAGTTAGGGTAAAATTATCAAGCCCACTCAGTGTGGCCATTGTATTAAAATGAGAGTAATGCTAAATCCTCATCTAAAACATCCTCCTAAGACTTATTGAGGAAAGTGTTAAATTAAAAAGTTAAAGCATTAAATATCTTGAGAATATAAAAAACATTCAATTATTTCTTTATTTAGTAATTAAGAAGATTATTAGGAGAAATGATTAAGAGGATTTAGAATTATACCAATGCTTAGTTGGTTCAAGCGGTTCAGCAGTTGTTCCCCTTAAGCAAGTTCTAGAGTTCGAGTCTTGTGAATGAAAAAAAAAATCAGCAATAGGAGAGCTTTACACCTTTGTGGTTTGACCCGGCTCGACTTCAGATTAGTCGAGGCCCGATGCGGCTTTTGGATACCGGGGGTTTACACAAAAAAATGGACTTTTTATGAAAATGGTGCATCTTGAAATGAATTTCTCATATAGGTGTAGGTTAAAATTTAATTCCCAAAATGGTGCAAGTTGAAGAGTGATGTATAATAAGTTGTAGCTGGGAAGTATGACTTACTTGCATTTTTTTAATTATTTACTTACCTTTTTTTATATATTTTAATTTAGGTAAGTCATGCTTGTGAGGTACAACTTACCTTTTTTTTTAAAAAAATGCATATGAAGTTACTTTGTATCAAATTCGACACATTCTCATTTGATTCTCTCTACTACATGTATTTATTAAGAATGTTAATTATATTTTTTAATTATTAATAGGAGGTGACATAGTAAGAATAAGATGAAACCAAATACAAAGAGTTGAACAAGAACGAAGGGTTCAACCACCAGGCACAAGAAAAAAACCTCTTTATGGTACTGAATCGCTGCATACAAATGAACCAAGTGATGAATAATACATTTGTTTATTTTACTTATAAAATATCTTGTATAATTTTTTTAACTTTATTTTTTCTATAAATTATTTTTTTTTAAGTTAATCAATTAGCTTAAAGAAAATTATGCTTGTAATAAATTATTTTCCTTTTATTACAAGTATAATAAGTACTTTTATTACAAGCATAATTTTCTTTAAACTAATTGATTAACTTAAAAGGAAAATAATTTATAGGAAAAATAAAGTTAAAAAAATTATAAGATATTTTATAAGTAAAATAAACAAATTTATTATTCAAAGTGATTCATCACTTAGTTCATTTTTATGCAACGATTCACTACCATAAAGAGGATTTTTTCTTGTGTGTGGTGGTTGATCCCTTCGTTCTTGTTCAACTTTTTGTATTCGGCCTCCTTTTATTCTTATTCTCTCGCCTCCTCTTAATAATAATAAAATATAATTAACATTCTTAATAAATACTTTTAGTAGAAAGAATTAAATGAAAATGAGACAAGTTTGATATAAAGTAACTTCATATGAAATTTTAAAAATAAATAAATAGAAATTGTGGATGTGAACACTCAATTTTGTCAGAGGCATTTTGTAAAAAATAAAAATAAAAAAGAAAAAAGAAAAAAAAAAGGAAAAAAAAAAAAAAAAGGAAAAATAAAAGGAAAAAGGACTCATCTTTCATTCAGTGACCCGTTATCCAACCTATTGACCTATTAACCCATAACCCATTATACAACTCACAACTCATATACCATTAAATTTATTATAAATCAACTCCAACACTTATCCTAAACAAACTATAACCACTCATCCTAAACAAACCATAACTCATCATCTTAAAAACCCGACTCATCCTAAACCAATCACAACTTATCATCCTAAACCAATCCTAATCACACTTCAACTTAAACACTTCACCTAATCTCCTCCTATAAAAATCCATAACCCACACACAAAAAAGACTTTAGCTTTTAACACATTTCTACGTGCTTTTCTCACTCACGTGACCTTCCCCTACCTCGCCAAAGTTATTTTTTTGCATCATCATCTTCCTCAACTTTCACCTTCATCACCTACCTTATCCATCCATAACCACCCACTTCACCATCTACCTTCATCCTCTTTACTAGCTTCACTTACCATACCTTCACCATTAAACCAAGCACAAACTACCATTTTCATCATCTTCCTCAACACCTACCATCAACCAAATCAAACATGCACCATCAACCAAACCAAACAATACCCACCATCAACCAAATCAAACACCCACCACCAAACCAAAAACAAACCACCACCATCACCAAACCTATAACCCAACTGCTGGCCAGATCGCTTTCGCCGTCGTCCACAGCGTTTGCGAACCGCCACTCACTCCGCACACTGCCACACGAGCTGCCTGCAGCGCCACCGCCAACCGCTTGTTCCGACCTTGACCAACAAGTCGCACCAGGACCACGAAGCCACCATAGCCGCTGCGCCCAGCTTGTCCCTCTCCTCTGTGAACCGGTGCCGTTGTCGAGAACCAGAACCGCACCACACCGGCTAAGCCCGTCCGACACACTATCTAGATCCAGCCTCGCCGTCGAGCCCCTGCAGCGGATCCGAGCCCTGCGAGCTGCTCCAAGCCCAGATCCTGTCGGCGCTGACTAGGTCCGAGTCCCATCGAGCCGCGCTGCCTAGTTGAAGAAGCCCACGACACCAGTCGCCTACAAACCGAACCAGCCCAGCAACACCACCATTGCCGACCTTCATCTCCGTCAAACCTCATCTGCAACTTAGCCAAAAAAGAAAACACCGCCTTTTGTTTTGTTTTTCGTAAGGCCCCTGTTTGTTTTTTTTTTATTTTTTGGTTCTGATCAGTTTAATTTTTTTTATTTTAGAAAGAAAAGGGCTTGGATAAAAGAGTTCATTGGGTTGAAAACAAAAGGATAAAAAATATTAAAAACAAAAAGGTAAAAAAATGAAAAAAAATGAAAAGGTGAAAATATAAAATAATTATTTTTTTAAAAAAAGAAAATAAAATAAGATTAATTGAGTTGTGACAGCTTGTTGATCCTATAATTTTTGTAATCATCTGAGTTGTGACAACTTGATGATTCAAAATTCTTTTTTTTTTCAAATTTAAAAAATAATCAACCCATTATCGTTAAACTTTTCTTTTAGAAGAATAAAATATGATTAACTGAGTTGTGACAGCTTGATGATTCAAATGTTTTTAAATAAAAAATAATTAACCCACAAGTATTTTATATATAACTACGTGACTTTGAGTTTCTCATTACACTTGAGGATACGTAGGAGCGGAATATCTATTTCGTCAAGCTAAATTGTAAATTTTCACAAATTATTTTTTAGTTTTTTTAAAATAAAAATGGTAAAAGAAATATATTATGAGATTATTAAGTTTTGCATAACTAATTTAGAGTAACCGTTTTAGGATGGATGTATTAGGGGTGTCAAAAGGGTTGGTTTAACCATTCGGGCTCGAGCCATTTTCGGCCCTACCATTCGGTCATGTAAATTTAGGGTCGGTATTTTTGCAGAATTTGCCAAAAACCAACCCATTTAGCCTTATGTATGTAATTGTTCAAAGAAATGGCCGACTCAAATATTTATTAAGAAAAGTTGGCCAAATTTCATTTGGGCCATGTAAGTTTCTTGCTAGTATTTTGCTAGCCCAACCCGTTTATTTTGTTGGGCTATTCGGGCTGGCCCATCGGGTTTGGCCCATTTTGACACCCCTACGTATGCATAACCGACTCCCGAATCCAATCTGATTTCAAAGATCATTTTTTTTAAAGGGTTTTTTAATTTTTTCTAATTTAAATAAAATTTGTGACGACTCCTAATAATTTATTTTATTCGTCGCTCTCGCCGCGATCACGGCCGCGACAATGGATGTCATCCACGACTTCATATGAAATTTTAAAAAATAAATAAATAGAAGTCGTGGATGTCATGTACGACTTTATATAATTTTTTTTAAAAAAAAGAAGTCATAAATGACATCTACTATTTCATATGATTTTTTTTAAAAAAAATGGTAAGTCGTGCATGGGAAGCACGACTTACTCAAAATATAATAAAAAATGTAGGTAAGTCTTGTTTTCTAACTACAACTTATTATACATCATTGTTTAACTTGTACTTTTTTTAGAATTAAATTTTAACCTACACCTATATAGGAAATCCATTTTCAAAATGCAGCATTTTTGTAAAAAAATTAAAAAAAAAAGGAGAATTTAGAATTATTCTTAAAGAGATATGTTACTCCATCCATCCCTTTATATTTGTTTTTTAATGTTTTTATTACAAAGATTAAAGATATTATTAAATAACCTCAAATATATAGAGAAATGTAATCTAATATTACTAAAATATCATTTCTCTCACTCCACTAATATACTTTAATATATGTAGTAATTAAATTTAGTTGAGATAATAGTAATTAATACCTTTTTGATATTTTCAAATAAAAATAATTTAGGATAAAATAAATTTTTCTAAAAAGACAAATATAAAAAAATGGAGAGAGTAATATTATTTAGAAGGATTGTGCTAATGAATGCTCTATTAGTAGAGGAACATTTAATACTGTCTATTAAATATTTCTATTATTTAATATAACAAATACTTTACATTTTATTTATATCAATGCTAGTTTTACATTTTTTTTTTCACAGAAATGACACAGACCAAAAAAAACGTAATTGAAAAATTCTCGACCATTCATTTACATCCGGTAAAGTTTATGTACTTATCATTTATGTGAAGCTATCATTATTCTTTTATGTAATATTTTTTATTTATGTTTACGCAACACATTGCTATAAGGATATTCCTTAGCAAATCTGTATTAAAAAAGAAAAGAAAACCACGATTATGTCACACCCAACTGATCCATGCACTAGCTAGTGTGGCTTCCATCTGGTTCAGGCATCTATACTATTTGACCAGAAACTTTTTTAGTAATAATAAAACTGGGGAAATGGTAAGTGACGCAACCAACCATAGTCATGGCATGGCCAATCAGCCATAGAACACAGAGAAGCGTATTGTGAAGAGCGCTAACCAGGGCATGGCAGTGCAGGGCCCCCGCGTGCAACTGTGTCTGTTACACTTGCCTGAATTTCAACTGAAACAAACGGAACTTGATTAAAAAAAAAAAACTGCACCACTTGCAGTTTATTATCTGACTGATAGTTTTTAATTTTTTATTAAGAAAAAGATTATTCATACACTTTTTTTTCATACAATTTACAATTACATGATTAATGTATAAATAACTGATAATTAATGTGTATTATATGATAATTTATATAATAAATTTTTTTTATGTACTAATTATGTTAAATTAATATCTTCAATCATCACATAATACAAATCAATTATTAATTATTTATATGTTAATTATTAGTTATTTGTATGTCAATTAAAATTTTTAATTACTATATAATATATATTGATGACTAGTTATTTATATGTAAATTATAAATAATGTATAAAATTAGGTATACAAATATTACAACTGATTTATTAAAGCACATTTCCTTTAATATTTTATTATAAAAAACTATTCTCAAAGCTTAAGATCCTCTGCAGTTAGAGGATCCCTATCCGAATTGAACACCCATTGCTGCAAAGTAACAAAGTTACAATGTTTGGCTCCTGTTTCTTAGTTCACCATCCTAAGAAAATCAGATATCCAAGAAAGACAATAGAAAAAGAAAAAAAAAAGAATTAGAAGTGAAAGAAAGGCTTTTATATATTTTAATGTCGTAGCATCCATACCAAGCTACAACAGATCATCACAAACAATGAGAATTTCAACTCCATCTCTCTTGCATCATCCCTCACAGGTCACAACTGTTGACATTTTCGAAAGTCCTTACCATTACAACTCTTCACTTTGGTATTTGTCCATATTCAGTTCTGCCTTCATTTCACTTTGTCCTTCAAGTCTCTCCCTTTCTGTGAGAATCTCTTCTCCAATTCTCCCATGATCAACATGCTCTAAAAAATGCACGCTTCAACTTAAGTGGGTGCAAAAGAGTTGGTGGAGTTTTGACTTTTGACAGGGAAATCCACTTCAAACAGGTATTACTCGATTATTGTTGCTTGCTCATTGCTTTTGCAGTATGTTGGCCTCATTACATTATGCTTGACTTCTTCCATTGATTCCTAACACAAATTAATACAGTATGTATATAAGTTAATTTTGGACACAAGCACCGATGCATATGTAAAGGCAGGAAAAATGGTACATGCATCTCTCAATGATTTGCACTATTAGTTTAGGTCAACAAATGTCTAATTGGTTCCTTCCAAGCTTCAGAGGATTTTAGATCCTTCTGTCTTAATACGAGTTGCATTTCTAGTGAGTAAGAGGGGGATTGTCTGCAAAGCATATATATGTTCTTTTTAAAAGAGTATCCCTTTGATGTATGTTGAGGGATTGGGTAATGTTTTTTTTTTTTTGTTCTCTATTTTTGTTTTACTATTCTTTTAATTTAAGGAGGATCTCTTATCCTCGTCTTTTTATATTCTTTTTCTCTTCCTCTTAATGAATTTTTTCTCTTATAAAAAATAAAATCTCTTCTCTTTCATTTAATGAATTTCTTCTCTTATCAAACAAAATGGAAATCTTTCGTATATATTTTACCCCATCACCATGCTTTTTTCTAGCTTGGTAAACGGTTCGCAGTATACATTTCAATATGTTTAACCAGTCATTCGTGTGATTAAGATCAAGCATTTTGCAGATCCGTTTAAATATATGCCTACAACCTCCATCCGTTTAATTCACGGATTGTAACTTGCTAAGTCGTTATATATATATATATATATATATATATATGTAATATATATATATATATGAAGGAGATCCGTTACAATCTTTTTTCATCTACAATCATTTTCAATCGGATTTAACTTTCTAAGTCGTTGAAATATATATATATTATCAAAAAATATATACTTTTTTAAATATATATATATATATTATCAGAAAATATTTACTTTTTTTTTTTAAATATTATTTCAACACTTTTTTTTTCTTAATTAGTTCTCTTGCCCAATAATAAAAAAAATTGTCTCTTTAAGACTAAATGACTTCAATGGCCCAAGTAACCAAAAATAGTCCAAAAGCAAAGTATATATAAAAAAAGTAAAATAAAATAAAAGCAAAAAAAAATAAAAAAGATAAACAGTGAGTTTGCATGCCGGCACGCGAACTTGGGGGCTAAAACGGTGCTAACATGGGTATTTTGCTGCCCCATTTAAAATGCGGTCCAGCCTAGTTCGGCCCGTATATCTTTAACCCGCCGCAAACTGGACTAGTGCATATCATATCGAGTTGGCACATTACCCGCATCAACTTTTTACCCGCCCCCAAGATTAAAATAGGTACTATTTCATTAAAAAATAAGTACTCTTTTTAATCACTTTCAACATTCCCCACCAATCATACATCATGCATGAGTATTTCTAAATGGATGTCGTATACGTATCAGGTACATATTCAGTCACAGTCAGTACAGGTACTTATTGGGTATGTACCCAATACTTTTTTTTGGCCCCTTCAAATTTCGCTATCAAACACGTTAATAGATTCATCTTACCCAAGCATTGCAATGAGCCACTATCACCCAAGTAGCTAGTCCATGCAAAACTCTTTCAAGTTTTGCTACAAATGAAGCAAACTGCTATATGGCTTTGTCACTGTTGAATAGTATTTGGCCTTGTCTGCTTGTCATACTACACTAGTTATTTCCTGTTTTATAATTTATATTGTCCCCTTTCAAGTTTCAAGTTAAATTGAATTATTTGTTTGATTTTTAAATTTGCTGACATGGTACAGAAATGTATGTGTTGAATGTTTTGTTAAGCTTCATAAAAAATTACATAAGCTGCCGATGCTGTCAGAATCACATGCAGAGCCACATGATGAAATGAACCCTTGGATTCAAAATTCCGAAGGCTTGTATCCAGGACACAAAGTGCATCAATTTCTATTCCTATGAGCTCCATGAAGTCATATGAGAGAGAAACTAGTCTTGTAGGAGATGCTGATGGTCCACTATATGCTACCCCTGCTGGAACTGGAAATCTTTTGCAGCAGAGTAGAGTTGTAACAGGAAACAAAGCAATGGAGAGCAAGACAGAAAAATTTGCTACTTTCCATGGCACTGGTTCAAATTACTGGAATAACAACTATGATAGAAAAAATGAACACTTGCTGAGGTCTGGGCAACTGGGAATGTGTAATGATCCTTATTGTACTACTTGCCCTACTTACTTCAAGGCTTCTTCGCCAAGATCTCCAAAAGCTTCAACTATATTTGATTCCAAGGTGTCTGTCTTCTTCCTAAAATAGACTATTATTTCACTTGCCTTTAATTATATAGTGCATAGTCAAACATGTGTGTGTATAATTTGTAGACATTTGATTGAATTATACTTTACTTATGTGATTGTCAAGGTAGCCTATAATTTTCATTTTTATGCATATCTTTACTTTATATTGTTTTTATTGTCAGTCACTATGATGACTATACTTAGTAATGTAGTTGTGGCGTTTTTCCACTTCTCTACATTATCATATTTAATCATTTTCATATATTTTAGTATTATGTTAGACATCAAGATGTTGAACGGTATGTCTATGAATAGCACCTTGTTTCAATTGCTATTCACTTAGATATATATTAATGAGAAAAGATTGCTGGTGCTAAGGCCTGATTTAGCTCAAGCATCCGAAGTTTACTTGCTATTTAATTTTGGTCTATCATGAGTAGCTACTGTTGTAGAAAATTCAGAATATATAGAAAGTTAAGAGTACACAATAATTAATGTATAATCTAGAAAAAAACAATCGTTATTTTGTGAAACACTCATTTGGTGATGCCGGAACAAGAGGGAAAGAAATTTCTTGGAGAATGACTTATCTTCTCCAAGTTGAGCTAAAATTTCATTTTGGACATATAGCTTATGGACTTTTTTCTGTTATTTCGACAATTAGTTGCTTTAAAATCTTTGAAATTGCTGGCCATTGTTAATGAAGTTTGTTGACTATATGGGAAGAAGAAGATAGGACAACAATGAGAGAGAAGAGAGAGGAAAATGCAAATGCAATTCACTAAATAGGATCTGAATAATTGTAATTTGTATTGATAACACTGACCATGAAGGTTTATTTATAATAGTATTAACAACTACCATATGATTCTTACACACTTTGCTTTGGGTACATTACAAGAAACCACTCTCTTAACCCTCAATACTTTCCTTATTACTATACTCCTAACAAAATTCTTATATTCAAGCTGCATCAACGCATATTGTCCTTTTTACTATTAAAACTACTGCTATTGTTGTTATCATTGTTCACTATGAGGGGAAATGGAAGTATTGTTAATTACAATTTCAAGCGGTCTTATTATTTCTCCAATACTTACTTTCTAAAGGCTACTGTAAACTTTACTGCATCATTGTACTTGATCTTCTTGGAACATTGTCCATTTGTAGACATGTATCATCCACTTTCACTTTCATGTAACCAAGCATACTTTTGTTCATATTTTGAATGTTTACAGTTCCACAATGCTCTTTATGGGGATGCCAAGGGTTTTGCAAGAAAACTTTTTTCTTTCTGCTCTTCATATGTTCCTAGAGTTATGAATCCTCACACTAAATTCATACAACAATGGAACAAGTTTTTGGCCATTTCTTGCTTTGCGGCAATTTTTGTGGATCCATTATTCTTCTTCTTACTCTATGTGCAGCAGGTATGATTCTTTTCCTTTTATTTGATTACAAAATCTTGCAAGTTCTAGTCACTTATCTTTCCCTGCTCCTATCTGCAAATTTACTCTGCATTTTTCCTGTTCATTGTATGCAGGATTATAATTGTGTTGACATCGAGTGGACAATAGCAACAGCACTTGTTTTACTTAGAAGCATAAATGATTTGGTATATTTCTTTTACATTCTTCTCCAGGTAACTTCTCAGTAACTACCTTTTCAAAAAGTCCCTCCTTCCTTCCCGCTGCTTTTAATTTGTGTAAATCCATATATTTATAGAAGGGTACCATATTGTTAGTCTGAAAAATATAATCGAGCTCTTTTCTTGACAGCAAGTTTTTTATTATTCAATTTTATCGGTTTTGAGAAGGTAAATATTCTAATGAAGGTATTTCAGAAGAATTTTCTAGCACCAAAATAGCAGGGTTTAGGTTCTTAAAAGCCAACTCAAAGGAATTTCATTCTATTCAAATAAAATTTCACTATCCCACAACACCAAATAAAATAATTTCACTGTCCCATTCTGTAAGTATGTCTGACATCTTGTTGAGTTATCCACCCCTAATTTCACATTAGCCACACTCCATTGGAAACAATTGTTCCATATAATCTATCACTTGTTGGGAATTGTTCCTCCAATCTTCAAATCCTAGGGTATTAAGTAGTTTATATTTATTTTTGGTGAAGAGTTTATATTTACTGACAATAAACCTTACAGTGACACTATCTTACATAGATCAGACTGGAAGAAATAATAAAAATGAAAAGGATTAATTGACAGAGATGATAAATAGGCTGGACTATAACCTTATTGATAGTATTAAGTAGTGTTGCATCTCTGTACTTAAGTATGTCTTGCTTTGTTATTGTTCAGTTGTTCAGGTCAAAAGGAAAAGAAAAGAAAAAGTTCATGTGTCCTGAATCTTAAATACGGTTGTAAAGTTTTTAAGCTTAGTTTGCTACCTTTTCAAAATTTAAAGCTTAAATAACTCTACCAAGTTGCCTCTTTGCAGTTTAGGTTGGCTTATGTTTCTCCTGAGTCAAGGGTGGTTGGTGCTGGTGATTTAGTTGACCATCCAAAGAAAATTGCTCTTCATTACCTGAAGGGTTATTTTCTTTTTGACTTATTTATTGTACTTCCTCTTCCTCAGGTAAATTTCTTTTCATCTCCCTTTCTTCCTTATGGAAACTTGTTTTATTGGCTGAGTTTGCGTATTGTAACTTAGTATTTCAGATAACCATTGGTACATACGACGCAGTTTCTAATGTGAATTATGAGATATACAAGCCTAACAATTGACATATTAGAGATTTAGTTAATTTTTTTAACTACAGTGATTAGGGATTCCTTTGGAATTGAGGTTTCAATTTATTTTCTTGTTTATTTTGAGATATCAATTATTTAGTTATGATATGCTTGTCCTAAATAAATAAGGAACACTTGGGAGAATCTGTTAAGGTTTTCTATGATAGGATCTATTGTAAGTTTGTAATTACTGTTTACAAGAGCCAATTATTTAAAAGCTTAAGTTGTTCGGTGCATGCAGATAAATAATTTTTTATCTCTCACTAACTCCTGCAAGCAAATGCTTCTACTTAAACCATAGACATGCGACAGTCCTGGTGGGAAATTACAAGTGTGAGTTGTAAGTAGAAGAAATATCACATTGGATAGAAATAAACTAAGAGAGGGGTTTATAAGAGGAAAGGACCCATGCACTTAATGCTTTAAGGTTTTGGATTGATATGTGGTGTCCAAGTCCACTTGTAGTTTCTCACTTAGCCCATTGTTGGAGATTTCCTCGTTGTTTATGGCTTCTTTAATGCTAACAATTGGTATTGAAGATAACGGCGATACAAGTGTGGATCTAAGGGATCTCTTGTGTCGAAAGTTTTCTTGATGTTGTGTGGTGGTCAGACGACATGTTCCATTAGTGATGGAGATAACGGCGGTACAAGTATGGGCTGAATACCTCATGCTAACAAGTACCACCTTACATTGTGTTGCAATTGAAAGTAATAAAGAGAATAGGAGCAATGAGGAACAATCTCTTGACAATTAGTCATAGAGGCTTTGATACCTAGTCAAGAATCAATTATCCTAAAAGCTTAAGCTGCCAGTTATAGGCTAGCAATGATTTTTTTATCTCTAACAACTTTTATGCTGTGGCTGAGTAATGCTTAACTCCGTAGATTTTTGTTGTCTTGTTTCTATCTGTGTCTTTATAAACTGCTTGTTGTTCTATCTCATCATGTTCAAGTTTGAATTGAACCACAATACTTTCTCCTTTTGGTGTGTCATTCTGAGGAATAAATTGTGTGTGGACATGAACATGTGCTTGAGAACAAGTAGTTGGCTGCGCAAGGAAAGGTTTATGTATTCATCAAAATTCTTGTCATGACATACATAGTGAAATATGTGCAGATAATAATATTGTTTGTCCTACCAAATACCTTGGACGGAGCAATTTTTGCTAAGAATCTTCTGCGTGCAGCGATCCTTGTACAGTATATGCCCAGATTATTTAGGTTTCTGCCTCTGCTAATTGGCCAGTCTCCAACGGGATTCATACTTGAGTCACTCTGGGAAAATTTCATTATAAATCTTTTGATGTTTATCCTATCTAGCCATGTTGTTGGCTCTTGCTGGTACCTCTTTGGTCTACAGGTGAGTTGAAATAACATTTGAAGCTTCTTTTTCAAAAAATACTAAATTTCTTCCTCACTAAATTTCATAATTTGTTGTATTCCCACCTTGCATGCAAGAGCAGGCAAGCTCCCACTATTTTTTTAGTAGCACAAGCTATAAATTGCATGTCTATTCTCAAACCGTGCTATGAACAAAAAGTTAAAGGTAGAAGAAATAATACTTGATTCATTTTAATGCATCTGATATAATATAATAATATATGTAATGACATTTATAGGCAAGATGAAGTGCTTTGTTCTTTTTTTTTTGTTGGTAATTTAAGTGCTTTGTCAATATGGCAGTAGTATGTGCTCAGAAATTTAATCCTTCTAATTATTACTGCATTATTTGTAAGGCAAATGCTAACATACACATCTTCACATAAAAGTTAGCATTCTACACATTTTTATCAGACAAAAAAAGTCACTTTTTTTTCCCTTGTTACTCTAGTTTTTTATGTCTTTCTTCGTGCATCTCCTAAGCATTGTTGTAAGACTAATATTCGGATATTGTCATAACTAGGAAGTCCTCTCAATAAAAATCACTTTTTCTTTTGTTATTTTATTTTAGAGTTATCAAAATGAGTCAAGTCCGATGGACTAACTCAAATAGTTCGATAAATTAGGTAGGTTAAGCTAGCAAAAGTGAATACAAAATTAAAAATAGTCTGAATTAGTTCGGTTCGTTAACATTACATAAGAGTGGAGAGCCGTCAAAATGAGACAAATCCGATGGGCCGACCTGAATAGCCCGATAAAATGGGTGGATTAGGCTAACAAAAGTGAACATAAAATTAAAAATAGTCTGAATTAGCCCTACCCGAATGGGCTAGCCCGTTACATAGAAGTGGGTTGGATTAACAAAATGCTAACCTGAAACTCACATAATCGATCAGATCCGACCCGAAAATAGTCAGACTCAAGCTGACCTAACCTATTTTGACAGTTATAGGGATGGACAGGACTAAACAAATATTAGTTTGAAACTCATATAATTCGATTTGACCTAACTCGAAAATGGTTTGGCCTGAACTGGCCTGATCCATGACAATTATACTATACTTAAATGATAATGTATATTTTAAAAATTAACAATTTCAATAATTAAATCATTAAATGTTTCTCTCTCTTGATAATTATCATCTTCATAAATCTTTCTGTTTCTCAATAACTATAAATAACTTCATAAATTTTATTAATTAAATTTTTTATTGTTATTTTATTAATAATCTAATATTAGATAATTTTATAAAGTAATTATCATATAAAATTACATGCCATTAGCCATACATGCATGACGTTTTTCTATATTTTTTAGAAGTAAAATATTGTATTATTAGTTTTTTTTATCTGATATTAATTATTGTATTATTGCATTATTATTATTTAAAAATATAAAATGACGTTTGTCTGTAATTTTTTAGAAAAAGTAAATTAGTGTATTATTAATTTTGAAAAAAAAATAATGAGAGAAAAATTTATAAATATAGTAGTTATTAAGAAAGAGAAATATTTATGAAATTGATAATTATTAGGATAGAAAAAGATTTATTTTCTTAATTATTAATAATGTTAATTAATGTAATAGACATTGTCATTAAGTTAGAGTAAGGAGATAAAGGTGGTTTTTATTTTTATTTTTGTCAAATAAAAATGTGTATAATGCTAACCTATAATGAAGTACTATTTTTAATGAAGTTCAACTATCAGAGGTATTATGTTTCCTTGGATGCTTTAAAGATGAGTGGCTCAATTAGAATCAGGAATTTAATTCAGCAAATGAAGGTTAACATTCCAATTTGCTAACTTTCTCCTCTTCACCCTTGTCCTTCTTCCAGAGGGTTAATCAATGTTTACGAGCTGCCTGCCTTAATTCTGCAATTCCTGGATGCATGAAATTCATTAATTGTGACTATGGTCGTACTGGAAACAATCAGCCTGGCCTAACATCAGAACAGTGGAACAACAATACAGATGCCATTAATTGTTTGAATCAGTCCAGTGGTGGTTTTACTTATGGAATCTTTGCCCTTGGTGTACCACTTACTCTAGAAACTAATGTCCTCGGCAAATACGTGTATTCTCTGTTTTGGGGATTGCAGGTATGCATTTCATTCATTATTTTTTTGTTCCTTCTGATACACACATATATATGTAGTGAGGATCAAATGACACGTGTAAAATTTGATGCACCTACTACGCCACTCAATAGCTCATTGTAGAATTTTTTTTTTTTAATCAATTTAACCATTGAAATATAACTATTATTACGTTAATCTAGCATAAATTTTAGAAAACTCATAAAAAAATACAAATAAACTTGTGATATATAATGGTTGACATTTCTGCAATTATTTGAAAAAAAACACATTATATGTTGATTTTAAGACATTCAGTGGAATACAAAACAATCTTGGATTCATGTGAAATTTTTACAAGCATGATGTGTGCACTAAACTTTTAGTCAAATGGTGAATTTTGTGAAAAAAATTATTCATAGCTGTAAATTTGATTTTGGTGTAAAATTATTTCATGCGGAGAGAGTATCTAAGATGCATTGAATATTAAAGATTTAAATATTTATTAGTCAGAGTATTTGCTCATAGGCTTATATTATCATATCGAATGTTAGTGACTAAGTTATGGTAGTAATAAAAATAAAGTGACATATAAATTTTATTATCCTTGAGGATGTGAGGCTAAATGAGGTGCGTTTTGAGCTTGACAAGTTTATATTTCTGCAAAAAGGATACTTAGGTCCCTTAAGTTAATTTTTGTTTTTAATTTGGTCCTATAACTTTTTCTTTTGTCAATTTGGTTATTTAAGTAGAGAATTATCAAGTAATATGGTCTTTTGTCTCGATTACATCACCCCTACTCACGGTACATGAGGACATGGCACTAACGATAATTACCTGGCTCTATCGTGGTCGATAAGTGGCTTAGCTAGACAAGAAGAGGCTGACACGACATCGTTTAGGGTTGATGATACTTCTATTAGGTCCCTTTACTTTTAATTTCGTTTTTAATGTAGTTCCTTATTTTTTATTTTGTTTTCCATTTGGTCCTTTGATCATCTAAACAAACCCTAATCTCTCATATGCCCATCAACTCCCAAACTAAAGCCCAATTATTTTAAAACATAGAAGCAAATTAAGGGTAAGAGTGATACTGTATGCGAGCAAAGTTGAAGAGAATGATGGCTCCAATGGGTGGTGCATGTGGAGTTTGGGTGGTCCTTAGTGACTAAGCTAGAGGCGATTAACGGTGGCACATATGTGACGAATAGAGGTCTAAGCGATAATAGGTGAAGACGAAGGTGGCTTGTATAGAGGAAGTGACGTTGTGATTGTGGATCTCAATGAGTGTGTGATGGTTTCATAAGAATTGATGGCAGCTTGATGGAGAGTTTGGTGGTGGCCATGCTGTAGAAGCTCTGGCAGTGAGAGCTATGGCTAGGCTATGAGTAGAGATTGTGGGTGATTTGGGTTCACTGGTGAGGGCTTCATTTGGGTTGGAATGGTTGGAGGTAGAGGTGACGATGGACTAAGGCGGTAGTAACAATGCTTCTAATAATGCAGGGGAAGCTAGTGTTACGGTTTATTTAGATTAGTAATGAGGGAAAAAGGATATTTTGGTCCATTAACTCTTTTTTTGTTTTGGTTTGTTAATGGTCACGCTAGAGCCAAATCATCATCATTGGTGTCACGTTCTAACTTCCATTAGTTGGGGTTGGGGGTGACAAAATCATGATAGATGACCACATTGATTAATAATTCTCCACTCAAGGGATCAAATTAACCAAAAAAAAAAAAAGGTTCAGCACCAAAGTACCCTTTTTGCCTTATATTTATGTTTTCAAATATATTCATAATAGAGATTTTATTTTATTTTTTGTTTTTACTTTGGTCATCGTTGAAAAATTAGAGAGAAAACAAAGTTTGGAATTGTGTGTGTGAGAGAGAGATAAAGAGAGTGATAGAGAGAGAGAGAGAGAGAGAGAGAGAGAGTAATGTAGAACCAAAGGAGAAGGAGGCATTCAGTACCAAGAGATTCGGTCTTAAGAAACAAGAATATATTTAACTGATTTCAAATGATAAGTTTTGAAACCCTAAAATACTGATAGAAGAGATATTTATAACTCTATTACAAAACAAATCAAATGTAACCAGAATAGAGAAAATCATAATAGGCTAATCTTGTTTTAATCACATTCCTAAAATGGACAAAATCCCTAATTAACAAAATAAAATCTCAAATTAAAATAACATAAAATTAATAACTAATAATGCATCATTCCCCCCACCGAGAAGACTCTCATTCGGAGAAGTAGAAAACTGGTAATCCTTCTGGTATGTCTAAAAGATAAATTAAGAGCAAATGCACTCTTTTGCCAAGTAATATAGGACTTTTGAGTCCCAGTTATCGATCCCACAAGGAATAAATGATAATTACTAAAATTGTAAAACTCTTATATTATTTAGACAATCGAAATTGTATGTAAGATCCAAATTAAAAATAGAAAACTAATAAAGACTATAAAGAACAATCAAATAAAAGATGATCCAAGATAGAGAGGCACTAGGACACAAGGTTCACTTGAATCTCATTATTTGGATCTTTTTTTCAATTATGAAATAGGTAATTCTTTTTCCAATATTATCTTATTTACTATTGAATCGCAATGGTCATGGATGAAACAATATTCTATTCTTAATTTAATCTACCTATTTGGTCATTTAGTTAAATTAATCGAGAATGCATTAAGTTCCAATTTCAAGATATGAATTAACATCTCGTCAATTCCATTGGTAGGAGAAATTAATGTTTGGTCATTCACTAATATAATCCTAAACTTATCATATAGATCCACTCATTGAGTACGGATGGTCACCGGTCAATCAATGAATTAACAAATGCCACAAGTGATCAAGTTATGACAAGAATGCAAGCAATACGATAAAGTCATAAAGAAATTACTATAATCAATTCAGAAATCAGATCCAAATAATTAAGAACACAAGATCTCCCATAGCCCTAGCTATGAGTTTAGCTACTCATATTCAATAACAAATCCATATTAAAACACCATTTTAACGAAAGAAAAATCTGAAGGAAAATTAAAAGGAAGAGAAACCAAAACTCGGGATTGAGGTCTTCTAGCCTTTGAGAATTAAGCCTTCTCCTCGGATTTATCCTCCTAAATCTGCTTGTCCTGCCTGCTACATCTGCCTGCAACTTTCTCTAAAAAATTCTTCCCCTCCGTTTTCATTTCAATTCCAAGACCCTCTTCTTATAATAATTCTCCCATCAAGTTCAATAATTCTCTACTAACCAAATATCTCACTTGCCAACCAAATATTCCACTTCCATGTTATCCTACCTTCCTTCCCACTAATAATGCTTTTGCCAGCTAATATTCTCCAATAATGCTCTCCATCAATTCCAATCAATTTTCTTATATTTTTTTTCCACAACCAATTGTACTTCCTTGTTTTCTTTGCACGACCCCACTACTTGTGCTTTTTCATCACAAACTGTGGGTGACATTCAATTGGGTTTTGTTTTCTTCCAAAATTTATTTGACAATAGGACCCACTTTGCTTCTATCTTTAATTTTTGTCTTTGCAATTTTCTCCTCCATATGAACAACTCCTCAATTTCTTCTTTCAATTTTTTATCAAGTCCACCACTTGCTTCCTTCAATTTAATGGTTGTTGTTCTTCAATTTCATCTTCTCTTTAATTTTATTTTCCTTAATTGTACACAACTTGAAATTTATCATAAAAATTAAATTAATGACTTCTTTTAATAATTAAATCAATAACAAAGTCATTAAAATCAAATATAATGACACCGAAATATCAAAAGGAGGTGAAAAAAACAAGAAATTGAACCGTAAAAATATGACATATTGAAGGTTCATCACTTCAAAAGAGAAGGGTATAGGAGGCGAAGATTATTCTCGAAAATCACCAGTTTTCTACTTCTCCAAAAGAAGTAGAAAACTGGTAATCCTTCAAAAAAAGAGGGTATATGAGGCGAAGATTATTCTCAAAAATCTAAGTAGTTGGTAATCTTGTGTTACAACTTTCATATTCATCAAACTCATCATTGACATCAGATGGTTGAACTCTTTCTTTCCTAGTGTTATCTAACAAATTATGATGTTGAAAGATCTGTTCAATCCTTTCACTCATATTTGTTTGATTACCCTGAAAGTTAGCAATATATATCCTAAGGGAAGCAACATCAACTCTAAGGGCTGCTTAATTAGCCTTTAAAGTGGCAAGATGCTCATTTTGAGTTTTGTGTTGCATTTAGGGTAATTTATAATTATAACTTATTTACACTTTGTCTAGTTGGCATT
The DNA here is from genome assembly GCA_029884605.1 of Ormosia emarginata. Classification (NCBI taxonomy): domain Eukaryota; kingdom Viridiplantae; phylum Streptophyta; class Magnoliopsida; order Fabales; family Fabaceae; genus Ormosia; species Ormosia emarginata. The sequence continues at coordinate 15,949,016 of JAQQTP010000072.1, forward strand.
ACCATACTTCAAGTTATACCTATTTGGGTTTTTATTATTGACTTACACTTGGCATAACCTGAACTGTAAAAGGTCAATTTGCAGCCTTTACCATTGATTTTCATTCTTTTTTTTACCACAATTATTGATAATCTCAATAGGGTTTACAACTTATCATTTGAATCCATTGAAATCTATTTATGTTTCTTGAAACTGAGTCTCTTGGCATTGAGTGTCTCTTTCTTTTATAGTTCTACATCATAGAGAATGTAAAAAGGATTTAACTTTAGGATGAAGCTATTTATAGTATACTAGTTGAAAGAGTATATAATAGTATGTGTCAATCTTAAGTCGTGATCAATGCACAAGTTAAAGTTAACTCACCACTCATTTAGCCTAACAAGCCTAACAATAGAATACTTAGAAAAGAAAAAAAAAACTTAAATCTTAGCATGGAATTGATGAAAATCTGACAAAGTCTCTTCTAAAACATGAACAAACTAAATATTTATATTCAAACTAAATAGTAGTGCATAACTAGAACCATTGTCAAACATGAACATCTTTCTCAAGCATCAATCATAAATACAAACATAATCGACTATACAAATGGGCATATCAAGACTCTATGTCATATAACATCCAAAAAGAAATACAATCTTATCCCCTACAGCTACAACATGGCACTAGCCACCAATAATAATGAAAGCCTACCAAAAAAACAGTCACTCCTAGGTAGAAAAAGTAAAATCCAGGAACTTGCTCTGCTTAACACGAATTTGAAGGAAAATGAATGTTATGAGTCACACAGATTTAGTAAAGGCATAATAAATGAAGTGAATAAGAAGGAGAAACAAGTAATAACTTAAATATTTAAACTTTAAAAATGACTCCGAATTTGATAATCAAAGGGATAAAGTTATAAATGAAACCAATTTGTCAAATGCTTGCTTTTTCGAAAATGTTCATAAATAAAAGTTAGCCAAGAATAAAAAAAACACTAGTTAGTTATATATAAAATAATTCATATGAGTTACACATGAAAGAGCTATATATATAATTTGAGGAGTCAAGTTCACCCAATAAGTCACATATCCATATGAAGTCAGGGGCCTCACCTTACCTAACAACATCTAATGGCTAGGGTTTGTTCACCCTACAATCGTTTCAAGCCAAGGACTTCACCTCACCTGACATAATTTTGAGGCTAAGATCTTCTCACCTTACAACCACAAAAAGGAGATAAGGTTCCTCTCACCCAATAGGTTAATTGAATCTAGTATGTATACATAGACTGTTACATCTCGTCACTAATGATAAACAATATCGTTATATTTCTTTGTTAATAGTAAATATTCTTTTAACACGTAACTCATCATGTATATTTAAAATATAAAGTCAGCTTAAAATATAGTAATCAATTTCAATCCATCAAAATTATTAATTTCTCAAGTACCAAAATAATATTCAAAACCATCATAATTTGACTCTTATGAATTGCAATTTACAAAAAAAACATGTAATCAATATAGCCATAGTTGTAGAGCATAATCAATATCATTGTTAAAGATTTAGAAAATGTCTAAAATAATAACTCTCGAATCCAAATTCATAAAAATGAAAAAAAAAATAAAATAAAGTAATAATTCCATATTGGTAATGAAAGTTGTACTTTAGTCATAATCACTTAAATAAGATTTATTTTGAAGAGAAAATTCATATGCTTGAAAGACATTGTTTCTCCATAAAAATAGAAAAAAAAAATGTCACCACGCAAATTAATCACTTATAACTACAAAGAACTAACTTAACCGCTCCGAACAACTTTAGGAGAAAGCAGCATAGTATCTAATGAATATGGTCATAAACAAATATTTTGACAAGTTAAGATAGATCAAACAAAAACTTACATTAAGACGCAACCTCAAGGAAAAGCATTTCTTTTAGATATCACAAGTGAACTTTAAAATTTATAAGTTTTGTCTATAAATGGGGGATTCATACTCTCAACCCAACCACAAGGCTCCTAACTACCTTTTAGAAAATTTCCTCAACTCTTAGCTTATTGTCGTTCCTTTAAAATATAGGTTTACCTACTAGATATTATGAATTTAAGACACAAGTACCATGAATAAATAAAATAACTAAATCATAATTAAAATTTTGAAGTGACAAGGCTTTAGAAAATTTATTAAGGATAAACAAACATAGATAAAATCCCTAATTATATGATTTAAGATTTTCAAGAAAATCATGTGAAAAACTAAGATTTAACTTCCTTATTACCACTTATTAGAACCTCAATTCTCAAATCTTTATATTTCTACTCAAGGCTCCAAAACACACTCACCCACTATGTTGAGATAGCAAGGCTTGTGAGATTCCATTTAGTACTAAAGGAACAAGAATTTAAGAGTAGAAACTTGCCTCGGGTTATTGATTATTGAATGCAAGCTAGAACGGAGAGGAAATAAAAAGAATTTCTTTGACCTCCCGTGGAGCCACCCACAACATAACCTAAAGAGACTCTCTTCTTTAATTTAGAAGTGTCAAAATGAACTAATCTACTATAGACCAAGTAAATTTTAAGTTGTGCCAAAGTTGTAATGGGTCAACAAATTGTTAATCCAGTCTGACCCTATGCAGTAGGTTGGGCAAGCTTGCTTGTGAGCTCAAATTATATTTTTTTTTATTAATTTTTTGTTATATTTTTATATTTTAAAAATTTTATCCTTGTGCTTCAATCTTCGTCTCTGTGTTTTTCTTTGACAAAATTTTGGTTTAATTCCTTGTATCATTGTCACCCAATTCTCAAATTAAACAATAATAAGTGGAGATTTTTTTCACAAGTCAGTAACATCCCCGTCCTTTAGTTTCTCTCTCCTCCGCTACTTCCTTCCTTGGTTGCTTGTGAGCGCATTGCGACATCAAGAAAGACGAAAAACCACCACCAGTATTCCATGCTGTGCTTTGCCATACCACGTAGTAGCACTACCATTCCCATAGCCACCCCCGAAAAAAAAAAGGTCAAATTACTAAAATAAAACAAAAATAAAAATGAAAGCAGCAAAACGCAAGAAACGAACAGGGGAAAGGGCTCATACAAAGAGAGCTTAATATGTGAATTGGATCACGATTTGACCTAAGTTTTGTCTATTGCATAGTTTAAGTTTCAATAAACATAAAACAAATTAATAATAATATTTGTGATATAAATATTAATTTATATTAAAAAAGAAATGATAAAATATTTTATTTATTATATAAATTATTAATAAAATAATTAAATATTGAGCCAACAAATTAACCCAGTTCATTGTGGGTCAAAATCTATTCGAGTTTAAATTTTTTTATTCTAACCTATGATCAGGATTCTTTGTAGTTTTTCTTAAATTACAAATAATCTCAACCCTTGAAGATAATTGTTTGTACGATAAAATGATGAAGGAAATATGATTTAGTGAAAACCCATCATAAGATTTCAACTGCAGGTGGTGCAATTCATTTTTTGAATGCTAGAGGATCTGATTCCCCATCCTTCACATTTTGCCTAGTTATCCATCATTTTGACATCTCTACTGCTGAACCAACCGTTGTTCGAACATTTTATGTTTGTTGTTGTTTAGAATAAATGATCAAATTATTCTCTGAATGACTCAACGTTGGTGATATTAATCCTAGAATAATGAAAATTATTTTTGAAATTCTTGAATGTTCATTTCTTTGTTTAAATTAGTCCTTCACACTAGTTAATCGGTAGACATTCAAATAATAATTTAAATGACAAAATACACATTCAATGACTTCAGGTGTTATTTTCATCATTTAAGAACTAATATGATTGACATTATATTTTTTAAGAATTAATTTGATCATTTTTTTAACTTGAAGGTAAATTGATGAAAATACCCTTAAAAGAAAGTTTTATTCCAACCTTATCCCTCCCATGATTTTTTAGTTGTCACATTATGGTAAGCCAATTACCCCTTAATGAGACTCCTAATTAACAGAAAACATTAACTAAAATCAATTTTCCAACTAATCACCCTCAAGGGTCAATACTTCCTTAACTCACACAACCTTCCTTGTTAGTTCTCCATACTTTTAACAATCATTTTGGCCTAGATCTTGACATTTCTTGCACAACAAAATCTTGTTTTAAATGACAAAATTTTATGAAAAGCCTAAACGCACTGAGTGGGCAACAATCACATGCAGAAGAAAACAAAATTACATATCAAAGGAGCTCTTCAATGACCTAAAATACACATACTTCAAAAAAATAAAATAAAATGAAAGTGTGCTAAAACATTTAGATGTGAAATATTCAGTTCTGTTTTTTCATGAGCGCCTGAGGCATTTGGAATGTTTTGGAAACTCCCAGTAAAAAAAGAATATAAGATGTCTTTGTTATATGTTTTCGAGAAAGTCACTGCAAAAATTAAAATTCTACTGTCAAATAACCACGAACATATCTAAGATGGTCCAGCGAATGCATACAGCCACAGAAGAATCAATAAGAAAAAATACCATGACAAAATAACTATTCAATGTAAGGATTAATTGATATGTCATATATGACCATAGAACACCAAATATAGACTATGTAAGTTGCGTACTTTGCTTGGCCAAGATTAGGCTGAATGATCACATTAGAACGAGAAGTCTTCTCCTACAGTCTCCAAGTTGAAATGCAACTCTCAATAGTTAAAACACTTATGGTTATGAGTAGAAAAGAGACCTTGCTTATATTTATACATAATGTTAACCTTAGTTAGCCCTCCTATCATGAGCTACTAAAGAACGAGCCTATACTAATAGTCGCATGACACATCAATCCAATAAAGTGTAATAGGCCAAAACAATAAGATCACCCTTGATCTATTCTTTCTTTCATATGGATCAACCATTAAGTCATTTTAATAAAACCCAAAACATCAAAAATAGTGGCAGCCCACAATAGAAAATATTCTAACATTCAAAACTTTCTTCTCAATATTTCTCACTCACCCAAGAAATCTCACACACTAGATATTTTCACAATGCACACTAAAGTCAGCACTCCTTTTTTCCTTGCTGTGGCGCATACCATTTTGATTTACTAGCTTTGCTTTTACACAAAAGCATGACTATGTTACTAGACTAAGATAGGAAACATTAGAACCGAAGTGAAGATGACTTTTCCAACTCTTACGATAAAGCCAAGCATTATGGAAATCATATTTGATTGAAGTTCTACTCACAATAAGATACTTCAATTATGCACATAGATGTTATTTTTATGATCCAATATAAAAATGAAAGAAGGTGCAATTTGAGTAATTTAATTAATGTAATTTTATGAAATTACTTAGAACCTATTAATATTATTATTAAGAACCAATCATTTTGAAAGCTTAAGTTGTTAAGAAAAGACACTTGAATAGTTTTCAATATCTAGCACACCCTTCTCCCAAAGCCCTTTGGACTTGAAGCGTAACAAAGCACATGCACACTTTTTATTTTGCAAAACTATAATTTAATTAGAATGGAAAATACAAGGCATGAACTTAGGGATGGCAACGGGAAGGGGCGGGGATGGGTAGTAGCTCCCCGCCTCCCACCCTCCGTCTCTGCGGATAATATCTCGCTTCCGCCCCGCCTCATATCCGTGTAAGATCTGCGTTTATTATTCTCTCGCGGATAAGCAGACTCGCGGATATCTCATGAGTATCTAATAAATTATAAAAAAATAATAAAATTAAAAAATAAAATAAAAAAAAAAAATGAAAAAAAATATAATACTATAAAATAAATGAAGTTTTTTTTAGTAATTTTATATAAAATATTTTTTTATTTTTTTTTTTCGAGTACTAGCTGGTACGAGGGGAACCATCCCCGCCCCCGCTTCTATTTATTAAATGAGTATAATACAAATGAGTATTTATATTCGTAAGAGAAATTAAACGGATATTATTCGCCCCCGTCATAATTATTACCCGCGGACGCGAGGGCGGATAAAATTGCCATCCCTACATGAACTCCTCGCCACTTGATCATAGGATCTCTAATACCAAGTCAATTGTCAAGGCCTAATTTGTACCACCAATCCTAAAAACTAAAGCTGTGAGGTAAATGCCTATGAATGGTTTGATATCTCTAACAATTATAACCTGTGTGATCTTTACACAGCAACTCAGTACTTTTGCTAATAGTCAACTCCCTAGCCGTTATGCGTGGGAAGACCTTTTTACTATTGCCGTCCAGGCATTGGGACTCTTGCTTTCTGCGCTTTTCATTGGAAACATACAGAACATTCTTCTGGCTCTTGGACGGAGGTAGAACTTATCTATGTTGCAAGCTTTAGAAACTTTGATGGTCAATTTCTAATGTGTTTAATATTGTAATACGCTTGATATATTTCCTGCCCTCCCTTTTACAGGAGGCTAGAAAGGGAACTTAGACGCCGTGATGATAAGCAATGGATGAGCCATCGGGACTTACCAGAAGATCTAAGGAGGTATAAAATTTCTCATTCTTTTCATGAATCATATCCACATTGCCAAAAAAAAAGTATTTGTCTATTGCTTGATTCACCGTTTTACACGACAAGACTAAATTAAGTTAGCAACTTCTGAAGACTTCTTTTAGATTTTAGAGGCAAAGGACAATTTGGAATGTCTTCTTGCCTCTATTTGTATCTGTCTGCAAATATGTCCATGTTTTTGTATGTGTGTTTATTAAATATGATCAATCACTCCGTACATTAGAAGTACACATAACCCTGCAACGTATGGAAAATAATTGTTGAGAGCATCTTATTGGGCATGCTATTGAATTAAGTTCCTAGCTCTAGTAATGGTAGTGATATAGACAATGTACATATATGAGTAACTATTGATTATGCTATAATATAGCATGACTATAGACCTGAATGCTAAGAAAATAGTATGTCTACTATTTCTTATTTTTATTTAGGTATTGCACAAGTGATAGATAACACGTTTGTCATGCAGGAGAGTACGACAGGATGAACAGTATTCTTGGGCTGCAACAAGAGGGGTGAATGAAGAAATGCTTATGGAGAATTTGCAAGAAGATCTCCAAAGAGACATAAGACGTCATCTCGTCAAATTTGTTGAGAAAGTATGCACTTGAATATCTGTGGCATAAATGACTAGTTATAACTACATCAATTTATCATGCTTACACTTGAGTGGATTGTAATTATGTGGTTTAGATGTTAGGTGATAGGCATAGACGTAGACCTCCTATTAGAAAGGTGTATGTTAGGCGCAATAATAGGAGGGAAATAACTGAATGTAACTAACTCTTATGTAGTGAGTTACTTGTCAGCTATAAATAGAGGAATCATAACATCTGTTAGGGGTCTTGGAAGGAGATTAGAAATTGGAGTAGGCTGGTTTATCAGAAGCCAGAGTATGTAATTTTGCATTCTTGAGAAATAAACGAATTCTATTTCTCCTTCCAGAGTTACATTGATTCTGGAGGTTGAGTATTTTCTGTTATTCTTTCCATAATTCTTCCTACTATTACTACCGGTCTTATCACTGGTATCAGAGCACCGATCCCGGTGCCCTGAAACAAAGGACCCACAACGTGCTGCGTATGGTGCGAAGAAGGAGCAGGGAGCAAAATTTAGAAGATTGGAATCAAGAAAGGGAGGAAATGCAAACAAGATTGGAGTTGAATGAAGCAAGAACCAAAAGAATGGAGGATATGCTGTTAGCAATGGCTGCGAAATTGGGCCTGAGGCAAGAGGATAACCCCAACGTAGAAGAAGGACCAGGGGATGCAGGCGGAGAGGATTCCATCCACGGTGGGTTTCGTTTCGACAATCTTGGAGGTCAAGGGGGAGAACGTTGGCACAGGTTGGAAATTCCCATTTTTTCAGGGGATGATGCTTTCGGTTAGACCAATAAACTTGAGAGGTATTTCTTTGTGAAGGGAGTTACTGCAGAGGAGAGAATGCAGGCTATCATGGTGGCTCTTGAAGGTAGAGCCTTGAGTTGGTATCAATGGTAGGAGAGGTGCAATCCATCACCCACTTGGGAAGGCTTCAAGATGTCAGTCATTAGAAGGTTCCAACCATCTATGATACAAAACCCATTCGAATTATTGCTGGCTCTCAAGCAAACAGGGACAGTAGAAGAATTTGTGGACAGTTTCGAAAGGTATGTAGGTGCTTTGAAAGAAATAGACCAAGAATTCGTAAAAGGAATATTCTTGAATGGGTTAAAGAAGGAAATCTAGGTTGAGCTTAGGTTGTATTAGTCCAAGACTCTTTCGGAAGGCATTCAAAAGGCTTTGATGATCGAACAAAAAATCAAGTGTTGCATAAGGCAGTAAATAGCAGCCATTCAAGATCAGCAGGGCATTATCTCAGTAATCCCTCAAACAGAGTAGTCACAGTACATCCAAGAACCAATTTTGAGAAGAAAACAGAGGTGCAATCAGCAGGGAGTGTTGTGGGAAATTCTGATCCCATCCAGACAGCAGAGAATTCCTGGAACAGAGGAGGGGAATTTAAGCATTTGACAGGTGCAAAAATAAGGGAAAAACGGGAGAAGGGTTTGTGTTTTCGTTGTGATGAACCCTATAATCGAGAACATCGCTGCAAGAATAAGCAATTACGCATGATCATATTGGAGGAAGAGGAGGATGGGGAAGAGGCAGAAAACTACAACTCCCTACAACTCTCATTATGTTCAATGGCTGGCCTCACATCTGCCAAATCTTGGAAGGTAGGGGGGCAGTTAAAGGATCATTCAATTATCATCCTCATAGATTGTGGAGCTTCCCACAATTTCATCTCAAAAGAGTTAGTGGATCGATTACAATTGGAAGTGGAGGAGACCCCATCATATGTGGTAGAGGTAGGTGATGGGCACAAGGTGAGATGCAAGGGAAAATGCAAAGGATTGGTGCTGCGGATACAGAATTTAGAGGTAACACAAGACTTTTACTTGTTTGGCTTAAATGGAGTGGATGTGGTATTGGGATTAGACTGGCTCGCTAGCCTTGGGGAAGTCAAAGCTGATTTTGGGAGGTTAGAACTCACGCTGAAAAAGGGGACAAATGTGCACAAAATCGTGGGGGATCCAGCGTTGACTAAAACAGAACTATCCTTTGGTGCATTCATGCAAGTTTTGAAGGAAGAAAGGGAGGGAATGGTGATCCATTGTGACTCTGTGATGAGATCCCAAGAGCAAGCTGCAAACATTCCAGCAGAAGTCACAGGATTATTGCAGGAGTTTGAAGAGGTATTCAGAGATCCCCAAGGTCTTCCCTCTAATAGGAGATATGATCATGCGATTTACCTTAAGGAAGGGGTTGAAACTCCCAACTTACGACTTTATAAATACCCTCACTATCAAAAGTCAGAGATAGAAAAATTAGTGCTGGAAATGGGTAATAAGGCCTAGCATTAGCCCTTATTCGAGTCCAATCATCCTAGTGAAGAAAAAAGATGGAGGATGGAGATTTTGTGTTGACTACTGGGCCGTAAACAAGATCACCATACCGAATAAATTCCCTATTCCCATTATTGAAGAGTTGCTGGATGAGCTAGGAGGCGCCACTGTTTTTACCAAGTTGGACCTCAAATCCGGCTACCATCAAATTCGTATGCGGGAGGAAGACATAGAGAAGACTGCATTTAGGACTCATGAAGGGCACTATGAGTTTGTGGTGATGCCCTTTGGATTAACAAATACTCCTTCCACCTTTCAAGCTCTCATGAATGAGGTCTTCAAACCATTTTTAAGGAGATTTGTTCTTGTTTTCTTTGACGATATATTAGTATATAGCAAGGACTTGGCAGCACACATCAACCATTTATGGCAAGTGCTGAAGGTGCTGAGGAAAAATTCATTGAAGGCGAATAAGAAGAAGTGCAACTTTGGTCAGTCCAATTTGGAGTACCTAGGCCACATTATTTCTGAAGGAGAGGTGGCAGCTGAGAAAAAAAAAGATAGAAGCCATGTGTTTGTGGCCTAAACCTAAGAATGTAAAAGGACTTAGAGGTTTCCTCGAACTTACAGGGTATTACAGAAGATTTGTGAGGGATTATGGTAAGATAGCCAAGCCACTAACTGAGCTCCTTAAAAAGGACAATTTTAGTTGGAATGAGCAGGCTGAAGCTGCCTTTGAAGCATTAAAGGGCGCCACGGTAGATCTGCCATTGCTGGTTATACCAGATTTTTCTAAAGAATTTGTGGTGGAAACAGATGCCTCAAGTAAAGGCTTGGGAGCAGTGTTGATGCAAGGGGGAAAGCCTTTGGCTTATTGGAGTCAAGGCCTATCGAAAAATGATCAACAAAAATCATTCTATGATAGGGAACTGATGGCATTAGTATAAGTTGTTCAAAGATGGAGGCATTATTTACTCGGAAGGCATTTTATAATTAAAACTGACCAAAGGAGCCTAAAATTTCTGACTGACCAGAGGTTGTTCAGTCCAGAACAATTTAAATGGGCAGTTAAATTGATTGGGTTAGATTTGAATACAAGCCGGGGAGAGAGAACTTGGGCGATGCATTGTCACGTAGGGAAATGTATTCACTATCTCAATTTTGACAGTAGATGAGATGGAAAAATGGTGTCAAGAGGTGCAACAGGATCCTAAATTACAACACATTATCCAAGAGTTATTAGTTGACCCACACTCCCGTTTGGTTATGAATTGAGGAAAGGCGGATTGCATTTCAAGGGGAAGTTGGTCTTTGTCTAGAGAATCCCAGCCATTATTGCGAGTGCATGATACTCCTATGGGAGGACACTCGGGGTTCTTTCAAACTTACAAACGAGTAGCTAGTTTTTTGTATTGGGAAGGTATGAAAGAGGACATCAAGAAGCATGTAGAAGAGTGTGACATATGCCAAAGAAACAAGTATGAGACCCTAGCTCCAGCAAGTTTGCTACAGCCTTTACCAATTCCCACTCAAGTCTGGATGGACATTTCCATGGATTTCATAGGAGGACTCCCTAAAATAAAAGGGAAAGACACTATTTTTGTGGTAGTGGACAGATTAACTAAATATGTTCATTTTTTTTTTTGCCTTGGGCCACCCTTTTTCAGCCAAGGAAGTGGCGGCTATATTTCTCAAAGAAGTGGTAAGATTACACGGGTTTCCTTCTTCCATCGTTTCGGATAGGGACCAAATCTTTTGAGTCACTTTTGGAAAGAGTTGTTTCGTTTGGCAGGTACTCAACTTAAGCTTAGTACGACTTATCACCCTCAAACAGATGGTCAGACGGAGGTTGTTAATAGGTGCCCTGAGACCTATCTCTGGTGTTTTACCGACACTAAGCCAAAACAGTGGCCTGAGTGGTTATCTTGGGCTGAATTTTGGTTTAATATGAACTACAATGCCTCGGCCAAAATGACTCCTTTTCGGGCACTGTATGGGAGAGATCCTCCTTTGTTGATTAAGGGCAGTACCATTCCTTCAAGAGTGGAGGAAGTGACGAGAATTACTCAGCAACGAGATGATATGCTGCAGGAACTTAGACAGAATCTGCTGAAGGCTCAAGACCAAATGAAATCTCAGGCTAACAAGCATAGGCGACAGCTGGAGTTTGCTGTAGGTGACTGGGTGTACTTAAAACTGCAACCCTATAGGCCGAGATCTCTGGCCAAACGACCATATCAGAAGTTAGCCCTGCACTTCTATGGACCTTATCAAATCATAAGCAAGGTAGGTGCAGTAGCATACAAGCTGGAGTTGCCATCATACACCAAGATTCATCCACTCTTTCATGTATCTTTGCTGAAAAAGGCTCTCAAACCTAGCCAGCAACCTCAGCCTTTACCCCCCATGATGAATGACGAACATGAGTTGGAGGTGCAACCAGAAGACATACTGGAATTGCGGGAGGGCCATATGGGAGAATTAGAAGTGCTAATGAAGTGGAAGCAGCTGCCTACGTGTGACAGTACTTGGGAACTAGCAGCCGACATCCAAGACAAATTTCTTCACTTTCCCCTTGAGGACAAGGTGGTTCTTTTAGGGGGGGTATTGATAGGCATAGACATAGACCTCCTATTAGAAAGGTGTATGTTAGGCGCAATAATAGGAGGGAAATAACTGAATGTAACTAACTCTTATGTAGTGAGTTACTTGTCAGCTATAAATAGAGGAATCATAACATCTATTAGGGGTCTTTGAAGAAGATTAGAAATTGGAGTAGGTTGGTTTATCGGAAGCCGAAGTCTGTAATTTTGCATTCTTGAGAAATAAACAAATTTTATCTCTCTTTCCAGAGTTACATTGATTCTGGAGGTTGAGTATTTTCTGTTATTCTTTCCATAATTCTTCCTACTGTTATTGCCGGTCTTATCATTAGGTGAACTTCAAAATCTCAGCCACTATGTTTCATTTAAAATTCTGTTTTCCTTAGGTCTCTACTTGTAACCTGCTAGAGTTGGATAAAAGTTTAAATTTGAAAACCATTTTGATGGCAAAGCTTTATATCTTCTTCATGAAAATGATATATCAAAAGCCAAAGTTTGTCAAACAATCCAGAAAGTTCTTAGCAATGATGATTTAATTTGCTTTTTCGCTTTGTACCATTTTGAGTCCATGTTCTGAGGATCTAAAATATTTGCAGATTCGAATTTTTGCCCTGATGGATGAGCCTATCTTAGATGCCATTTGTGAAAGACTAAGACACAATACATACATAAAAGGAAGTATAATTTTGCGTCAAGGTGGTCTGATAGAGAAAATGATCTTTGTCGTGCGTGGTAAATTGGAGAGCATTGGAGAAGATGGAAATAGACTTCCCCTATCTGAAGGGGATGCTTGTGGTGAAGAACTTCTGACATGGTATCTTGAAAATTCTTCAGTCAGCACAGGTAAAGCAATACTTGATGCAATGACAAGATGCCTGTTAAATATTTTAATGTAGAGGTCAGCTAGAGTTGCAATATTCATTAATCAGCAACTTGGTCACTATAAATTATGAAACAGCTTGGTTCATCAATATGATTTCTTTTGCAGATGGTAGAAAAGTAAGGCTTCCAGGACAAAGGTTGCTTAGCAACAGGACAGTAAGCTGCTTAACAAATGTGGAGGCATTTTCAGTCCGAGCTGCAGATCTTGAAGAAGTCACAATCCTTTTCACAAGATTCTTGCGGAGTCCAAGTGTTCAAGGAGCCCTAAGGTCATTCCCTTGTCTTCTTGTATCTGGATTTATGGTTCTTCTCGACCGTTTTGTGACTAACAAAACTGAAAATTAACTAACCAGTAATGATACTTGCACATACTCTAGCCTCACAAACCCCTCATAGATATTACATTGGAGTTCAGATGACTCCACCTTAGAGTCAATGATTGGTTTGTGAAGATAAAGTATGTACAAATATCATTACGGTTAACTGTATGTCTTTAATCTAGGTTGTTCTTCCTTTATGTCTGCGTCTTGTCTTCATTGCTTAGATCCCAATGGTTCATTTTCATTAAAGCCCATCCCTTTTGAAAATGAATGGTTGAGATCTGATGCAACACCTTGGATTGAAATCCATCTTTCACCTCCCAAAATGAAAGGGAGAAAAGGGAAGAAATGACCTTAATAGATATCTGTAACAAGTAACAATAAGCAAGTTTGTGGTTTTCACTTGTAGAAAGCTCAATTTCTGTTTTCAAATCCATGGTTGACATAATCCTTTGATTATTGTGTTATTTTAGGTATGAATCACCTTATTGGAGATCCCTTGCAGCAACCCGCATTCAGGTTGCTTGGAGATACAGGAAGAAACGTCTAAGTCTTAATGATTCATCACTATCAGATTATTGAGGTCTTGGGTTGTTCTGTAATATGTTATACATCTGATGTGGTACAATTTGTATAGTATCAGGTCTTGGGTTGTTCTGTAATATGTTATACATCTGAAGTGGTACAATTTGTATAGTGTCCATCACAATATGTTAGATTCATTGGCATGTTATCACATACAAAGATGTCCTTTTTTAATATGTAAAACCTTTTTTCATGGGTCAAAGCTCTATTTTAATCCCTAAAAGATACACATGTTATCAATTTAGTCCCCCACGGAATAATTTTTTCAATTTAGTCATTTAAAGTTTAAATCTCCAATAACTTAGTCCTTTATCAATTTAAGTTTAACACTGTGAATGGAATTCTAACGTGGCATCATAATATTCAAATACTGAATATTACGACCCATATTTGTTTATTGACTTGATTCGTGTGTTCTGATTGAAGATCATAGGTAGTATTCTGGTATACAATGTTTGAATATGGGTTCTTGATATTTGAATATTTGAAGTTTGCATTAAATTATTTGAATACCAATTTTTAATATTTGAATATTATGAAGTTACGTCAGTACTCCGTTAATGGTGTTAGATTAAAATAAATTAAAGAACTAAATTATTGAGGATTTGATCTTTGAAAGATTAAACTGATATTGAGTGTATCTTTTTTAGATACTAAAATAGGATTTTACTGTTTTTCAACTAAATAATAAATGATAAATTACATTTACTTCCTTGATCATTTAATGTGTTTACTCTCGATACTCTTCTATTTTTAAAAGAGCCCTGATGGTACGGTCTCGATGCAATTGTGTAATATCTAAACCCACATATTGCACTTTTTTTTTTAGCTGTTCCACATACGAAACTTTTATTAATTATTGTAAATTATTTTTTTATTTAATAAATATTATTATTTAAAATTAATATTATATAAATCTTACCAAAAAGATATTATTTATATATTTAGACAAATGAAATATTATTATTTATTTCTATAATTTTTTTAGTTAAATAATATTATTTATATTTTCTTACAATTGTCACTTGAAAAAAATTTTATGGAATCACCACTCTTGATTTAGAAATTGCAAAAATAATTACTTAACTAAAAAAGAGACTAAAAGTAAACATGATTTTAATTTTTAAAATTTAACGATAAATATATTTTTACTTGTTAAATTTAGATTATCCTATATCAAATATACTAATATTTTTAATATAAATTAATATATAATTTAAATTACTGTACACTTTCTTTAATTCTTTTTATATTCTTATTCTTTTACTATTTAAAGCAAGAAAAATTCTCTAAGTTTTGTTAGATATATTATGATATTTATAAATCATTGGGAATTCAGGCATGCCAATTGTGCCGAGCCCGGTAATATTGGAAGTATATATCTCTTTACTATCAATTTTATTTTAAAAAAATCATTGAGAATCATCCTAATCAATAATAAAATATTTAAAATAAATTTATCAATTTAGAAATAATGTAAACTTAAATAAATAAAATTATAAAATCATGAAAAAAATACATAATAAATTTTTATAATATATTACAAAGTATTTGAGCAAGTATTACGAAGCAAGTTAACAAATCACCTTCTATTAAAAAAATTTGAGCTTGTTAACAAATTATGAAGCATGTGAAAACTTCCTCCACTATTGTGCTATTGCTATTGATATGCATCCTTTCTTCTCTCGTGCTATCAATCTGGTATAGAAATGCTTAAAAAAGAATATTAAATAAACAAGTTAAATATTATAATTGATAAAAAAATTAAACACATAAATGATTCAAAATACCTATTTTGGTCATATTCGATGGTTCAATAGAATGACAATATGTAGTAACTGACAATTCTTTGGCACCTATGGTAAATAAATATTAAAAAAAATTGAGCATATAAATTTTGTATTTTGAATGATGAACAGAAGAATTTCAAAAATTATAAAGTTCATTTGAGATGATAAAAGTTTTACTTTTTCTTTTTTAACAAACTTGTTTCTTCTCCAAAAATGATTTTTTCTTTCCAAGTTGCCCTTCGCCTTTTTTGATGAGTGGATCTTGAATTGAAATATGACCTTGCATCTGTAATTGAATTTCATGAAGTTAAGTTGGCTCGTTTTCTATATTCTATGAAGGTATTAGACCTTGCTTCTTCATTGCAATCTTAACCTCCTTTTTTGCTTTTCGCAACCAATACAGTGTTATACTTCAATAGATGAAGAACCTGCTGTTGCAACTTCTATTGCTTCATGGCAAAGATTACTATATCGTTGAGTTAAATAAGGTTCACAATCTTCTTGTATCTGTTTTCCCTTTTCATTAATAGGTGCTCCAAGTTTAGGATCTCTTGTCCAACGCTTAAGAACATATTCTTTTTTGCAGATTTTGAACATCCATTATGATGAGTAACTTCAAAATGTGTCTACACAAAATTCCCATGAATTCAAATTTGCGATAGAATGATTGTTTAGCCTATAGAACTTTTTAAGTTTAGTATAACCTACGAACTGAGACAAGCAATAAAGGCCCAGGTCTTATCCGACTTCTTAGTAGAACTCACACTGGACACCAGTCATACCAAAGGGAACTCTTAGACCATTTACGTAGATGGCTCCATGAATCCTAAAGGGAGCGGCGCCGGGATCATACTGGAAAATGAAGCCGAACTTACGCTCGAGTATTCTTTGAGGTTCGAATTCCCAACCTCAAACAATCAGGCGAAGTACGAAGCTTGTATTGCTAGCATCATTATGGCCAACGAAATGAGAGCGTCCAATGTAATATTATGCAGTGATTCATAGTTGGTGACCTCCCTAATCCGAGGTGAGTACCTGACCAAGGATCCTCTCTTACAAAAATACTTGACCAAAATGAAGAAACTTATGGAGAACTTTACAAGAGCTAAGGTTGAGAACATCCCTAGAGAACAAAATTCCCAAGCTGACATCCTTTCAAAGCTTACCAGTACAAAAAGTCACGACAATAATATATTCGTGATCCAGGAAACTCTACTGGAACCAAGTATTACAGACTCTGAAATCCTCTTGCTTGAAGAACAAGAAACTTGGATCACTCTTATTGCTGCCTATCTCCGAGATGGAACCTTGCCCAAAGACCGAAAAGAGGCTCAGAAGTTAGTACGGACTGTGGCTTGGTATACACTTTATGATAATCAGTTACACTTTCGTGGCTTCTCATCCCCCCTCCTTAAGTGTCTCAGACTGAAAGAAGCTGAATATGTTTTGACCGAGATCCACGAAGGGAGCTGTGAACATCACCTCAGAGGGAAGACATTAGCTTAGAAGACGTTGCAAGGGGGATACTACTGGCCTAGTATGGAGACCGATTCAATGGATCATGTCCAGAAATGCGACAAGTGTTAGTAGTTCTCGGATGTCTACTCTGCCCCTCTAGAACTCTCAACAATGTCTGTACCTTGACCTTTCTATCAATAAGGAATTGACATCTTAGGCCCATTTTCACAAGCACCCAGGCAAGTGAAATACTTAGTAGTAGCAGTAGACTACTTCACTAAATGGATAGAAGCAAAGTTGTTGTCCTCCATCACCTCGGCCCCCATACAAAAGTTTACCTACAGGAACATTATAGCAAATTCGAGGTACCAGAGTCCATCGTAATGGACAATGGCACCCAATTCACTGATCAAGGTTTCCAAGATTTGCTCTTTGAACTCTGCATCAAACAACACTTCACCTTAGTGGAACACCCAAAGACGAACTGTCAGATTGAGGCTGCTAACCGAGTTATTCTTCAAGGTATCAAGAAAGGGCTAGATGAAGTAAAAGGAAAATGGGTAGAGCAACTTGATCATGTTCTCTAGGCATATCGAACCACACCACATTCCACAACCAGAGAAACTCCTTCAAGTTAACCTATGGCTGCGAAGCAATGATTTCGATTGAGATTGGAAAACCCAATTGGCGGAGACAACACTTCTTTGAAGAAACTAATTTGAAGCTCATCTGCCAGAACTTATATTTGTTAAAAGAACATCACTGCATCGTATATATCTGTGAAGCCGCAATCAAATAGAGAATGATAGCTCGGTATAATGCCAAAGTGATTCCACGAGGTTTATGCCTAGCGACCTTGTTCTGCGCTGGACAGATATCAGCAGCAAAAATGCTTCCCAGGGAAAGCTAGCCCTAAATTGGGAAGGTCCATACCAGATCATGGCTAAGACAGACATTGGTGCCTACACCTTGGAAACTTTCACTGGCAAGTGCATTAAGAACTATTAGAATGCGGAGGAACTTGAGAAATATTATATTTAGCAATTATTTTAAGTTTTTCTAAGTTTTAATATTACAATCATGTAAATGACGGATTTAGACATCAATAAAATGATCCTAGATCATTCATATAATTACTCCTTCCATTTATTTATGTTTTAACGCAATCCACAAGGCCAAAGTGCCTTAGCGAGATTCAAGGAATACACGTTTTGACAAGGATTAGCTATTTTGATCGTGCCAAAGGTTAAAACGAATAGCCTACTTGACTGCTATCTATGGTCTTGATACGAGCATATAGGTTTTCACCCGTGCCCCAACGAACCTAACCTTAACCCATAAGTTCAAAAATGAATTTGATGATGTTAAGCGTATTTAATAGGAGACTGACATTTGGTAACCGAGATCCATTATAAGGAATCCCCCTCTGAGGTCTTCCCACGAAGTTTTTGCATAAGGAAAGTCCTTAACGAACACTTAGAAAATTCTCTAAGGTTGTGTTTGGAATGAATAAAAGTGGGAAATAATTTGATTTGATTTGATTTGAATTGATTTGATTTGATTTAAAATCAAATTTTGTGTTTGAAACTTAAAAAAAAAGATTTAAATTGATTTAGAAATCAAATTTTGTGTTTAGAATTCATTAAAATGAGAATTGATTTAATTTGATTTTATTATTTTACATTTTAACCCTTATGAAAGGTTGTTAAAGGTAATTACTAAAGGTAAAATAGTCTATTTATTTCAAATCAAATTAAATCAAATCATAACAAATCTTATCAAAATTGATAGAATTTCTAAAACAAAAAGAATGAAATTCATGAGATTTTAGAA
The DNA here is from genome assembly GCA_029884605.1 of Ormosia emarginata. Taxonomy (NCBI): domain Eukaryota; kingdom Viridiplantae; phylum Streptophyta; class Magnoliopsida; order Fabales; family Fabaceae; genus Ormosia; species Ormosia emarginata. The sequence continues at coordinate 15,967,879 of JAQQTP010000072.1, forward strand.
ATCAAATCATTTCTCATTTTTAAACATTCCAAACACAAAATTTAATTAAATTTGATTTACAAATCAAATCATTTCTTATTTTTTTACATTCCAAATACACTCTAAGTGTCAAGGAAAGTCTTACATATGATAATTGCACCTAACGCTAACATCCGTCCTTTGGGGTCCGAAATCACTAACTCACAGTGATCCGTCCTCAGGGGTCTGAGATTTCCACAAAACAAAGTAACATATGCAAAAACTTCCTAAGTGCCTTTCAAGGTTCACATGCAATTATTGGGCATTAGACCCAAAGCGGATGAAGGTAAAAAGAAAAAAAAATTTCCTAACTCCTTTTTGAGGTTCACACGCAATTATGGGCGTTGGACCCAAATTGGACAGAGCTTAAAGGAAAAACAACACCAAAGCATCATAAAAAAATATAGAAAAATGCTAAGAATAGAAATTAAAGTATGCCTGAAATCCGAGACTTGTCCACAAAATAAATGCCCAAATATGGGACTTGTTCTTACAAACATTAAAATACCTCACGCAGGAAACACCAAAACAAGAAAATAAATAAAAAGGTATATCATGGGGGATCGAGTAGGGATCTTAGTTGCCGACTCTTCGTTAACTTCGGCAGAAATTGGGGCATGATTCACTAGAGTAGCGGTGCCGAGATCCGAATGCTGCAAGATGATATCCACTATGAATCCATCCCTAACGCGGGGATGAGATTTAGCACATTTGGTTATGAGCCCAACAGGGTTGAAGGTCCGGAGTTGTTCCAAGGCGTTAGCAAATGACTCATCCATATACATCACCTATTTCACCTCGATATCCTCAATCTTGATGTTAAGGGCCTCATTCACTGCCTCAATTTCACCACCGAACTGGACACGGTCGACTCAGAATCTGCTATCTTCTTCTCCAAACCAACAATTTGCTGCTTCAGAGTTTGGATTTCGTCTTGGGCGACCCTGAGCTTCTTCCCGACCTCCTTCATCTGCACACGTTGTGCTCTGAGATCCTTCTCTACGGTATCCTTCTCCCCCCGTAGTTTATCCAGGTTGGCCTCCAACTCATTTGTCTTGTAGGCCTTGGGCAGGGTCCTCCCCAAGAAACGAAAAAGAGTAGAGTTCCTAAAACTCAGGATCTCACCGAGGTCGATCATGTGGGAGAAGTCAACCTCAACCATTTTCTAAAGGTTGACCTTTATCAACATCAACCTTCCGATAACCTCAGAGAACGGGAAGTCCTTACCCCAAATGAAAGAACTCGCGAACCGGACAGGGGTGTTGGGAGACAAATCCACGCCCTGAGGGGCTTTTAAATAAAAAATTGGATCCTCAGCTTGCGGTCTCCAGGGTTGACTACCCTGACCTGCCGCCCTCCATTATGAGATTGAAGCTGGGCACTTGGATCAGTCAGCTCTATGTTTTGATCCTGAATTTCCAGGACTGGTTCGTCAATAAGAGTGGGGGTTACCCCTTGCCCTTTGCCACCTTCTGGGCAACCTTCTCTGCGAGTCACTAATGGAGATCCTCAAGATTATCAGTAGGGGCCATACTTTATGCACAAGGAAAAAAAAGTATAAGTCCCAAAATATAATCAGAAGGAAAAAATACAAATAAACAAGTTCAATGCAACAAACTTATATGACTGCACCTAGGTGAGTGCATAGTTCGTTCTCTAGTGTCTCAATCAAGTCTCTTGAATGAATGAAATCCTTGTCAGTGACCCATTTAATCAAAAAGGCCACCACGTCTACTTCATCCTCTGTTAGGTCCTCGTCTCGAACCTCATACTCCTCTAAGTGGTAGTCAAAATGTCGAGACATTTAATAAAGGTACATCGCCGACTTCCCTTCTGCAGTAAGAAAAAATGGTCACATTTCGGGGACTGCACGCCTCTAGCTAGAAGTATTCATCTTTGAAGTTCTTGTAAGACTCAACAAAAGTCTCTAAGATTTTTCGGTTACTCCGAGCACGGAGTGTAACCCAAGCCTTCATCGGTCCTCCACCATTAGGCCGAACTACTTGGAGAAGTTGAAAAAAGAACGAACAAAGAATGAGAGGTCCAGATGCCAGTGTAACAGTTGACATGCCTAGACATAGGCCCATGCGTTTGGATCAGTTGTGTTGATGCCAACTGAAGATAGCTTAGAACATCCATCTCGAAATGGGAGAACGAAAGATGGATTTCGAGCTTGACAAACATTGTTTCATATAAATAAATAAAATGTTTGTTGCCTATGGTCCACGTTGAACAAACCCTCTCCTCCTTACTGACAGGATGTATTTCAAACTCTTCATCCCATATGCTATCCTCCGCCAATTGGAGGTACGTCCTCAAATTGGCCACGTCTGCCATGGTAGTGTACTAAGAGGCAATACTCTTCACTTTGGGGCTCACCCATCTATATAGATTGATCGCCCCCAGCACATGATTATGTATTAATTACTCAGCCGAAGTTACAACAAGTGCACAAATTGAACAAGTAATAAAGAGTGAATAAAGTATCGTTCTCACGAGGAATTAGTTTGTCAAGTATCGCTTCTCTAATATTAATACTATTTAGGCAACTAATTATTAAGAGTGATTCAAAGTAATTAAAGACACAAAATTATAAGATAAAAACACACAAGAACACACAAAATTCAAGCATACTAAGGATGTAGAAACACACGAGTTTGAGACACTAAGGATATGACTTCACTTCATTCAACAATTTATTATAGACAACAGAGTAACTTTGAGACTTTTATTTTAATTAATTTCTAATCATTCAATTAATGAGAATTTTAATTAATTAAAATATAATTCCTTGGTGGATTAATTCTCTTTAATTATCAAAACTTACTTAATTCCTTGACCTAAACACCAACTCTTAAAGGCATGACCTTCACTCTATGGATTCTCATGAAAAATGTCACAATTCTCTCACACAACTTATAACCTCTATTCTTAGATAATTATAACTATGACACTTATTATTTATGGTCTAAGTTATAAGTAAACCTTCCGATTCTACATACATCTCACTAGATTAATTTATAAAGGGCGTCTAATTCATAACATCATTAAGAACTATAATAAACACTCAAATTAAATAGAAAATAAATTAATTAAAAATTCAATCTTAATATATGTCGGTTGAATCAAGTTACATCTTCACCCTAACAATACAAGAATTTAACTGCTTATGGCAAAAGAGAGAAAGAGATAGGAAGAGGAAAGAGAATTCATCATGATAGAATTGTAGAGAAGAAACCCAAACACCTTCAATGGTGATTCAATCTTCAACTCCATGAAAGTTCCATGACAATTCCTCCTCCTCTCCCCTAGGGCTCGATCGCATGCTGCCTTTAAGCTTCAAAACTCTATATTTTTGTGTTTTAATCCTTATGAGTTGACTCCCATTTGCTAAACTCGTTTTCTCCATTTCTATAAAAAAAAGCTGTTAGATTTTCATATCTAACTTGCAAGATTTTTCTCGCCCTTCATATGACCGAATTTTCAATCGATCTCAACAGATAAGTTGTAAAATTTTCTGTTATCTTTCCAACGCCGCTAAAAGCGTGTTAATCTGATATCTGTAACCCATGATATGACCCAATTACTGAGTAATAGTTAGGATGCTACGGGAATCTGAATTTTGCTTCAAATCTAATCTCTTAGAGAATTCTTATCCAATATTTAATCTAATTCTTATTTAAGCTTTGACATCTAATTAAAATTCAAATTGACATTTAAGAATAGGATAAGAATCCTTCAAATATTTATCTTTAGGAATTTAATATTTTTATACAAAATCTGATGATTTATCTTGAAAATTCAAATAAATTTAAATATAATTAGGCGAAGAGATAATTATTTAAAATTAAATTAACATAAACAAAAACTAAATAAAAACCAATTAAAAATACTAATAATTAAATTCAAAATATGAGTGTATTTTACACTCATCATAGATCCGGGGTCGAAACCGAGTTTGACGTGGGCGTCGGGATCGTAACTGGAGCTGTGGTCTTTCTTGTTCTCCCCATATGTTGGATAATGGAAGGACAACCTGCAGAAGCCAAGCTTTCATCAGAACTAGAAAGAGTAAAGTTCCTATGTTTTAGTTCTTTAATGATCTTGGAAGGCAGAGGTGAGGGTCTAAGCTTAGTTGTTTCCCTCGCTGCCTGCACTCTTCGGATAACATCATGGACCTCAAAACTCGAAAGTAGCCTTTGCACCTTAGTGGTGTTCCTGTGGAAGACCCTCCACTATGCCTCCATTGGTGCTACAAACAACACCTTTTTTTGGCTCCCATACTCTCACCATGACCCAAATAAAAAGAAATGAGGGATTGAAAAGAGAAAACAAAGGTTGGGGGTAGTACCTTTGAGGAAAGAGTAGAGGGATATTAAAGAAGGAAACGATGTAACGCTTGAGAAGGTGAAAACGGAGGTGTGTACGGTTGCACCACCATAAGCGTCGCTTCAAACCACCACAAAAGGTCACCTGAAATCGCCTGTAATTCCCGATGAGCTCTCTGAATAGCGTTGAAGAAGCAGATAAGTGGTAAGTTTTCTCCCACTCTCATATTTATAGACCCATGAAGCCGCAACTGCTACCATCATGATAAGGACACACTTGTCATTTTCAAAAGTTTGAAATGATGCAGCATAAAGCCCTAACGGCGATTTCCATGCATAATTTGCCATGTGTCTCCTAAAAGCTGCCAACAACAGGTCAAAAGACTTCGGTCGCAGACAAAGCGTAACAAATAAGTCAAGTGTCACCTACACCCTAAACACGCTTGCGAATCACGGCCAAATATGATCCTAGACAAAGGATACCATAATAACTTCCATGACCTATTTCTACTCTAAACAAAACCAAGTCAAACCTCGGCAAAGCGGACAAAGTATGTTAGAAACATTCTCAGATTTTGGTATAGTTAAAGTACCACTTCCTCCAAGGTTTTGCAAATAATACCACAGATGTTGGGGGCAAACATCTCAGGAGGATCACGAACACTGAACTTATCAAATAATATAGTACCAACACTCTTGTTGGCCTTTATCCGACATATCTTGACACTCCACTTACAGTGAAGTGCCAAGCTGGAAGCAACTATTCTGATCCAGGATCTAGACCTATGCCCTTAGGGGCATCCTGGCCAACGTGAGCATCCTAGCACCACTTGCACCATGGAGCACAACCTGAGTCAGCTCTATATCACTAATGACAGTTATGCAATCAGGAGATTATCACTCCCAACAAATCCCATGGGAATAAGAGTGATTGTGTATCTCTTTATTAGCAATAATTGTCCATAAATGATAATTCAAATTAGAATTTCTCTCATATCCTACTTAACCTTAAAGCATCACTCTCTTATAAATACCAGGCTAGATCACTCCATATTCTCTTTGAATCCCAAAAACACTCACTCCTAGTGCATAACCTGACTTGAACGTTGGAGTGCCTTTTGTAGGTACATCACTCCTCTACTCCACCACTTTGACCACCACAGTACTACAGAGGAAAACACCATCATCACCACCACCAAAAAGCCTTTTAGGTAAATCCATCTAACCCGTTCAGAACACCATCCAAAATTTTCAAATAATAGAATGAATTTTAAACTTGCCCCGTAAAAAAAAATATTAAAACCTACACCTTTCTCACCTTATCATGTGTTTATGAGTATTTTAAATTATATTTACACAACAATTTTTATAAATATTTTAAGTTAATTAATACAATAATTAATCATAATCTTAAATTTAATCTATTATATTAGAGGGGGGATCGACTTACACTCATTTTTAACCGTTAGATCTACTTTCATCTAATAGTTGAGATTATTTCATTAAAAGTAACCATTAGATGAAAGTGGATCTAACAGCTAAAAATAAGTGTAAGTTAAAAAAAATTTACACTGGTATAAATTGATCCCCCTCGTTATATTATATATAAACTAAGAAAAAAAGGTACTACACATCTCGGCTTATAAAGTGAGGATGGTAGCCCAACTCTACATGCACATTGAAACATTTTTTATTTTGCATCATAAAAAATAAAAAATGAACTAATCCTTCTTCTAAAAATATATCCACCTCATCCGACCTAAAAGCTAGGCAACATTAGCTGGGCTATATAATGTTTTAGAAACTAAAAAATATGTTGTTGATTAATGTTAAATTAGTGAATATAAGTTAATATAATTAACTTTATTAGTAATTAAAATAAACATAATATTTATTTATATAAGAGGTGCAGGTGGAGGAGGGTGGGTTGATCCTAAACCTAACCCATGTTGTAACAAGGCAGGTTTTAGATTTAGGGTGGTGCGGGTTGGATACTTGTGAGTCGCAGAGAAATTGTCAAGCTTGTTCAGTGTAACCATTTTTAATTACTTAAAGAATTAAGAATTAAACATTTTGTATTTCTAATATAATAAATAATTTATTTTTTATTTAGAGTAATGATAATTTCATAAATACTTTTTTTTTTTAGAAATGACACAGACATAAAAAGGAGTGGCTGCAAAATTTTCAACCATTACGGTTACACACAATTCAAAAATTATCAGCCATTCATTTACATCTTGTAAAGTTTTTATACTAGAATCTTGCTATATTTTCTTAAAAAGTACTCTTCAATTTTTTTAATATTAAATATAAAAAGTATTAAATAAAAAATAAATATATTTAATTTCTTAAAAATATAAAAAAATATTTAATATTCTTTTATTTAATAATTAAAAAATTAGGTAAAAAAATCAATATAATATATAAGAAAAGAGTTCTAGTTTGTAGAATTATGTCAAATGACAGTTTTAGGTTATACCATCAATATTATTTGAATTTGAGTTTTAATAATATCCTATTAAAGAAAAATTAAAAAAATATATAATTTTTTTTTGTTAATTATTATTTTTAGATGTGTCACCATTGTAATTTGAATTTGAATGTTAATATTATCTTTTTAAAAAAATTTAAAGGAAAACCTAAATTATTTTAAGATTATTTCTTATAAATGTCATTTTTAAGTTATGTCATTAATGATTCATTACAAATTTAAATTTGAATTTTATTTTATTGTTATTATATATATATGAAAACTTTTTTGTGATATTAACACTCTTTGAATAGTTTTTGAAATTTTTAAAATATTTTCATAATTTTATATAAACTTGATATTTGATTCTCTAAAAAATGAATTAAATATTTAAATTTTAATGTGAAATCTCTACATCATCTATGATCACTTATAAAAATTATAAATATATATTTTTATAATAATAAAATAATTATCATATATTATTTTTAATTTTTTTTTATAATCTCATACATCAGCGCGGGTATTATTTTAATTTAAAATATTCTTCTATACTATACTTGTCATCTATGTCAAAGTATTATTACTCTTTTATTTAATATTTCCTACTTTTATTTACTTAACCGGTGCTATAAGTCATAAGATATTCATTAGCAAATCTCTATTAAAAGAGAAAAGAAAACCATGGCTATGTCATACCCAGCTGATCCAAGCATTAGCTTGTCTGGCTTCCATCTGGTTCAGGCATCTATACTGTTTGACCAAAAACTTTCTGGTAATAATAAAACATGGAAAATGGCAAGTGACACAACCAATCTTAGTCATGGTCAATCAGCCATAGCCCACAGAGAAGAGTATTGTGCAGAGTGCTTAACCAGGGTGGGGCAGTGCAGGGCTGCCAACAACCGAGTGCAACTGTGTCTGTTACATTTGTCTGAATCTCAACTGAAACAAACGGAATTCTGGATCATCATCATCTGGAGTTAGAAAAAGAACTGCACCACATGCAGTTTATGATCTGACTGTTAGTTTTTATTAGGGAAAATAATATGTAATTTCATTGAATTTTGATATTTTTTAAATTATTATTACGAATTTTAACATTTTTTAATTAATCTTTAAACTTTAATTAATATTATAATAAATTTTATGTTTAATTTGGATTTATTAATTTATTAATAATAAAATTATATGATATTATTTTATTTATATTTATATTAATTAAAAATTATTTATTAATTAATTTATTAAAATTTAATTTTAAATATATTTTCTTCTTTATAAAAAAAATAAAACTTTTTTTAAAAACAAATTTATTTTATTTATTTTGTAAGAAAAAAATATTTAAAATTAAATTTTAATAAATAAATTAATAAATAATTCTTAATAATATTAATATAAATAAAATGATATCATATAATATTATTATTAATAATTAATGAATTTAAATTAAATATAAAATTTATTGAAATATTAATTAAAGTTTAAAAATTAATTAAAAAATTTTAAAATTTATAATAATAATTTATAAAATAATTAAAATTTAAGAGAACTCATATAATTTTTTTTTGTTAAACCACGTTGCTTTTAATATTTTATTATAAAAAAACTATTTCTTGAGATCTTCTGCAGTTAGAGGATCCTTATCCTAAACGAACACTTACTGCTGTAAAGTAATGGTTCCTCTTTCTTACTTCGCCAAATCAAAAGAGAACCAGACAGAAGCAAGAAAGTCAAATAGAAATAGAAATAGAAATAGAAAATAGAAAAAGAAGTGAAAGAAAAACTTTTATATGTTTTAATGCGGTACCATTCATACCAAGCCACAACAAATCATATTCCTTCACAATGAGAATTTCAACTCTCTTGCATCATACCTCACAGGTCACAACTGTTGACATTTTCAATCCTCTCCTTTACAACTCTCACTTTAGTATTTGTTCATATTCAGTTCAGGCTTCATTTCACTTTGTCCTTCAACTCTCTCCCTTTGTGTCAGAATCTCCTCTCCAATTCTGCCATGATCAACAAGCTTTCGAAATTACATGCTTTAACTTAAATGGGTGCAAAAAAGTTGGTTGGGTTTTGACTTTTGACTGCAAAATCTACTTCAAACAGGTATTACTTAATTATTACTGTTTGCTCTTTGCTTTTGCAGTATATAAGTTGGCCTCATTACATTATACTAGTATGCATAAATGTTAATTTTGGACATAGGGCTGGAAAAATACACAAAGGGCATAGATGTGTTATGTTTATTAATGGAAATTTCTACAGTATCATAATAAGTTTGGTATTCAGATTGAATAATATTTATTTAATGCTAAATTGATATTTAATATTTAAAATAATAAATAAATAAAACACTTGATAATTTACTCTAAATATTAAATTCTAAAAAAATATCATATAAATCTCCGTTAATTAACTCTCCAATAAAAATTGGATGGTAAGTGACGCCACGAACCATAATCATACTACTTAATTATTTGTTTAAGACTCCATTCATACCGCATCGTGAGCATTGTGTCACGTTTGACAGCATGTGAAACAAGGCAGGACTGTTCAAGAATGTCAACGACGGGCAACTTTGCCTTGCCCGTTCCCCTTATCTGATTAAATAATGTTAGTCACGCATTTTTACACATAAATGCCACACACACATGCCAACTGCCATTGCTTGCAAAGTAACACAGATACGAGGTTTGGTTCCTCTCTCTTACATTAACAATTTCAAAGAGAATCAATGAACCAATAAAGAAAAATATAAGAAAAAAGAAAAAAAAAAGCGTTTACTTTATGTTTTGATGCCGTACCAAACAAATCATCTTTATACATAAGGATGAGATATTTTTAGATAAATATGAATGTAACACATTATATTTAAATATATTTATAAAAAAATAATTTTTTATAATAAATAAATTTAATGAGATCAAATTATTATCTCCTTTTAATTTTTTATAAGTATATTTAAATATAATATATTACATTTATTCTCGTTCACAAATATTTCCGCAATAACAATTCCAACGAAAACTCCAGCTCTCTTTCATCATTCCTCACAGGTCACAACTGACATTTTAAACTTTTTCCGAAGTTTGACCTTTACAACTGTCACTTGCCTGTTTTCAGTTCAGACTTCATTTCACTTTGTCCTACACTTTAACTTTAATTTCACTTTGGTATGTGAGAAATTTCCTTTCCTTCCCCCATGATCAAAAAGCTCTCAAAACTGCATGCTTCAACTTAATTGGGTGCAAAAAAAGTTAGTGGAGTTTTGACTTTTAATTGGGAAATCCACTTCAAACAGGTATTATTACTGTTTCCCTTTCATACGTGTTGAGTGATTGGTAATGTTTTTTTGTTCTCCTTCTCTGTGTTTGTATTTTCTTTTCTTTTAATTTAAGGAGGATCTATTATACTCCTATCCTTTGTATTTTTTTTTTTTATCTTTTTCTGAATAAATTTCTTTTCTTATAAGAAAAAAAGAAATTATATCATTAAAATAGATACTTCTTCATACAAAATTAAGTATTCCTTTTGATTACTTTTAACATTCTTCACTTATCATACATCTTGCACAAATACTCCTAAATGGTTGTCGTATTTGTATTATGCACATATTTACTACAAGTACTTATTAGGGATATATATACCTTATACCTTTTTCTTCCTTCAAATTTCACTATCAAATACGTTTAGATAAATCTTTTCCCAGAAGTGCAATGAGCCAATATACTCAAGTACTAGCTAGTCCTTGCAAAATGTTAGGTTTTACTACTAAGTTGTTAATTAATACTAAATGAAGCAAATTGCTATTTCACTCCTTCAAATCGTTTGCTGTCTTTATATGTTTTTGCTTACTTGCTATTATATATCTTATGATTTAATTACTTTATTCTTTAAATTTTGATATTTCTTGTACAAGTAATTGTATCTATATCCATGCAACCTAGTTCCCAGTATTTCATCTCTGTTTTATAGTTCTGAAAGTTTAAGTCTTCATTTGGAAAATAAAATAAAATAAATTGCAGCCAACTGAGCTCTGGATAAGAATTAATATGGAATGTAAGTGCAAGGGAAAAAGAATACCCTTATGGTGCATTAAGTTCTCCCTGGCTTTGTCACTGTTGTATGGTATTTGGCCTTTTCTTTTTCTGACGTGGTATTTGGCCTTTTCACACTGCACTAGTGGCAATTTACTGTTTTATAATACATGTTGTCCCCTTTCAAGTTTCAAGTTAAATTGAATTATTTGATTTAAAAATTGCTGATGTGGTACAGAAATATATAAATTGAATGATGTTTTGTTAGCTTCATAAAAAATTACAGAATTATCAAGCAAACATGGATGATTTTGAAAGCGATGAGCTGCCAATGCTGTCAGAAACAAAAGCACAACCATATGATGAACCGTTGGATTCTAAATTCTCAAGCCTTGTATCCAGGACACAAAGTGCACCAATTTCTATTCCTAAGAACTCCATGAAGTCATATGAGAGACAAACTAGTCGGAGTGAGAGAAAAGCCCCCTTTATGCAGATGAGTGATTCACTATATGCTAACCCTGGAGCTGGAAATCTTTTGCAGCAGAGTAGAGTTGTAACAGGAAACAAAGCTGTGGAGACCAAGACAGAAAATTACTGGAATAACAACAATGATATAAAGAATGAATACTTACTAAGGTCTGGGCAAATGGGAATGTGTAATGATCCTTATTGTACTACTTGTCCTACTTACGTCAAGCCTTCTCAGCTAAGATCTCCAAAAGCTTCAACTACATTTGATTCCAAGGTGTCTGTCTTCTTCCTAAAATAGACTATTATTTCACTTTCCTTTAATTATATTGTGCATAATCATACATGTTCTAGATAAGTGTTTTCGTGCTATAGATTTTTATTCTAAGGTCAGGATATATATATACAATTTGTAGATATTTGATTGAATTATACTTATGTGATTGCCCAGGTAGCCTATAATTTTCATATTTACACATATCTTTACTTCATATATTGTTTTTATTGTCAATCACTATGGTGACTATACTTAGTTATATAGTAGTGATGGCTTTCTTGCACTTCTCTACATCGTCATATTCAATCACATTCATATATTTTAGTATTATGCTAGAGATCAAGATGATGAATGGTATTTTTATGAAAAGCACCTTGTTTCAATTGCTATTCACTTAGATCTCTATTCATGAGAAAAAATTGTTGGTGCTAAGGCCTATTTAGCTCAAGCATCCAAACTTTACTTGTTATTTTATTTTGGTCCATCATGAGTAGCCACTATTGGAGAAAATTCAGAATATATAGAAAGTTAAGAGTACACCATTATATATGTATAATCTAGAAAAAATAAAACGTTACTTCGTGAAACAATCAATTGGCGATGCCCCAACATGCCTTTCTTTTTTGTAAAAAAAAAAAAAATATGTTAGCGGAGAGGGAAAGAAATTTCTAGAAGGATGACTTATCTTCTTGAAGTTGAAGGCACCACTCCTTGACCACTTATGCTAAAATTTCCTTTTGGACATATAGCTTATGGATTTATTCTGTTATTTCAACAATTAGTTGCTTTAAAATCTTGGAAATTGCTGGCCATTGTTAATAAGTTTGTTGACTACATGGGAAGAAGAAGATAGGAAAACATTGAGAGAAGAGAGAGGAAAACACAAATGCAATTCACTAAATCGGATCCGAATAATTGTTTGTAATGCCTAACACTGACCATTATGGTTTATTTATAATAGTATTAACAACTACCATATGATTCTTATGCACTTTACTTTGGGTACATTACAAGAAACCACTCTCTTAACCCTCAATACTTTCCTTATTATTACTATACTCTTAACAAATTTCTTATATTCAAGCTGCATCAACGCATATTGTTCTTTTTACTATTAAAACTACTGCTACTGTTGTTATCATTGTTCAGTTCACTATGAGGTGAAATGGAAGTATTGTTAATTGACAATTTCAAGCTGTCTCATTATTTATCCAACACTCATTTTCTAAAGGCTACTTGCAAGTTTTACTGTATCATTGTACTTGATCTTCTTGTAACCTTTTCCATTTCCTTTTGTAGACATTTATCATCCACCATCACTTTCACATAACCAAGCGTACTTTTGTTCATATTTTTAATGTTTACAGTACCACAATGCTTTTTATGGAGATGCGAAGGGTTTCGCGAGAAAACTTGTTGCTTTCTGCTCTTCATGTGTTCCTAGAGTTATGAATCCTCACACTAAATTCATACAACAATGGAACAAGTTTTTGGCCATTTCATGTTGCTTGGTAATTTTTGTGGATCCATTATTCTACTTCTTACAGTATGTGCAACCGGTATGATTCTTTTCCTTTTCTTTAATTACAAAATCATGCAAGTTCTAGTCACTTATCTTCCCCTGCTACTGTCTGCAAATTTACTCTGCATTTTTCCTGTTCATTGTATGCAGGATTATAATTGTGTCGATATCGACTGGAGAATGACAACATTACTTGTTCTACTAAGAAGCATAAATGATTTGGTATATTTCTTTAACATTCTTCTCCAGGTAACTTCTCTGTAACTACCTTTTCAAAAAGTCCCCCCTCCCTTCCCGCTGCTTTTAATTTGTGTAAATCCATATATTTATATAATGGTACCATATTGTTAGTTTGAAAAATTTAATCGAGCTCCTTTCTTGACAGCAAGTTTTTATTATTCAATTTTATCGGTTTTGAGAAGGTAAATATTCTGATAAATGTATTTCAGAATTTTCTAACACCAAAATAACAGGGTTTATGTTCTTAAAAACCAACTCAAAGGAGGTTCATTCTATTCAAATAAAATTTCACTATCCTATTCTGCAAGTATATATGTCTGAAATCTTGTTGAGTTACCCACCCCTAATTTCACATCAGCCACACTCCATTGGAAACAATTGTTCCATATAATCTATGAGCTGTTGGGAATTGTTCCTTCAATCTACAAATACTAGCGTATTTATTCATTTATTTATTTTTGGTGCAGAGTATTTATAATTTACTGACAATAAACCGTACAGTGTCAACTACCTTACATAGATCAGACTGGAAGAAATAATAAAAATGAAAACAGTTAATTGACACAAATGAGATAAATAGGCTGGACTATAACCTTATTGATAGTATTAAGTAGTGTTGCATCTCTGTACTTATGTATGTCTTGCTTTGTTATTGTTCAGTAGTTCAGTTCAAAAGGAAAAGAAAAGAAAAAGAAAAGTTCATGTGTCCTGAATCTTAAATACGGTTGTAAAGTTTTTAAGTTTAGTTTGCTACCTTTTCAAATTTTAAAGCTTAAATAATAACTCTACCAAGTTGCCTCTTTGCAGTTTAGGTTGGCTTATGTTGCTCCTGAGTCAAGGGTGGTTGGTGCTGGTGATTTAGTTGATCATCCAAAGAAAATTGCTCTTCATTACCTGAAGGGTTATTTTCTTTTTGACTTACTTCTTGTACTTCCACTTCCTCAGGTAAATTTCTTCTCATCTCCTTTTCTTCCTTATGGAAACTTTTTTTTTTGGGCTGAGTTTGCGCATTGTAACTTAGTATTTCATGTAACCATTTATACATACTGTTAGAAATATAGATGTAGGTACTATTATTTTAGCTACTAAAAAATATCGAAAAGATGAAGAACAAAGAACCAACAAGAAAATTCAACAAGAATAGAGGAAGGATTAAAACGAGTATACCACGAATCGTGTTAAGTACTGTCTTTAAGAGTTTATCTCTGTCCTACCCAGAGAAATACTTGGTGGAATGGCCTTGACAGACAACCTTCCAGGATTAGAAGTGGGTTTTCTTAAGAATCGTCCACATGATGATCCTGGTACTCTGAGCAATAACACCTCCCGTTCTAACACTAGAAAATGTAATAGAGAGTGCATGGAAGTTCTCTGATACGCGCACAGTAGCAAAAGGAGAAGAGGAAGAAGGTGAACAGTAATGAGAGCAAAAGGTGCATGAGAAGTAAACTAGGTAATCAGATTAATGTGTGTATTGAGTTTTGGTGGTGGAACAAATAAATAGACCAAGGTAGCTTATTAAGTAAGTAGCCAAACGGAACTATCTCAATGGTCTAAAGAGATATTTTGATCTCCAATTGAGCTGACAAAAGATAAGCCCAAAGTAAAACTAGATCAAGCCCACATGGGCGCGAAGAAGAGGAGGCATGCGTTTGTATGTATTAAGATAAGCTTAAGTCGTCACATTTACCTCAAATACCATAAGGTATTTACCCAAAGACATAGTACATATATAAACACTCTTCAAGAGTCTATTCTACTCAATGTGGGACTTAGTCTTATACAAAACACACACAAGGATACTTTAAGTCTAAAATACTCTCAATCCTCTATATGTTTCAAACTTAGAAGAGTAAAACGAGAATGTCATGCATTAGGGAAGTATCTATAAAGGATTTGAACTTCATCCTTAAGCATAGATGAGTGACAACCCTAAAGAAGGGTGGTAAAGAAACCTCTTTGAATCTACTTCAAAGATAACAGTTGGAGCACATCCACCAGCCACATGACATTCCCAAGAGATATGTTACTCTTAGTCGTTTTGCACTTTGTCTGGGCCATGCGCTATCCTAGAATCATGAAAGTTCTAAAGTTTATATCCAAAACTCATAGGAGACGATACTATCCCTAATCTCACTTAGGTGGCATCCATCAGGAGTATGCTACAGTAGATACCCCATCCTCATTGAGGACTATGGACCCATTAAGATCAAAGCTCATCCTATCACACCAACTATAATGGTACTGTCATACACCATAAGGAGAGACTCATCACCAATCATATCATATGATGGCGAAACACACATGTAAAAGCAATAATACCTGTTCCAATGAGACTCATATGACTTCGTTTACCACATTGAACTACTGTCACAGGATCTCCAATCATAGTGGTTAGGTGTCTATCATACCGCCTCATTTATGGGCATCAGTCGCACCCCTCTCGATGTTTCATTTACTAGTGTCTCGATAAGAGGCTTGGACAGAGGATCAGCAAAGTTCTTCTCTGGCCTCACAAAATCCGTGGATATCACATTATTCTCAACC
Organism: Ormosia emarginata; assembly: GCA_029884605.1. Classification (NCBI taxonomy): domain Eukaryota; kingdom Viridiplantae; phylum Streptophyta; class Magnoliopsida; order Fabales; family Fabaceae; genus Ormosia; species Ormosia emarginata. Next base: position 15,983,804 of record JAQQTP010000072.1, read on the forward strand.
AGTTGCCTTACAATATTATGTCTCAATCTTATATGTTAGCTTTTCTCATTAAAACTTCTATTCTTTGTTTGAACAATAACAGTCTGATAGTCACAATGAATAGATATAGAGGTTCCTGTTCTATTCTACAAAAGTATGTCCACCAACAAATTCATTAATTAGCCACTCGTTCTCAAATCTCGCCTTCTCTAAGGCTATAAATTCTGACTCTATGGTGGACCTGACAATACAAGTTTGCTTCATGGGCTTCCAAGAAATAATGTCACCTGCCAACATAAACACATAGCCACTAGTATATTTTAATTAATCAGAGTTAGAAATCAAGTTTGCATCACTATAATTTTCTAAAACCGAAGGATAACTAGAATATACAAAACCATAATCCATTGTGCTTTTCAAATATTTCAAAATTCTGTTCAAAACAATCTAATGCATATCACTAGGATTATGTGTATATCTACTTAATCTATTAACTAACATATGCAATATCAGGTCAAACACAATTCATCAAGTACACCAACCTACCAATAATACAAGCATATTCAATTTGTGATACACTATCACCATTATTTTTCACAAAATGCAAATTAGGATCAAAATGTGTAGAAACAAGTGTGCAATCATAATATCCAAATTTCTTAAGGATGCTTTTAACATAATGTGATTGAGACAAAATAAATCTATCATGCTTCTTAATCAATTTAATTCCAATAATCATATTTGCAACACTCATATCTTTCATATCAAATTGAAAAGCAAGAAAACTCATAGTATCATTCACAATATCTAATGGTGTTCCAAATATCAACAAGTCATCAATATATAAGTAAATAATCACACCAACATTATTATCAAATTTGTTATATATACATTTATCCGATTCATTAATCACATAACCATTAGATATCATGATACTATCAAATTTCTCATGCCATTATTTTGGAACTTGCTTCAAACTCTAAAAAGATTTAACAAGTTTATATACCTTGTTCTACTTGCCCTTAAGCACACATCCCTTGGATTGTTCCATGTAAATATCCGCTTCAAGATAACCACTGATGAATGTGGTTTTCACATTAATTTGATGCACAACAAGATTATATATAAATGTTATGGCAAATAAAACTCTAATTGATGCAATTCTAGTTACTAGAGAGTAAGTATCAAAATAATCAATATTTTGTTTTTGTTTATAACCTTTGTTTACTAACCTAGCCTTGTATATAACAACACTACTATCCGGTTTTAATTTCCTTTTAAACATCCATTTACATCCAATAGGTTTTATTTTAGGAGGCAAAACAACTAATTCCCAAATATGATTAGACATAATAGATTCAATTTCAGTATTTATAGCATCTTTTAAAAAATGAGCATCAATGGAAGTAATACCATCATTATAAGATAAATGGTCATTGAAAACAAGATAAGTATAATAATCATCTCCAAAACTAATTTCTTTCCTATTTCTCTTACTTCTTATTAATTCATTATCATGTTCATCAACAACATCATTATACAAATTATGAGAATCAACAACATGATTCTCTTTAATTTGCATAGGAAACACATGCTCAAAGAATGATGTATTGCAAGATTCAATAATAGAATTATGTTCAAGCACATCATTTTTATAACAAGAAATATATATATAACACTATTTTGAACAAATCCAACAAGCACACAATCACATGTTCTAAAACCAAGCTTTCTTTTCTTAGGGTCCAGAAACATAACTTTAGCTAAACGCCTCTAGACTTTAAGCTGTCATAGATTATGTTGCTTATCAAACCAAGGCTCATAAGGTGTTTTACTAAGTTTCTTATGTGGAACCTTATTTTGTATATAACAAGCTGAAAAAATAGCCTCCTCCCACATAAACATAGATAGGTCGGAACTAACAAGTAAAGTAGATAGGTCGGAACTAACAAGTAAAGCATTCATATTTCTTTTAGAGTTCTATTCTTTATTTCCACTATGTCATTTGATTCGGGTGAATATGGTGGAGTTATCTCATGTATTACCGTAATTGTTCATAAAACTCATTAAAATATATTCATATTTACCACCTATATCCGTTCTTAATCTCTTGATTTTCTTGCCAAGTTAGTTTTTTACTTCATTTGTATACTTAATAAACATTTCAAAGGCTTCATCCTTAGTTCTTAGCAAATACAACTTAGTGTATCTACAACAATCATCCACAAATATTATGTAAAACCTTTTATAACCTCTTATCATTGTTTGTTTTAGATCTCCCAAGTCACTATGAACAAGTTTAAGCAACTCACTTTGTCTTGTTAGTTGTTTGGATGGTTTCTTTGTCATTTTAGTTACCACACAAATTTCACATTTATCCAAAATTGTGTTATTCGACTTGTTAACTAGTACCATTTCTTCTAATTTCTAGATATATAGTACATTCACATGTCTAAATCTATCATGCCAAACATTAAGAGAATCAACCAAATAAGCAAAAGATGAACTTTCTTCATTATTATTTGTAACTACATTCAAGACATACAAGTCAGCACTAAGATAACCTTTTCCAACATACAACTCATTTTTGGACAAGGTAACTATCTTACTATCAAAGGTTACTTTCACATTGGAATTATTAAGGAGATGAACCGACACTAAGCAATGTTTAATGGCGAGTACAAAGAGTACATCGGATAACATAAGGGTTTTTCTAGATGTCATCTTCAATGACACATTTCTTTTACCTAGTACTAAAACTGTACTTAAATCTCCTAGGTAAACATGGTCTTTCCTATCCTCCATGAGAGCAAACTTAGAGAAAATCTCTCTCTTAGCACAAATGTGTTTTGTGGCACTGGAGTCCACAATCCAACCCTTGGCTTCCTTTACCAAAAAGCATTCAAATACCACCGCCACTGTAACATTATCTTAGTGTTCCACCACATTTGCACTAGCCTTGGATGATGGTCTTCCTCCATCTCTTCCTCCTTGGTTGTTCCTCTTAAACCTACAACTTGAAGCAAAATAACTTGTTTTACCACAAATAAAACAAGCACCTTTCTTCTCTTGAATGAGTGAGTTAGTATCATACTTCTTAAATCGAGGCTCAAAAGATTTAAAGTTATAATTCTTATGATTATGAGATGAATGCTTAGAATGCACATTTTTAACAACATTAGCTCTAGCGTGCATCTCCTTAGCATTTTGCTCATTAGTCATACTCCTATTTTTATCCTCAATTTTTAATATGCACAATTATTTCTTGAAAAATCATGACATTTTTCTTTTGCATAAAATTCAATTTATAATCCTTCTAAGAATCCAGTAGTCTATCAACAAGAATTTGAGAGACAAACCTTTTGGGTAGAATGTCTTCTTCCTTTGCAAGATCATCTACAAGCTTAATAAACTCATTAATTTGTGAAGCAACACTCTTATCATTAACCATTTGGAATGCATTAAAATTATACACATGAAATTTCTTACTACCTTCTTCCTCATAAATATATTTTTGAACTAATGCATTCCAAATATCTTTAACATGAGCATAATAACAATCAATATCATATAAATCATTTGATAAAGTTCTAAAAATTGTGTGCCTTCACAATTTATCGGCCATTTCCCAATCCTTCAAAGCTTGTTGATAATTTTCGGAGTCTTCCTCCGATTTGGGTTCAACCAAAACAAAATTAATTTTACTAAAATCAAGTACTTCCAAAATTCGATTTTGCCATCTTTTAAAATTATTTCCATCAAATGGTTCAACCTTTGAGGCATTGGAAATGACCTTGGGAGCAACTAGAGTAGTAGTATCCATGATAAACCCTTAAGATTATTAGAAATATGGATGTGAGTACTAGTATTTTGGTTACTGAAAAATACCAAAAAAGAAAGAACAAAGAAGCAACAAGATAATTCAACAAGAACAGAGGAAGGATTAGAATGGGTATTCCATTAATCATGTTAAGCATTATCCTTAAGGGTTTATCTATGCCTTACCCGGAGTAATGCTCGGTTTAATGGCCTTGACGGGCAACCCTCCAAAATTAGACGTGAGTCTCTTTAGGAACTTGTTCACAAGATCTCGTTTCAACACTAGAAAACACAATAGAGAATGTAGAGGACCTCTCTGGTATGCGCACAATAGCAAAAAGAGAATAGGAAGAAGTTGAATAGTAGTGAGTTCAAAAGGTGCGTGAGAAGTAAATCAAGTAATCATATTAATGTATTTTATTGGGTTATGGTGGTGGAGCAAATAAATAGACCAAGGTAGCTTACTAAGATATTTTGGTCTTAAAGTGGCCTGACAAAAGATAAGCTCAAGGTAAAACTAGATCAAGCCAACACGCGCATGGACACGATGATCCTGGTACTCTTAGGGTATACCATGAATCGTAATAGGCACTATCATTAAAGGTTTATCTCCACCTTACCCAGAGCAATGCTCTGTGGAATGACCATGATGGGCAACCTTCCAGGATTAAATGTGGGTTTTCTCAAGAACTCGTTTACATGATGATCCTGGTACTCTGAGCAGCAACACCTCTCATTCCAACACTAGAAAACACAATAGAGAATGCAGGAGAACTCTCTGGTACATGCACAGTAGCAAAAGGAGAAGAGAAAGAAGATGAACAGTAATGAAGCAAAAGGTGCGTGAGAAGTAAGCCAAGTAATCAGATTACTATGTGTATTGGATTTTGGTGGTGGAGCAAATAAATGGACTAAGGTACCTTACTAAGATATTTTGGTCTCAAAATGGACTGACAAAAGATAAGCCCAAGGTAAAACTAGATCAACCCCACATGCGTACAGACGCAATGTACCGAGGCGAGGCATGCATGTGTGTATTGAAGTAATATACCAAGGCCACACATCTACCTCAATACCATAAGATATTTATTTAAGAACATAATCCATATATAAACATTCTTCAAGAGTTTATTTTACTCAATGTAAGACTTAGTCTTATACAAAATACACACAAAGGTACTCTAAATTTGAAACACTCTCAATACCCAAGTCTATCACATACCACACAATTTCTAATGTGAATTATCAGATATACTACCCTAAGAATTGAGCATGAATACTTATTGATCTTTTCTCTTCATTTCCTGGAAATCATCATATTTGAAACAATTTATATTTTCCAGTCATCTCGGGCAATGTATGTTCTTGTCACGATTTTAATTTTCAATTGTCTTGTATCTTTGATATAAAAGGAAAACATGAAGGTCCTTGATGTTGCCATATTACAAAGATTATCAGTTTGGACTTATTGGGATTTTATATTTTGACATGTTAGAGATTTAGTTATTATTATTATTTTTAATAAAGGGATTATGGTTTCCTATAAAATTGAGGTTTCAATTTGTTTTCTTGTTTATTTTGAGATATCAGTTATTTAGTTATGATATGGTTGTCCTAAATAAATAAGGAATACATGGGAGAAGCTGTTAAAGTTTTCTATAATGGGATCTATTGTAGATTTGTAATTACTGTTGTCAAGAGCCAATTATTTAAAAGCTTAAGTTGTTCGGTGTATACTTATAAATAAATTTACTCTGCAAGTAAAAGCTCTTTCTACTTGAACGATAGACATGCAACTGTCCCACCTTACATTGTGTTGCAATTGAAATTAATAACAAGAATAGGGGCAGTGAGGATCAATCTCTTGACAATTAACCATAAAGGCTTCGATACCTTATCAAGAATCAATTATCCTAAAAGCTTAAATTGCTAGTTATAGGTTAGCAATGATTTTTATCTGTAAAAACTTTCATTCTGTGGCAGAGTAATGCTTAACTTCGTAGATTTTTTGTTGTCTTGTTTCTATCATTATCTTTGTAGCATGTTTGTTGCTCTACGTCATCATGTTCAAGTTTGAATTGAACCACAATAGTTTATCCTTTTGGTGTGTCATTTTGAGCAATAAATTGTATGTGGACATGAACATTTGTTTGAGAATAAGTAGGTGGTTGTGCAATTGGGAAAGGTTTATGTATTCACCGAACAACTTGTCATGACAGATATTGTGAAATATGTGCAGATAAGTATACTGTTTGTCCTGCCAAATTCCTTGGGGGAATCAAATTATCTTAAGTACATTCTACAAACAGCGAATCTAGTACAATATATTCCCAGATTATTCAGGTTTCTACCTCTGATAATTGGCCAGTCTCCAACGGGATTCATATTTGAGTCAGCCTGGGCAAATTTCTTTATAAATCTTGTCATGTATTACCTAGCTAGCCATGTTGTTGGCTCTTGTTGGTACCTCTTTTGTATACAGGTGAGTTGAAATAACATTTGAAGTTATTTTTCAAAAAATAATAAATATTTCTCTCACAAAATGTCATAATTTTTTTGTAAACTCTTACCTTGCATGCAAGAGCAGGCAAGCTCCCACTATTTTTTTTAGTTGCACAAGTTATAAATTGCATGCCTACCCTCAAACCCTACTATGAACAAAAAGTTAAAGATAGAAGAAATAATACTTGATTCATTTTAATGCATCTAATTTCCTTGTGGATGTTTTTAATATAATAATATGTAATGACATTTATAGGCAAGATGAAGTGCTTTGTCAATGTGACAGTAGCATGTGCTGATAAATTTAATCCTTCTAATTATTATTGCATTATTTGCAAGGGAAATGCTAACGTACACATCTTCACATGTAGGTTCGCATTCTACACATTTTTATTTTTAAAAAAAATCTCTTTTATCTCTTGTTATTCTACTTAACTGATAATGTTCATTTTAGTAATTAATAATCTCAATAATTAAATCAAAAAATATTTTTCTCTTCTAATAATTACCATTTTCATAAATCTTACTTTCTCTCAATAGCTACTAATAACTTCATAAATTTTATTAATTAAAATTCTTAAATTTATTTAATTAATAGTTTAATATTAGATAAATTTAAAAAAATCATATAAAATTACATGCCATCAGTCATACATGCATGGCGTTTTTCTATATTTTTTAAGAAGTAAATTATTGTCTTATTAAGTTTTATGGTGAAGAAATAATTTAGTATTATGTATTATTATTATTTAAAAATAATAAAAAGACATTTATCTGTAATGTTTTAGAAAAAGTAAATTGGTGTATTATTAATTTTGAGAAAAATATTAATGAGAGAGAAAATTTTATAAATATAGTAGTTATTAAGAAAGAGAAATATTTATGAAGTTTATTATTATTATTAGGATAAAAAATATGTTCTTAATTATTAATAATGTTAATCAGTAAAATAAAAATTGTGATTAAATTAGAGTAAAAGGAGATAAAAGTGGCTTTTTTTGTGAAATAAAAAATTATTGAATGCTAACGTATACATGAAGTCCGATAAACAAATTCCACTATCAGAGTTATCATATGCATCCTTGGATGCTTTAAAAATGAGTGGTTCAATTTAGAATTAGGATTTTAATTCAGCAAATGAAGGTTGACATTCAATTTGCTAATTTTCTCCCTTTGCCTTCTTCCAGAGGATTAAACAATGTTGGCGAGATGCCTGCGCTGATTCTAATATTCCTGAATGCTTGAATTTTATTGCTTGTGCAAATGGTCGTACCGGAAATGATCAGTCTGGCCTAACATCAGAACTGTGGAACAACAATACAAATGCCATTAATTGTTGGAATTCCCCTTCCAATGGTACTTTTAATTTTGGGATCTATATCACTGCTGTACCACTTACTGTTCAGACTTATTCCTTCGCCAACAAATATGTGTATTCTCTGTTTTGGGGATTGCAGGTACGCATTTCATTCTTTATTTTTTTTCCTTTAGTAATTTTATATTATATATATATATATATATATATATATATATATATATATATATATATATATATATATATATATATATATATATATATATATAAAATATATTAAATTGTGAATCTAACGTAAGTCAAAAAAGACTTACACTGGTATAAATTGATCCTCCCTCATATATAAATGATACGAGCGTAAAAACTGATGCACCTGCACCACTAAATAGCTAATTGTAGAATATGATTTTTATCAATTTAACCATTAAAATATAACTATTATTATATTAATCTAGCATAAATTTTAGAAAACACAAATAAAAAATTAAAAATAAATTTGTGGTATATTTTAAGTAGTAATTTCTGTTATCATTCGAAAAACATATTAATGTTAATTTTAAGACATTTTTGTGGAGTACAAAACAATCTTATATTCATGTGTAATTTTTATGAGCATGATGTGTGCACTAGAAACTTTTAATCCAATGATAAATTTTGTGAAAAACTTATTCATTGGCTCATTGCTGTAAATTGATTTTGATGTTAAAATATTTTATGCTGAGAGAGTATATCATATAGTCATATCAAATGTTAGTTAGTAACTAACTTATGGTAGTGATGAAAATAAAGTGACATATAAATTTTATTATCCTTCATGATGTGAGGCTAAATGAGTATGCTTGAGCTTGACAAGTTTATATTTATGTAGAAAATGTATTTTGGTTCTTTAACTTTATTTCCTTTTTCAATTTGATCCTATAACATTTTTTATTTATCAATTTGGTCATTTAAGTGGAGAATTGTCAATTAATGTAATCCTCGGTCACAAATTCATCATCCCCACTCATGGAACACAATGAGCTGGCACTAACAGTATTTACCTAGCGTTGATGTGGTCGTTAAGTCGCTTAGCTAGATAAAGAAAGGCAGACAGAACATCATTTAGGGTTAGTGATACTTCTATTTGATCCCTTACTCATCTAAACAAACCCTAATCTCCCATACCTTATTAACTCCCAAACTAAAACCCAATAAATTAAAAAGAGAAGCAAATTAAGGGTGAGAGTGACACCATATACGAGCAAAGTTGAAGAGAATGATGGCCTAGGTGGGTGGTACATGTGGAGCTTGGGTGGTCCTTGGTGGCTCAACAAATGGCAGTTGACGGTGACACACATGTGATGAACAGAGGTCTAAGCGATAATAGGTGAAGAAGAAGGTGGTTTGTACGGAGGAAATGACGTTGTGACAGTGGATCTTAGTGACTATGTGGTGGTTTTCACAAGAATTGATGGTGGCTTGATGGAGAGTTTGGCAATGGCTATGTTCCTGAAGCTTCGACATTGGGAGCGGTGGCTAGGCGATGAATGGAGCTTGTGGATGATTCAAGTTCAATGGTAGGGGCTTCATTTAGGTTAGAATGGTTGTAGGCAAACACAACAATGGACCAAGGTGGTGGTAGCAGAGGTTCTGACAATGCAGGGGAAGTTGGTATTAGGGCTTGTTTAGATGAGTAATGGGGGAAGAGAGTATTTTGGTCCTTTAACTATTTTTTGTTTTCATTTTGGTCCATTAATGGTCACATCAAAGCCAAATCATCATTGTTGATGTCATGTCATAACTTCCATTAGTTTGGGTGATGAAATCTGACAGATGATCATATTGATTGAAAATTCTCCACTTCAGGGATCAAATTGGTAAAAAAAAAAAAAGGAAAAAAAGTTCAAGACCAAATTGAAAAAGAAATAAAGTTAAGAATACAACATACCGTGTTTGCCTTATATTTATTTACGTTTTCAAATAATCAAATATATCCATAATAGAGATTTTTTTTTAGGTAACACATGTAAGTAAAAATGACAATTTTACCTATCCCCACGGGTAATACCATGGATATACCCGCAGGTAATACCTGTGATGGACAAATACGGGAGAAAATCTTTCTCCCGCAGGTTAAATGAGGGTGAGGGTGATTTCCCTCGTACCCACAAATAAAATTACAAAAATATTCTTATATGAAATTATTAAAAAACCTCATTATATAAATTAAAATATGATTCATTATATTTTATTTTCATTATTTTTATTTATAATTTATTGGGTACTCGTGAATACCCGTTAACCTACGGGAGAATGAGAAACGAGTACCTGTGCAGATATAAGGCGAGGGCAGATATTTATTCGCGAGGGCAAGGGGCGGGCGACTACTATCCATCCCCACCCCGCCCCGTTGCCATCCCTAAGGCTTAAGATTGATACAAACTATTTTATACTCTTTCCACTAGTGTACTATAAATAACTTCATTCTAAAGTTAAATCATTTTCACATTCTCTATTATGTTGGCACTATAATATGTATCAATCTTAGGCACCCACACACACACACATAGAGAGAGAGAGAGAGAGAATGTGAAAATGATTTAACTTTAGAATGAAGCTATTTATAGTACACTAGTGGAAAAAGTATAAAAAAAGTATGTATCAATCTTAAGCCATGATTGGCACACAAGGTAAACTTAACTCACCATTCATCTAGCCTGACAAGCCTAACAATATAATACTCAAATAAAAAAAAAACTTAAAAGCTTAGCATGGAGCTGACCAAAATCTTGCAAAGTCTCCATTAAAACTAGAACAAACCAAATATTTACATTCAACTTGAACAACAATGCATAACCAAAACCATCATCAAACATGAACATCTCTCTCAAGCATCAGTCATAAGTACAAACATAGTCAACTATACAAATGAACATATCAAGACTCTATGTCATATACAAATCCAAAAAGAAATACAATTTTATCCCATATAGCTATAACACAACACTAGCTACTAATAGCAATGGAAGCCTACCAAAAAGACGGTCACTCCTAGGTAGAAAAGCAAAAGTCAAAAACCTGCTACTCAACACGAATTTGAAGGAAAATGAATATGATGAGTCACACAGACTTAGTAAGGACATAATAAACAAAGTGAATAGGAAAGAGAAACAAGTAATAGCTTGAATCTTTAAACTTCAAAAATGACTCAGAATATGCTAATTGAAAGGATAGTTATAAATGAAACCAATTTGTCAAGTGTAGCCAAGAATAAAAAACACTACTTAGTTATAGATAAAATAATCCATATAAGTTATACTTGAAAGAACTATATATAAGTTGGGGAGTCAAGTCCATCCAATAAGTTACATATCATACTAATCTAGTAATCTCAAGTCAAGGATCTCATGCCTAGGGTTTGCTCACCCTACAATTGTCTCAAGCCAAGGGCATTGCCTCACCCCGACACAATTTTATGCCTAATATCTGCTCACCTTACAGCCATATAAAGGGGCTAAGGTTCCTCTCACACAATAACTTAACTGAATCTACTATGTGTACGTAGGTTGTTACATCACTTCACTGATAGCAAACGATACTGTTATATCTTTTCATTAATGGTGAATGTTGTTCTAGCACAAAAACCATCATGGATATTTAAAATATAAAGTCTACTTAAAATATGGTAATCAAATTCAATCCATTAAAATTAGAAATTTCTCAATTACCAAAATAGTATTCAAAACCATCATAATTTGATTCTCATGATGAATTGTAATTCACAAAAATCATGTAATCAATAGAACCATAGCTCTAAAGCATAAATGTCTAAAATAATAACTTTTGAATCCAAATTCATAAAAATGCAAATAAAATACAATAAAGTAATAATTTCGTATTAATAATGAAAGTCGTAATTTAACCAACATCACTTAAATAAGATTTATTTTGAAGAGAAAATTCATATGCTTGAAAGGCATTGTTTTCCCATAAAAAATAAAATAAAAAACAACACCACGCAAATCATCCACTTACAGCTACAAAGAACCAGCTTAACGACTTCCAACGATTCTAGGAGAACCAAGCAGTGTAGTATCCATTGAATCTAGCCATAAGCAAATATTTTGACAAATCAAGATAGATCAAACAGAAGCCTACATTCAGAGACGAATCATAGAATTAACTAATAAGGGGGCAAAAATCATAAAAGGCAAGAATCAAAATATTTAAACAAAAAATCCTACTATATGCGGGTACAACAATTCTAAACAAACAAAATTAACTTTTGTCTTCAACTTATGAGACTTCATGCCCCAACATCCAAAGCATCAAAGTTCGGTTTTCACTTTTCCTAATTTCCTCCAAAGAAATCAGAAGAATATTGAAACAGTAGTGAAAAATTTACCGTTATTGTAAAAACATATTGAAGAAGTTTTTTGTTTTTTGCTAGATACATATTGGAGAAGGTGAAACTTCTTTTTGTCTCTAACTTTAAAACTTAGTACACTTTTTACTTAGGTAAAAAATCACTTTCAATAAATGGATCAACCCCACAAGTAAGCAAGCCCAACAACTTATTTTGGATTATTTTAGTTTCTCACTACATGGGTCAATACAAAGTAAAAGCAGGGACTTTTTTTTTCTTAATATGTTAATACTACATGTATAATGAAAAATTATATAAAAGTTGGGGGACAAGAGTATCTGCTTGTCCTCCTATAGTTCGTCCCTACCTATATTAAGACTACAACCTCAAGGAAAAGCATTCCATTTAGATATCACAAGTGAACTTGCTAAAATTTATAAGTTTTGCCAAGAAACAAGGGATTCATACTCTCAATCCAACCAAAAGGCCTCTAACTACCCTTTAGAAATTATCCTCAATTCTTAACTTATTGTTGTTTCTTTATAATATAGGTCTACCTACTGGATATTACGAATTTAAAACACAAGCTCCATGAATAAATAAAATAACTAAACCACAATTAAAATCTTCAAGTGACAATGCTTTGGAAAATATATTTAAGGATAAACTAAGAATATGTAAAGAGATTAGATAAAATCCCTAATTATAAGATTTAAAATTTTCAAGAAAATTATGTGAAAAACCATAGTTTGACTTTGCTATTACCACTTACTAGAATCCAAACTCCTAAACCCTTAGATTTTTACTTATGGCTCCAAAATACACTCATCCACTATGTTGAGATAGCAAGGCTTGGGAGATTCCATGGTAATTTAGTACTAAAGTAACAAGAATTAAACAGTAGAAGTTTACCTCAAGCTATTGATAAGTGAATGCAAGCTAGAATGGAGAAGAAATGAAAAGAATTTCTTTAGCCTCCAACAAACCCACCCACAACACAGCCTAAGGAGACTCTCTCCTTTGATTTAGAGGTGTCAAATCAGGTCAGTTCACATTGTAGACCAAGTAAATCTTGGGTTGGGCCAAAGTTGTTGCGGCCCAATGCTGGCCACAGGTTGGGCGGTTCAACCTACAGGCCGATTTTTTTTTTAAATTTTTTTTGAAACATTTAAAAATTTTATTCCTATGCTTCAATCTTTATCACTATAATTTTCTCTAGACAAAACTTAGATCCAGTGTATTATATCCTTGCCATCTAGTTTCCAAATCAAACAATGATGTGTGGATATTTTTTCAACTCAGCAACATCTCCCCTCCCCTAGTTTCTCTCTGCTCTATTACTTTCTTCCTCGGTTGCTTGTGAGCACATTGCAACAAACCCATTACAACATCAAGAAATTAAATTGAAAATGAAAGATGAAAACCCTCCACCAGTATTCCATCTTGTGGTTTGCCACACCACATGGTAGCACCACTAATCCCATAGCCACTAAAAAAAAGGCTCAAATTACTAAAATAAATTAAAAAAAGAAATAGCAAAACGCAAGAAAGGAACAGGGGAAAGGGCTCGAGCCTGTGGAACATGACTCAGCAGTGGTGAAGGAAGAGACCAACGGACTTGCCAGCATTGGGATCAAGGGCTGGCTCGCGGTGGTGCGCAATGGTCGTTGCTAGGTTATTATTGGTTGGATGGTTTGTTGCAGGGTGTTACTCAAGGCAGTGGTTAGGTTCGTGAAGGAGGACATTGTAGTTGAGAGTAGCAGCAGCGATTGAGGGGTGCGAAGATGCGTGTGGGTCTGATGATGAGGGTTGGTTCGGTGGTGTATGGGTTGTTGTTAGTATTGCGTGGTGGTGGTGGAGTGAGCCGCTTCTGGTTTGGTTGAAGACGATGGTTTAGGGAGATTGGGTGGCTTATGGCGACTAGTGGAGGGTGAAGCTTCGGCAAGGTTCGTCGTGGCAATGTCTGTCGCCGGGACTCTAATTCTGGCACAGTGAGAAAGAGACAGTCCAAAGAGAGAAAGAAGCAAGTGACAAATGAGAAAGAAACTAACATTATTTTTAGATATTTAGTAATTTGTAGAATAGAATAAAATTAAATAAAATGGGATGTATTATTTAGATATTTTTAGATAATATGAAATAAAATTATTATTTTATTATTTAGAAAGTAAATAATTTTTAATCAGATAAAATGAAATTCATAATAAAAAAAATTTTGTCTCATATTTTTAAATTAAAAAGAATAAAATTAATAATTTCTAATAAGATGAGATAAAATTTATCTCACTTATTTTTATTTCATTTTATTTTTTAACATAACTAAATAAAATATAATTAAACAATAAAATATATACTTATTTTATTTTATTCTCTTTTATTCTACTCAATTCTATTAATCTAAACATAATAGGAATGTTGCAGAGTTGAAAAAAATTCATATATTATTGTTTAATTTGGGAATTTGATACAAGGGACCGTAACTAAGTTTAATTCTTTTTATTTCACATAATTTAAATCTCAATAAACATAAAATAAAATAATATTTTTTAATACAAATATTAATTTTTTAAAAAAAATAAAGTGAAAGTCTTTATATATCATATAAATTATTAATAAAATAATTAAACATTAATTCACCATATTGATCCAGTACATTGTGGGCCAAAATTTATTTGGGCTTCAATTTTTTCAGCCAGACTGTGGATTAGGATTCTATGCAGTTTTTCCTAAATTGCAAGGAATCTCAACCCTTCAAGATAATTGTTTGTATGATAAAATAAAGAAGGAAATATGGTTTAGTGAAAACCCAACCATTAGATTTCAACTGGATCTGGTGCAATACATTTTTGAATAGAGGATCTGGCTCCCCAACCTATCCATTTTGCCCAATTATCCATTTTGACACCCTAGTGCCATTCCAGTTATTCCAACATTTTAAGTTATGCTTCTTGTTGTTGTTGTTTAGAGTAAATTGGTCAAATTAATCTCTAAACAATACAATGTCAATTATATTAGTCTCTAAATAATGAAAGTTATCTCGACATCTCTGAACATACATTTTGTCGTTTAAATTAATCCTTAACAAATTGTAAATATTCAAAGACTAATTTAAACGAAAAAATGTACATTCAAAGAATAAGGAAGTAATTTAAATCATTCGGGGATTAATTTGGCCATTTATTTTTTTAACTTAAAGGTAAATTGATGAAAATACCCTTAAAAGAAAGTTTTATTCCAACCTTATCCCTCCTATGTTTTTTTCGTTGTCACAGAATGGTAAGCCAAGTACCTCTCAGAGAGACTCCCAAATAACAGAAAACATAAACTAAAATCAATTTTACAACTAATCATCCTCAAGGGTCAACACTTCCTTAACTCACAACCTTCCTTGTTAGTTCTCCATACTCTTAACAATCATTTTGGCCTAGTTCCTGACACTTCTTGCTGAACAAAATCATGTTTTAAATGACAAAATATTATTAAAAGCCTAAACGCACTGAGTGGGCAACAATCACATGCAGAAGAAAACCAAATTACATCACAAAGGAGCTCTTCAACGACCTAAAACACACACATAAAAAAAAATCCAAAAATGAAGATGTGCTAAAACATTTAAAGGTGAAATATTCAGTTCTGTTTTTTCATAAGTGCCTGAGGCATTGGAATGTTTTGGAAACTCCCAGAAAAAAAAAAAAGATGATGACTCTGTTATATGTTTATGAGAAAGTCACTGCAAAAATTAAAGTTCTACCGTCAAATAACCATAAACATATCGAAAATGGTTCAGCGAATACAAACGGCCACAAAAGAATTAATAAGAAAAAGTACCATGACAAAATAACTATTCAGAACTTTCTTCTCAATATCTCTCACAAAATCAAAATCCCAATTACGCCCATCAAACTCTATATTTCACACTAGATATTTTCACAATGCACACCAAAGTTAGCATTCTTATTTTCCTTGTCGTGGCGCATACCATTTTTATTTACTGGCTTTGCTTTTATACAAAAGCATGACTATGTTACTAGACTAAGATACAAAAGCATGACCATATTTGATTGAAGCAATACTCACAATAAGATACTTCAATTATGCACATAGACAATAAGATACAAAATCATATTTGATTGAAGGTGCAATTTGAGTAATTTAATTGATGTAATTTTACAATATTACTTAAAACCTATTAATATTATAATTAAGAACCAATCATTCTGAAAGTTTAAATTGTTAAGAAAAGGCATTTGAATGGTTTACAGTATCTAACACACCCTACTAGCACACCCTACAAGCAAAGCCCTTTGGGCTTGAAGCATAACAAAGCACATGCCCACTTTATATTTTGCGAAACTATAATTTAATTAGAATGGAAAAGACAAGGCATGAACTCCTCGCCAGTTGATCATAGGAGCTCTTTTTACCAAGTCAATTGTCAAGGCCCAACTTGTATCATCACTCCTAAAAACTAAAGCTGTAAGGTAAATTCCCATGAATGGTTTGATATCTCTAACAATTATACCCTGTCTGATCTTTATACAGCAAATCAGTACCTTCTGTAATAATCTAGTCCTAAGTCTTTTTTTGTGGGAAGGCCTTTTCGCTATTGTCAGCATTTTATCGGGACTCCTGCTTTTTGCGCTTCTCATTGGAAATATACAGAACTTTCTTCAGGGTATTGGACGAAGGTAGAACTTATCTATATCTAATGTTGCAAATTTTAAAGTAAACTTTGATGGTCAAGTTCTAATGTGTTTAGTGTTGTAATACGCTTGATATATTCCCTTCCATCCCTTTTACAGGAGGCTGGAAATGCAACTTAGACGCCGTGATTTTGAGCAATGGATGAGCGATCGGCGCTTACCAGAAGATCTACGGAGGTATAAAATTTTCTCATTCTTTTCATGAATCACATCCACATTGCCAATAAAGTACGTGAAGACTTTTTCCTTTACAATGTACGTGAGTAATTTACTGTTCCGAGACACAATCATTGTTTTTCATGACAAGACTAAATTAAGTTAGCAACTTCTGAAGACTTCTTTTAGATTTTAAAGAGAGGCAAAGGATAATTTGGAATCTCTTCTTGCCTCTTTGTTTCTGTTTGCAAATATGTCCGTGTTTCTACACGTGTGTTTATTAGATATGATTAATCACTCCGTACATCAGTAGTACACATAACTCTGCAACATATGAAAAATAACTGTTGAGAGCATCTTATTGGGCATCCTGTTGAATTAAGTTCATAGCTCTAGTAATGGTAGTGATATAGACAATGTACATATATGATTATTCTGTAATATAGCATCTCTATGGGCCTGAATGCTAAGAAAATAGTATGTCTACTATTTATCATTTTTATTTAGGTATTGTACAAGTGATAGATAATATGTTTATCATGCAGGAGAATACGACAGGCTAAACAGTATATACTTGGGCTGTAACAAGGGGATTGTTCTTAAGTAGATTCAAAAGAATAGTTGAGATAGGTATGTCACAGTGATTTTCTCTTTACGTGACTACAGTAGAACGTGTTAAACCAGAGGGTGGATATCAGGGATTTCAACACTTAAGTCAGACAATACACAAATATGGTTTATGTAGTGAAATATAAGATACCTGATTATGGTGACTTAACCTGGTATTTATAGAGATTGGATTAGATATGTTCTCATAATAAGGAGATACGTTCCCGTAATAGTAGCAGAAGAAGATATGTTCCTTATTTAGTTACAGAGGATTCTTATATTATTGGAATACTGGTATGGTAATTATGATGCTATTATTTCATAAATTCATGATTGATAATTAAAGGATATCATAAAGATTTATCCATTACGCAGATCTCACGGTAAAGTTGTTACAAATCAATACAGGGGTCTGACATATGTTACCGGGGCTCATGATAAGCAAGCTTTGTTGAGAACGTTAATACCGAGCCCCGGCGGGTGTGCGTGTTGGGTTGGTCTATGGGTTATGAATTCAGATAATGATCCAGAACAATTGCCCTCAGTTTGGCGCTTAAGTGAAACAATTAAGTGTCAAGATACCAAATTTGAAAAGAACACACAACGCACAGTAGATATAAAAATCCAAAGGGCTGAGGTCCGTTATTGTGGAGTACATTTGGGGTTGGCATGTGAAATCGGAATCCGTGATGGATTATTGCTTTCTTTGTCATCTTGTCATCCGATGTGTCCCCTTTGTTGCCCTCGTACATGGTTTCACAAGGTTTTTGTCTTTTCTTACAACTTGTAACAGTCTGAAGTTTCTTGAGAAACTATTACTTTGACTTTATTGCGAATTAAAGATCCTTTAAGAGGATATCAATTTCATATTGTTTTCCAACTGTCTGCTACTCCCGTGACCAATCAGAAGTGGGAAGCATTAAAACATGACTTCCATCATGCAATCAGTTTACCTTTCTTAGGACCAATCAGAATGATCCATTCTCTCTATAAATAGGGAATGTTTACATTGAAGCTGACATTCCCTTTGTTGCAAACCTCTTGCTTTGTGATTCTGTTTGAGAATGATTCTTTTCCAAAGGATTATTTCTTTTTCATTTTCTGTATGCACAAGGAGGGTTTACCCTCTGCGAAGACCATCTTCTTGTTCTTTCCAAAGTTTTTGACGACATTTGCCTTTTTTTGCAAACAATCCCTTTAATTGAGGTCTTTTTTTCTCAGCGTAATGGACGACAGAAGCCTTTTTCTCCCAATATATGTGGGTGTGTTTGATCCATCTACTCTTGCCGAGAAGATCTATGGTTCTTGTCATGTTGGACGAAGACACTTGGAGAAACAAAGCTCTTGCCCCTCCTCATTCCTGAGTGATTTGGAGGCACCAGGCCAGTCCTCTAAGTGCAGTCGGATAAGCAGATGGGTTTATTGGAGCGATTCTCTATGTTTTGAAGCAACTTGGGGTGATTGCAAAGCCGACTGTATCCTGTTCAACAAGGAAAAGGTGAATGCTGACTTTTATTATCATTATGAAAGAGGTAGAGAAGAAGAATTTGGATGGTGGTAACTTTGGGGTTCGTTGTCGTCAACGAGTGTTCCGGTCCGGTTGCCTTTGCCAAGTTCTCTAATGGGTCTTTTGTCCAACAGGGGGAAGAGATCGATGCTGGTTTTAGAGGGACAATGGAGGTGGAAATGATCCAGAATGTTGGTGACGGTGATGTTGTTTTCCTTCCCCGGGTTCTACGATGATCAGTCTTTTCGGAACACATTTTCCTTCACTTTTTATTTAAACTGATGATGTATGAAATGAGAATAATCAATAAAAATTCTTTTCTGAATTTTGTCATGTCTTTTCTCTTTTTTATTTCTATTATTCGTCTTCTATTTCTTTTTCATCGTTATCTGTTATTCGTGATGAGTCCAACGCTCAACTTGTAAAGATGTTCTCAACTTTGTTATGTTGCCCCCTGCTTGGTATTTGGTTGGTACAGTGAAGTCGCAAGCTTGAGTTCCTGCCCGTCCGTGTATCGAGTGAGGTTGAGAATTTTAACTTGAACGTTGATCACTATTTGATTTCTCTATGATATCCATGGTCCAGACTAACCTTTCTTTACCATATTAGAAACGTTCATATCAGGTGTAGTCGAGGTCCATGGAAAAAATTCGGATTCATCCTTCAAAGGTAGCGTGAAGCTTGAGTTGCTAAGCAACCATCCTTTCAACTGCTTTGACAACTGTGAAGATCACATGACACGTTTTAGTTGGATGGACGTGCCTAGTGCTTCGCGCGCCAGGATAAGTGTCTTTTGAAAACTGGACTGTGAAGACGAGAATGCCCCATAACCGTCTGGCCTTTATAAATAGGGGTTGGGTGTGCATCGTTCTTACTTTATTGTTTATGAGCGTTTTTCTAGTGATTTGAGAGTTCCCTAAAAATTTTGTGCAGCGAAGAGGCGTGGTTGTGAAGCGTTTTTCAACCATCTTTGTTTTCTTCTCCATCTAATTCTTCCTTCTACACAAGGTGCGTCTCCTTCTACCCTTTCTATCTTTCTTCATTGTACCTTGAGGGCTCTTCTTGTTTTGGGGCATTTTCTTTTTCCTTTTATTGGAGACTGGGGATACCAGAATCTCTAGCCCTTTTACTGATGCTACTTTGTGGAGCACTTCCTTTGTCATTTCATGAATGATAGAGGTGTCCTTCAGAGGTTAAGGCCTCTGAGGGAGCAGAGGCCAGTATTCGTACTATCAAAAAGTGACATGGGATATGAATCTTTAATGATTTCTCCTGTGGTTCATCTCTTGTCTTGTCTAAATATGTTCATTCAACATTATTTGTCTTAACATTGCCTCAACGACCTCTATGGGTGTTTCCAGGCGTTTTATGGCAAGGAGAAAAGCTCTAAGGTGAAGGGTTTCAGTTGTAGAGGAGGTCGTAATGCTTGCCCCCATGCGGAATGTGTACACCTTGTTTAGGGATGATGTCTGGGATCACCTGTCCGAGTTTTCTTTTGAGGACGACCTTAGGAAGGCTCTAATGTACTTAGAATTGATAGAAAAGAAGGCTCGAGATTGAGAGTACCAAGTTCTATCTTCGAAATGGTACGAGAAGGTATGTTTGAGTAGATAAGTGGATCCGCACTTTATGTTTCTATACAAGCCCCTCTTTATCAAACTGGGACTCCAACTTCCATTTACCGACTTCCAAGTTGCGATTCTTCCGACTTTACGCGTAGCTTCGACACAAATTCATCCAAATGGTTGGGGCAATATACTTGTTTTTGAAAGGTTATGCAAAGTAATGAGGTTGCGGTATTCAGAGAATGCATTCTTCTATTTCTTCACTCACATAAGCCCTCAGGGTGCGACAAATCAAAAGAATTGGCTTACCCTTCGATCTAGATCCAGTCGCAAAGCCTTCACCGTGTTCTAGGATAGTTTTAAGGAGTTTAAAAGGAAGTTCTTCAAGCTCACAAGGGCATCAGGAACCCATCTATTTTTCTTGAAAGCTAATGAGGAACTGGTGTTCCCGCTATACTGGACGTAAGAGGCCTAGAGCATTCCTGTTGAGTCGCTTGAAAAAATGAGGAGCGTCTTAGTCAAGACGACCTTGAGTGTGTTAGGTTTATAACTCGATATACTAATGATTGTGGGCTTATCAAATGCAGAGAAGTCCTTAATACTCCTGATGATGATTTTCTTTTTGCTTTGGTAGGCAGGGGTTAGGATATTGATGTCTGAAGTCCACTTTAAGTTTCTACGCTTTACCTTTCCTATATTTGTTGTTTCATTTTTCTGACTTCTTTTCTTTTCTTGTCTTATTCCAGCAAGCATGGCGTCTGGACCTTCAATTGTTGCCTTGAAGGCTTCGAGGGCTAAGAGAGGAGGAACAAGGCCTTCCAACATTCTTGCACCTATTGCTCCGGGGTCCACTGACCAGGATCTTCTTGTTGAATAGACTCTTGATCAGCCAGACTCTCCTACCTAGCCTCTTCAAGGGAGGAAGAGGAGGGCTGTTGAGAGCTCCGCAGATCACGGTAAATGAGTAGCTTTAGAGGTCGGTGGGGAGGAAAAAGAAGACCTTCTACCCATATTCACTGGGCATTCAGATGCTGGGCTGTTTATTGATGAGCAACTTTTGAGCAACGAAGTGGTGAAGCACATCACCAGTGGAGTATAAACCAGACTTTAGCTAAGCTTCAAACTTTTGCGATCCGGGCTGCTGCTAAAGATCGTTGTCTTGAGAGAACTATCGCGGCGGCCGACAGGAAGATGGTCGAACAATTTAAGACGACAGATGAAGAAGTTGCCCAGAAGCTTGTTGCAGCTCTTAAACAGAATAATGACGCTCAAGCGAGGATTGAAGAGCTCGAGAAAGAATTAGACGACTCCAAATCCGTCAAGAAGAGAGAAAAGAGCAAAGCTTCCAAAACCATTACCAACCTCGAGGCTCGCATAACACAACTGGGAAAAGATGTTGAGGAGTTGGGTCCAATTTCTATGAGCATTAGAGGAGAGCAGTTTCAAAACGACGTGACTCAAGTTCAACACTTCAACCTCGGTGTTACTCTAGTCCTAGAAAACCTTAACTCTGAAATGATTTTCCAGGATGGGCACCTTGTGATGGCGGAGGAAATTGCTCAGACTAATACCAGGGTTGCACAGATCCCAGAAAGAGATGAAGCTAAGGCTTGATCTTTTTCTTTTTTCCTTCTTTTTCCCCCTGTGTGGGGTATTTAAATTATTGTTAAGACAATTGCCCCAGTTGCCGAGGTATTTAATTTATTTTTTTTTTGCTATTTGCTTTGCGTCATTCGTTTGCTTGTTTGCCATGGTCCAATTTGGGTCCAATGCCCATTATGATGTTTTTCACAACCATTTCATGGACTTATGAATAATTTCAATCAGAGAAAAAACATAGTCTAGGGTCTTACGCCCATAACATTGAGTGCATGACAATCCACCTGACTTACGAAAAAATAACACCCTAGTCCGAGGTCCAAGGCCTATAATATTAAGCTTTCAGAATTCTGGATTTTGGCAAAATAACACCTTAGTCTGGGATCCAATGCTCATAATATCGAACATTCGAAATTCTGGACTTAGGCAAGAAAACACCTTAGCTCGGGGCTCAATGTCTAAGATGTCTTAGCACTTAGTATCCCTCTTGCCTTAGGTATAATTTTATAAATAAACTTTGCCCGGAGTCCTTCGCCAACCACATTGGTATTTGGGATCCCACTTGGGTTAGGTATGATTTAAAACCTTAGCTTGAAGTTTATCGGCCAAAGTGTTTTGGCGCTGGAAACCTGCTTGGCTTGGGTATAAAGGAAGACCACAAATGTTGGAATCCACACTGCCACTTAATTTCTTAACCTTAAAATGGTCGATGCCAAGTATTAAGGACGAGTTTTGACCCTATAACTTACTACCAAAGCGCCTTTAGGGGACTTGGTGTGTTATACCTCTTAACCTGGGCTTTTTAAGATGTCTCATAATCTAATAGGAATGTCTTAAGGCGGAGTCCGTTTTGAGGATTCTTTGGGACTTTAAGTAACGTAGAGGAAGTAATATCTAAATAACTCTGTTTTATTGATAAGCTTGAGGGCGAAAGTCCATACAAAGCATATAATCATCAAAATTGGAACATATAAACATAGTTTACTAAAAAACTAGGCCTTTATGGGCATCTAGCTATAGTATTTTCTAAGTTTATCCACATTCCAATAGTTCTTGATCGGCTTGC
This sequence comes from Ormosia emarginata, assembly GCA_029884605.1. Classification (NCBI taxonomy): domain Eukaryota; kingdom Viridiplantae; phylum Streptophyta; class Magnoliopsida; order Fabales; family Fabaceae; genus Ormosia; species Ormosia emarginata. The sequence continues at coordinate 16,006,969 of JAQQTP010000072.1, forward strand.
CTGTTAACGTTTCCAATGTGTAAGCTCCATTGCCAGTGCTTACGACGATACGGTAAGAGTCTTCTCAGTTAGGGGCTAGTTTCCCTTGGGAGATATTTTTCCCTCTGATTTCCACTCTCCAGAGTACCGGGTCTCTTGATTGGAACTTCTTTAGAACTATCTTCAAATTATATTTGGTCACTGTCTTTTGTTTAAAGGCGACGTCACGTATATGGGTGATGTGTCTTCTTTCCTCGAGTAAATCTAGGTCTTCCCTGATTAATCCGGAGTTGTTGTTAGGTGAAAACTACTAGTGACGCCAGCTCGGTTCTCCTACCTCCATCAGGATCATGGCTTCGCACCCATAGGTGAGTTTGAAAAGAGTTTCGCCTGTAATGGAATGGGGCGTAGTCCGATAGGCCCAGAGAACATGATCAAGCTATTCAGCACAGTTTCCCTTGGCTTCATCTAGCCTCCTTTTGATTCCCCGGACAATAACTCTGTTAGCGGCTTCGGCTTGTCCATTTGTTATAGCGTTCTTGACAGAACTACAGTGGTGTTTGATTTTTAATTCAGCAAATAGCTCCTCAAAATCCTTATCCTTAAATTGAGTTCTGTTGTTCGTCACAATGAACTCTGAAACTCCAAACCTAGTGATAATGTGGCGCCAAGTGAACTTCTGAATCCGTGTTGAGGTGATCTTGACTAAGGGTTCTGCCTCCATCCATTTCGTAAAATAGTCCACTGCTACCACCAAGTATTTTAATTGACCCGAGGCTTAGGGGAACAGGCCCAAGCTATTCATATCTCATCTGTAGAACAGTCAAGGCACCGACATCGTGGATAGTTTCTCCGATGGAGCTTGATAATGATCTGAGTGGTATTGACATTTATCACAGACCCGAATGTGCACATAGGAGTTAGCCTTAATTGTTGGCCAGTAGTATCCTGCCCTTAATGCCTTTAGGGCTAGGGCTTTGCCTCCCAAGTGGCAGAACTTCTCTCGTGAACCTCGGTCAAAACATATGCTGCTTCTTTTGGTGTGAGACATTTGAGGAGGGGTGATGAAAATCGATATCAGTATAACCGTCCATCATAGATGGTGTACCTGACTGCTGTCTTGACCAGTTTGAAGGCTTATTTGGGATCAAAAGGTATGGTTCCAGATTGTAAGTACTCCATAATAGGGGTGATCCAAAAATGTTCTTCCTCTTCCACTTGGAATACAGTGTGGTCCATGATAGAAGGCTGAGAGAGGGTCTCTTGGATCACTGAACGGTTGTTACTAGAGCTTTTGGTGCTGGCCAATTTAGATAGAAAGTTCGCCCTAGAGTTCTACTCTCTCGGTATGTGCCCAATCTTGGCTTCTTAAAAGCTTTTGAGGAGTTCTTGTACTTTAGTCCAGTATTTCTGCAGGAGAGGCTCCCTAGCTTGATATTCGCCTCGGATTTGGAAGGTTGCAAGTTGAAAATCACTACAAAATGTGATCCTGGTTGCCTCCATATTCATAGTCATTACCAGTCCGCCAATACATGCCTCATACTTAACCTGATTGTTTGAAGTTAGGAACTCGAACTTTAGGGAGTGTTCTAGTGTCAGGCATTTAGAGTTTTCCAAAATTACCCTAACACCGCTTCCCTTAGAGTTCAAAGAACCATCAATAAATATGGTCCAAGAGATTCCTTCTGGGTCGCCTGGGTCCAATGTAAGTTCAGTTAAGAAATCGGAGAACGCATGAGCTTTTCTTGTAAGTCGAGGCTCATATGCAATTTTGAGCTCGAAAAGTTCAATCGACCAATCAATCATTTTCCCTGATAAATCTGGCTTGTGTAATACCTAACTGATGGGTTGGTCTGTTCTTATCACCATCGGATGACACTGAAAATACTGCCAAAGTCTCCTGGCCATAGTGATTAGTGTTAAGACAACTTTTTCGATTTTCTAATACTGAAGCTTTGGGCCCTGCAGAACTTTACTCAAGAAATAGATCGGCTTCTATCCTTCTTCCGTCTCTCAGATTAGCACTGAGCTTATAGCCTCCTCATGAACTGAAAGGTATAAATACAATGTCTCACCAAGTTCCAGTCTCGTCAGAATAGGGGGAGAAGACAAAAGGCTCTTTAAGGACAAAAAATCATCATTGTACTCCTGAGTCCACTCAAAATTCTTCCTTTTCTTGAGTAGCTTGAACAAGGGGAATGATTTATGAGCAACTTTGGCAAGGAATCTTGTAAGGGCTGCAATCCAGCCAGTAAGTTGTTGCACTTTTTTAACATTTTGGGGGTTTCGCATGTTAATCACCACTTGACATTTATCAGAATTAGCCTCGATTTCACGGTGGGTCAGCATGAAACCCAAGAACTTACTTGTCTAGACCCCGGAAGCACACTTTTCTGGGTTAAGCCTCATATTGTACTTCCAGACTTGTGTAAACACTTCCTCGAGGTCCGTCGTGTGTGATTTGCCTTATGGGATTTTTACTATCATGTTAACAATATAGATGTCTAGCATCTTCCCTACTTGGTCTTCAAAGACCCTATTCATCATCCTCTGGTAGGTGGCTCCTACATTTTTTAAACCAAAAGACATAACCTTATAGTAGTAGCTTGTCCTGTCAGTGATGAAGGCAGTCTTATCCTTGTCTCCAGGGTACATTAGAATTTGGTTATACCCAGAGTACGCATCCATAAACGATAGACATTTGAGCCTGAGGAGTTGTCCACCAATTTATCCACGTTGGGAAGTGAGTACGGGTCTTTTGGGCAAGCTTTATTCAAGTTGGTATAATCCACACACATTCTCCACTTCCCGTTAGATTTCTTCACCAGGACCACATTGAATAACCATGTGGTATAAGGAACCTCCCTGATGAAATTGTCACTGGGTAATTCTTTTACTTGTTCTTTGATGACTTGTTGTCTTTCAAGGCCAACTTTTCTTTTCTTCTGAGTGATTGGCCTTGCATCTTCCCTGATGGACAGGTGATGACAGACAAAGGCAGGGTCGAGTCCCGACATGTCCAATGACGTCCAGGCAAAGAGATCTTTATTCTTGAGTAAGAGCTCAATCCCCAGTTGGAGAGGCTGCAACTCACCCTCTGACTGAGGTTTGGTATCACCAATTTTTTATGTAACGTCCAACTCGGTCATAAGGATATTGACCTGATCCAGGACTGGGCCAGGAGTAGCAAGTTTTGCTTTTCTGGGAACCCTGCAAATTTTCAAACTTTCGTTATAGCACTTTCGTACTACAACTTGGTCGCCTTTTACAGTAACAACCTCGTTGTTCTTGTTAGGGAATTTCATTATTAGATGAGTAGTGGACACCACGGCCCCGAGAGCGTTTAGAGCGAAGCGACCCAAGATGATGTTGTAGGTCGAAGGGTAGTTTACTACCAAAAACCTTACATTGACTATCCTGAAAAGTTTAGAGGATCCTAGGGTCAAGTGGGTTTCATAATAGCTTGTTGGGGTGATTTTTTCACCCGTGAACTTTGTTAGTTCCCTATCATAGGGGATTAAGTCTGACCGTGGAAGCTCTAGATTTTGATAGAGATCCATGAACATGATGTCTGTTGAGCTTCCTTGATCGACAAAAATACAGCGGACCTCAACATTGGAAATTATCCTCGAGATGACATGTGGGTCATCGTGATCCAGGATAATTTTGTTGTAGTCCTCGTCCGAGAAAGTGATAGAGGGTGTCTTCTTTTCTGCAGCCCGTGACCTAGGTTCAGAATGGGAGACGCTAAATACTGTCATTCTGAGAGCTTTCTTCTGAGCCCTATTAGATGAACCACCACCAATGAATCCCCCAATGATTGTATTGACTGTTCTATTTGGCTCGGAATGGCGATCATTGTTATCATCAAGCGAAGCGTCAGTGTTCCTATCTTGTCAATCATTAGTATCACAGCGAGGTGGAGCCCGAGATGGATATTCTCTTGGGGCTCCAAGTTCTTCTCCTGCAGCGTGGAGACGGGCTCTGTCGAGGGCTGCGTCTATCATCTCTACGCCTTCCATGGTGCTCATCATTCTGGACTCTGATGATGTACTATTGTAGCCGTCCAGCCTTGATTAGGAAATCGATGGCATCATGTAATTAGTAGCAATCCTCGATTTCATGTGCAATGTTTAGAATGATCTTTCTGTTTGTGCTTCTTTATAGGGGGTGGCCTCATGATCTTCTGAAACTCGGTCTGCATCACTTCCTTCAAGATTGTTTCTCGTGAAGTGTTCAAAGGAGTATAATCAGAGTACTTTCCCCAGGGTAGACTGCCCTTGGAATGCTAGGACCGTGAGGAATTGTGGTTAGACTTCTGGTGAGAGAACTCACCTTTGTCTCATCTCCTCTAGTCCTCTATTGCTTCCTCAAGGCTCACATATTTCTGAGATCATGTTTGGAATTCTTGTAAGTTCTCCGGTTTCTTTTTTGCCAGAGATGCAAAAAACTCAGAACCGACCCTAAGACCACTCCTGACGTAATGAAGAACTATTCTATGATCGGGGTCTTCCACGTTAGTGCACGCCGCCATGAACCATCTGACGTAGTTGCGGAAGGGTTTGTCACGCCCTTGGCGAACCTTTGACAGAGATTTGATGGACCTGGGTTGCTCTTTACTGGTAGTATATTAGAGCAAGAAACGTTTAAGATCTATCCAGTCAATGACGAATCCTTGTGGTAAGTTCGCAAACCATTTGAGGGCTTCCTCTTTCAGGGAAAGGGGGAAGACACAGCATAACAACTCTATGGGTCCTTTGTGAAAGCACATAGATTGTTCAAAGGTGTTTATGTGCCCTTGGGGGTTCATAGTCCCATCAAAAACCTCCAGATTCGCTGGGAATTTGCAGTTTCTTGGAACACGATACTCCAAAAGTTTAGCAAAAAAGGGTTGTTCCAGAATATCGCGGTTCGGGTTGTTATTTGCAACATTGGACAATGCAGCATCGACATGTAATCTCCTCCAGTTACTTTCTGCATTCCGTCTCCTGTCGTGACGTTGTTCATGCATAGCTCGTCACATGTTTTCCAACCTCTAGTATTGTCCATCTAACATAGTCATATGTTGTTGCAACATATCCTGGAATTGGCGTCGGGACATATGAGATTGATTCACTCGTTCTGAGTGAAATGCATGATCATCAGCTTCATTGTTTGGCATTACCAAGCACTGGTGCACTGGGATTTTGTGTTCCTGAACATTAGGGTTGCCTTACAGAAACCCTGCACGAGGGATGGGGACTTTCGGCTGAAGGCGAAGTCTCATGCCCTTCGTGAAGAGTCTTAATGACAATTGCTTGACTTCCAACAACGGATGCTTCAACATGTGCTAGAATACTGAGGATCGCGTTGCACCGCCGAGCCTTGTCCTTGACCAAGGCGGCAGGCGCAACATTTCCTTTCCTTGAATGTTGTCTTGTACTCACCATAGTTGAATGGGAATAGAAGTTTATCGTTCCTTACATACGGCGCCAATGTTCTAAAGTAGATTCAAATGGATACTTGAGACAGGTATGTCACAGTAGTTTCCTCCTTGTGTGACTACGGTAAAGCGTGTTAAACCAGGGGGTGGATACCTACAAATGAACTCCAACGCACAAGTCACGCAGTACACAAGTAGAGTTTATGTAGTAAAATACAAGATATCTTATTAGGATAACTTAGTCTGGTATTTATAGAGGTTGGAGTAAATACGTTCTCATAATGGGAAAATATGTTCCCGTAATAGTAACAGGAAAAGATATGTTCCTTATTTAGTTACAGAGGATCCCTATATTATCGAGATATTGATATAATAGTTATGATGTTATTATTCCGTAAGATCATGATTGACAATTAAAGGATATCATAAAGATTTATCCATTGCGCATATCTCATAGGAAAGTTGTTACTATCCAATACCGGAGTCCGACATATGTTACCAGGGTCTCAAGATATGCAAGCTTTGCTGAGGACGTTGATACCAGGCCCTGACATGTGTGCGTGTCGGGTTGGTCTACGAGTTATGAATCTGAGTTGGTCTGTGGGTGTCCATGTTTCTATATGTGTTTATTAAGTATGATTAATCACTCCGTACATTAGTAGTACACATAACTCAGCAACATATGAAAAATAACTGTTGAGAGCATCTTGTTGGGCATCCTGTTGAATTAAGTTCATACCTCTAGTAATGGTAGTGATACAAACAATGTACATATATGAGTAGTTACTGATTATTCTATAACATAGCATGTCTATTGGCCTGAATGCTAAGAAAATAGTATGTCTATTATTTATCATTTTTATTTAGGTATTGTACAAGTGATAGATAATATGTCTATCATGCAGGAGAATACGACAGGCTGAACAATATACTTGGGCTGCAACAAGGGGGGTGAATGAAGAAATGCTTTTGGAGAATTTGCAAGAAGATCTCCAGAAAGACATAAGACGTCATCTCTTCAAATTTATTAAGAAAGTATGCATTTGAATATCTGTGGCATAAATGACTAGTTATGACTACATCAATTTATCATGCTTACACTTTAGTGGATTGTAATTATGTGGTTTAGATGTTAGGTGAACTTCAATATGTCTGCCACTATGTTTCATTAAAAATTCTGTTTTCCTTAGGTCTCTACTTGTAACCTGTTAGAATTGATAGAAGTTTAAATTTGAAAACCATTTTGAAGGCAAAGCTGTACACGTCTTCATCATGAAACTAAACAATGATATATCAAAAGGCAATGTATGTCAAACAATCCTGAAAGTTCTCTGTAATGATGATTTAATTAGATGTTTTCTTCTTCTTTTCTTGGTAAATTTGCTTTTTACTTTGCACCAATTTGTGTCCATATTCTGAGGATTTAAAATATCTGCAGGTTCGAATTTTTACCCTGATGGATGAGCCTATCTTAGATGCCATTTGTGAAAGACTACGACAAAAGACATATATCAAAGGAAGTAGAATTTTACGTGAACGTGGTCTAGTAGAGAGGATGATCTTTGTTGTGCGTGGTAAATTGGAGAGCATTGGACAAGATGGAGCTAGAGTTCCCTTATCTGAAGGGGATGCTTGTGGTGAAGAACTTCTGACATGGTATCTTGAACATTCTTCAGTCAGCTCAGGTACAGCAATACTTGATGCAATGACAAGATGCCTGTTAAATATTTTAATGTAGAGGTCAGCTGGTGTTGTGATAAACATAAATTAGGAACTTGGCCTCTATACATTAAGAAACAACATGGTTCATCAATATGATTTCTCCTGCAGATGGTAGAAAAGTAAGGCTTCCAGGACAAAGGTTGCTTAGCAATAGGACAGTAAGCTGCTTAACAAATGTGGAGGCATTGTCACTCCGAGCTGCAGACCTTGAAGAAGTCACAATCCATTTCACAAGATTCTTGCGGAGTCCACGTGTTCAAGGAGCCCTAAGGTCATTCCCTTGTCTTGTTGTATCTGGATTTATGGTTTAGCATAATCTTCTCGACCATTTTGTGACTTACAAAAATGAAAATTTACTAACTAGTAACGATACTCACACAGACTCTATCCTCAAAAAACCCCTCACAGATATCACCCTCGTCCCACAATAACTTTTTTTTTTTTTTAAATTAGTCCATATGAGACGAGTCCACCTTAGAGTCAATGAGGGGTTTGTGAAGATAAAGTTTGCACAAGTATCATTACGGTTAACTATATATGTCTTTAATGTAGAGTGATGTTCGCTTATTTATGCATCTTGTATACTTTGCTTAGGTTATGTTTGGTGTGTTATATAAAGAGGACTTAATAGTATAAGTTAATACTATTAAATTTTATTAAGTGTTTAATATGTCTACTTGATAGAATAATTAAATCTGGTCAAAACTTTTTATCTCGCTCTAATAGTATAACATTATCTTCTTTATAATCATCTGATATAACCTGATAAGATTTTTTTCCTACCACTACCTTTCACTTTTAATATTTCTAAATTTGAAATCAAGATTAAACATCTAGAAACATTATCAACCAAAAACATAAAAAGATTATTATTATTATTATTATTATTATTATTATTATTATTATTATTATTATTATTATTATTATTATTATTATTATTATTATTAAGAAGATGAAAAAGGTGAGTTTATATCAAGTTATGTGAAAAATATGAAGGATAGTATAATCATAGTAAATAATTACATATACTATTAAGTTATTTATATTATGTGTATCAAGTTTATGAAAAAGGTGAAAAATATGAAGGATAGTATAATCATAATAAATAATTATATATACTATCAAGTTATTTATATTATATGTATCAAATATTTGATAGTAGAAGAGTTTATCAGTTTGTTTATACTATCAGACTTTATCTTATTATCTTATATTATTATACTTTATACTATCAAATGCACCAAACGCAGCCTTAGATTCCAACTGTTCATTGTCATTAAAGCCCATCCATTCTTATCATATTGCATATTTGAAAATGAAAATGAATGGTCGAGATTTGATACAACACCTGAGATTCAAATCCATCTTTCACCTCCCAAAAGCAAAAAGAGATAAAGGAAGAAATGGCCTTATATATATGTCATAAGTAACAACAAGCAAGTTTGTGGTTTTCACGCGTAGAAAGTCCAATTTCTGTTTTCAAATCCATGGCTGACATAGTCATTTGATAATTCTGTTATTTTAGGTATGAATCACCCTATTGGAGATCCCTTGCAGCAACCCGCATTCAAGTTGCATGGAGTTACAGGAAGAAACGTCTAAGTCGTGCTAATTCCTCAGTATCGGACTCAGTTTCAGATTAAACATTGAGGTCTTGGGTTGTACTGTAATATATTAAGTATCTGGGTAGGTACAGTTTGTATAATATCCAACAAAATATCTTGTTACCGCGTACAAAGGTGTTGTTTTGTAATTATATATAATAAAGGGCAAATGACTTTAACCTCCGCAGAGATTTAATGTACTTACACTCAAATACCCTTTCATTTTGAGAAATGCGTGAAACCCCCCCTTGTTACATGTTTGGAAAATGAAAAAGAGTGAAATCACGTCAGAAGGGGCGAATAAATTAGATTTTAAAAAATAAAAATAGAGTGGTTAGTAATTTATTTGAATTATAAAAAAAAAAAAAATATTTTTTGAAACTAGGTTAGATTCAAAATTTGATTATATACAAGAAAAAGTAAAAATTTAATTTCACAACATTCGTAATACATTTGTTCGAGACAATTATTTTAAATCAGTTATATAATTTTTTTATAACTCTTAAAAATATTTGTTTTACTTCTTTTATTAAAAGATAAATTATATAGACAAATAAATTATAAAAATTTAATTTTAATTTTGACGAAATAAAAGTTCTGCTCTTATATATCTTTGAGTATAATGAAAAATTTAAAATTACGTCATTTTTTTTTAAAAAATAATTATGATTTAATTGATTTTAATTATAAAAAAAGAATACTCAAAGAGTTCAAATCAAATTTGATGACAATAAGTTGATTTAAATAAAGTAACATATCAAACAACAAACCAAACAAATAAGCAAAGTGATCTAAAAACAAAGGAAACTACATATATCTAGGGCTGCACATAACCCAACCCAACCTGACTAATCTGACCAACCCGACCCAATTCAACTTTGTATTTTCGAGTTGGTTCGGGTCATCGGGTCAGATCGGGTCAAATCAAATTAACCCGACCCATGGTTGGTTCGGGTGACGGGTTCAGTAACTTCACCCGATGACCCGACCCGACCACCTGAAGAAACCACGTCATTTTGTGTAACCTTCATTTCTGATTTTCTTTCTACCTGAATGGCCAAACCAATCACTCATCATTTTCATTTTCACTTTCCCTTCCTTTCTCTGATTCTCTCTGCAAAATTCCTTCCCAAATCCCCTAGCCGCTTGCCACCTTTGTACTCATGGAATTCCTCCTCTCCTCTTGGCCCAGCCACCATCAACGTCAGCCGTCGAGTTCGTGACCAGATCTCGCGTCTCGTTTTGTCACCAGATCTTGCGTCTCGTTTCTTTTGGTGACCAAATCTCGCGAGATCTGTACAGATCTAAGCAGATCTTTGACAACTTGGGTGGCTCTGCGTTGGCTGCTAAGCAGATCTACAGAATCGTGGTGGTGTTGCACGAGAGCTGAGCAAATCTACGGAGCAACGGAGGTGGCTCTGCATTGGTGGCTCAATGTGGATGGAGGGGAGCGACGACCTCCAACTCGCTTGGTCCAGGAAAAACTGTGAGGAACGGTTGTGTGGGAGGGAGCCCACCGTGAGGTGGAGGACCTGGTCGAGGGAGACCACAGACCAGGGAGCTGAGTTCGTTGACCATGACACTCACAATTCTAAACTCAAATGTTCATGTTGTGTTTGTGTATAATATTGGGCAAGTTGAGATCCAATCTTTTTCCTTCTTGATTGTCAAATGTTCATGTTGTGTTTCCTTCTTGATACTCAAATGTTCTTGGTTATTAAATGTTCTTGATTGTCAAGTTGGGATTTAATTTTTTTTCTTCTTGATTGTTAAGTTGTGTATAATGTTGTGTTTCCTTCTTGATACTCGAATGTTTATACTGATTGTAGGCAAGTTGTGAACTCAAATGGGTGTTCTTTTTCTGTTTTTGATATTTTTTGTGCTTAAATATTATATGATTTGTGCTTAAATATTATAATGGATGGATGATTTAACCAAAGTTCTGTTTCTACTTTGTAGATGGATCTTTGTCTGTCTCATAACAATTTTTTACATCTTCTCTTCCACTGCCACTTGAATTTCGAAACAGTTTCTTGCAGCATGTATAAAAATTTTGAACAACCCGACTACCCGACCCAAACCAACCCGATTGTAATCGGGTTGATTCGGTTCGGGTTACTCGAATTTTTTTAACTAAAATCGATCCAACCCAACCCGACTTCAACTAATTGATTTGAATTTTTTTTTCTCTAAATCCGAACCAACCCGACCCGTGTGCAGCCCTACACATATCAACCCCACAATCTCATTTCGTTCTTTTTTATATATAATTTCTCATTTACATTTCTTTTTGTATTTTTATGGTTTCTAATTTTTTATATATTTTTTAAGTTCGTTTTTAGTTTTTTTATCTTTCTAATTTTAGTATTTTTTTATCTTTTCTAAATATTTTTGAAAAAATAAAGTTTACTAACAAAAAAAACCAATTTGACCACACGAAACTCTTAAACCCAAACATTCATTCTAAGCCCAAACAATACAAACTCAATCAAGTCCATATAAAAAAAAAAAAACTAAATCTTAACGAACAATACAAACAGAAAAAAGAAACAATAAAAAAATAAAGCAGAAAAGAGCAACTCTGCTCCTCGTACAACAGAGGGACGAAGAAGGAAGACCGTACCTGAGTTCGGTGGGTTGTTGCGGTTGGCGCGGCGGTTTGACGGCAGAACGGCGGTGTGGGTGGCGGATCTGGGTGGTTGGGTTTTCGGGTGAGGGGAGAGGAAGGCTCGTGGTGGCTCCGGGTGGCGTCTGGACGGCGGGTGATGCTGCAACTCCGATGTCGGTGCGGAACGGCGCGATGGAGGCAATGGCAGAGACGAGGTTCGGTGATGCGGTGGCTATGGAGGTCCGCGCGTTAATGCGTGGTACGGGCTGGTGGTTTTCGTGGTGGTTTGGGCGGAAGATGGCTGGGTTGACGGGTTCTTGTGAGTGATGAAGCAGGGGTGTTGGTTGATGGTTAATGTTTCCAGTTTCTATTTTGCTTATTCCTCTAAAAATAAAGAAGCTTGTAGCACACTCTCTTTGTTTTTTCAAACACAAAAAAAATCCTCTCTCCCTCGCTACGATTGTTACTACCCTTTCAGAGCCATGGCTTCTGCTGTCACATGGAGATGGAAGGTATGGATGGTGGTATGAAAGTCAAGGACTGCATTAATTTTTTAATTTGGCAAACGGCAAGTGATGCCACCAACCTTAATCATAGCTAATTAGGAAAGTTCCAGGTATTTTCCCAGGGTATTGTCCCGACCAAATTCTATGACAATTTAAGAGTATTATATTATTGGATTTGGATTGTCTGGTATCATTTTTTTTTTTCATTTGATTAAATAGAAGAGTGGTAGGTATAAATATATTTATTAATAAGATTTAATTATGATTTCTAAAAGTTATAAAAGAAATTCATAAATTATGACTAAGTTATACTAATAAATATATTTGGATTTTTCTCTTCTATTTGATCACATAATAGAGTTCAAATCTTATATATTATTACATTTATAATGTATTTAGAATGTAAAAAAATAATTTTATTTATAAATTAAACTTAATTAAATTTTATGTTTAGAATGTTAAAAAATAAGAAATGATTTGATTTCTAAAAAGTTTATGAATTTTATTTTTTTATTTTTGAATTTTATTAAATTTGATAGGATTTGATTTGATTTGAAATAAATGAACTATTATACTTTCAATAACTACATCTAATATTTCTCATAAAAGTTAAAATGTAAAATTATAAAATCAAATTAATTTATATTTTAATGAATTTTAAATACAAAATTTGATTTCTAAATCAATTCAAATTTTATTTTATTTTTAAGTTTTAAATACAAAATTTAATTTTTAAATCAATTTAAATTAAATCAAATCATTTCTCATTTTTATTAATTTCAAACACAACATCAAATTATAACAAGTACCACACACTATTATTAAGGATGTTCAAGACAATAACTTGATTTGATCTAACAAAGGTAAAATCCGAATTTATATATTAGATCGATATATTTTTTGAATTAGATCAAGGTCATGTTTTAAATTGACCTAACTCGGTCTATAATTTTTTAAAAAAATTAGTGAAAAGTTATGAATTTTTTTTATTTAAATTAATACATTTTACATAATAAAATAACATTTTTATATTGCCATAATTTGTTTCAATATATGTATTATGAAGTATTTTTTAGTTTTAGTTTGTTGCCTTTAAAATTTTATAAATTAGTTATATATAATATCAAAATTTGTATATTTTACTTAAATATTAGATTAACTCGATTCCGACTCAATAATTTGTTAAACAATTCTGCTCCTTGTACAAGAGAGAGACGAAGGAGGAGGACAATACCTGAATTCGGTGGGTTGTTGTGGTTAGCGTGGCAGTTTGATAGAAGAACGACGGTGTGGGTGACGAATCTGGGTGGTTTTGGGTGGTTGGATTTTCTGGTGAGGGAAAAGGACGACTCATGATAGTTCTGGGTGGCGTCTAGATGGCGGGTGATGCTGCAACTTCGATGGCAGTGCGGAACGGTGCGACAGAGGCCATAGCAGAGACAACTTTCAATGATGCGGTGGCTATGGATGTCTAGACGTTAATGCGCGGTGTGGGCTGGCGCTTTTTGTAGGTTCTTGTGAGTGATGAACCAGGGGTGTTGGTTGATAGTTAATGTTTTCAGTTTCTATTTTGCTTATTCCTCTAAAAATAAAGAAGCTTGTAGGATACAAACACTCTCTTTGCTTTTTCAAACACACAAAAAATCCTCACTCTCTCTCTCTCCCTACGATTGTTACTACCCTCTCAGAGCCATGGCCTCTGCTGTCACATGGAGATGGGAGGTATGGAAGGTGGTTGAAAAACTCTCCACTCTAACCCCTTCACATCCACTGCTTCTCATCTTTCCTCTTTGCTGCGCCCTCCTTTTGCGTAGCAGAAGGCTGCCAGAATGTTTGTTGTAAGAATAAAACCTAGAAAGAAAGTCAGACTGCATTAATTTTTTAATTTGGTAAACGGCAAGTGATGCCACCAACCATAATCATAGCTAATTAGGAAAGTTCCAGGTATTTTCCCAGGGTATTGTCCCGACCAAATTCTAAGATAATTTAAGAGTATTATATTATTGGATTTGGATTGTCCCTTATCAATTTTTTTTTTCATTTGATTAAATGAAAAATAAAAATAAATTCAAATATATTTATTAATAAGATTCAATTATAATTTATAGAAGTTATAGTTTTTTTTATAAATCATGACTTAGTCATATTAATAAATACATTTGTATATCTCTCTTTTCTACTTAATTACATAAGATAATTTAAATCTTATATTATTACACTTATAGTGTGTTTAGAATATAAAAAAAATGATTTGATTTGTAAATTAAATTTAATTAAATCTTGTGTTTATAATATTAAAAAATGAGAAATGATTTGATTTCTAAAATTTTATGAATTTTATTTTTTTATTTTAAAAATTTCATCAAATTTGATAGGATTTGATTTGATTTGAAATAAATAGATTACTTATACTCTTAATAACTACCTCTAACTATCTTTCATAAAGTTAAAATGTACAATTATAAAATCAAATCAAATCAAGTTTCATTTTAATAAATTCCAAATACAAAATTTGATTTCTAAATCAATTCAAATTCTTTTTTTTTTAGTTTTAAACATAAAATTTGATTTCTAAATCAAATCAATTTAAATTAAATGAAATCAAATTATTTTTTATTTTTATTCATTTCAAACACAACTTTAAATTATAACATGTACCACACACTATTATTAGAGATGTTCAAGACAATAACTTAATCTGGTCTAACCTGAAGTTAATCAGGTTAGTTTCAAGTTTATATATTAGATCGGTGTATTTTTTGAATTAGATTTGGGTCATATTTTGAGTTAACCTAACTCAGTTTATAATTTTTTAGATCTTATAATATTTTTTAAAAATTAATGAAAAATTATGAAATTTTTTTATTTAAATTAATATATTTTACATAATAAGATAATATTTTTGTATTGCCTTAATTCGTTTGGATATATGTATTGTGAAATATTCTTTAGTTTTAGTTTTGTTACCTTTAAAATTTTATAACTTAGTATATATAATATCTAAAATTGTATATTTTGCTTAAATATTAGATTGACTCGATCCCGACTCGATAATTTGTTAGACAACTCTGCTCCTTGTACAATAGAGTGACGAAGGAGGAGGACCGTACCTGAGTTTGGTCGATTGTTGTGGTTAATTAGTGTGGCGGTTTGATAGAAGAATGGCGGTGTGGGTGGCGAATCTGGGCAGTTTTGGGTGGTTGGGTTTTCGGGTGAGGGGAGAGAACGGCTCATGGTGGTTATGGGTGACGTTTGGACGACGGGTGATGCTGCAATTCCGATGGCGGTGCGCAACGGCGCGATGGAGGCCATGGCAGAGACAACGTTCGATGATGCAGTGGCTATGGAGGTCCAGGCGTTAATGCATGGTGCGGGCTGGTGGTTTTTGTGAGTTCTTGTGAGTGATGAAGCAGGGGTGTTGGTTGATGGTAAATGTTTCCAGTTTCTATTTTGCTTATTCCTCTAAAAATAAAGAAGCTTGTAGCACACACACTCTCTCTCTCCCCCTACGATTGTTACTACCCTCTCAGAGCCATGGCCTCTGCTGTCACATGGAGATGGGAGGTATGGAAGGTGATTAAAAAACTCTCCACGCTAAGCCCTTCACATCCACTGCTTCTCATCTTTCCTCTCTGCCGCACCCTCCTTTTGCATAGGAGAAGGCTGCCAGAATGTTTCTTGTAAGAATAAAACCGAGAAAGAAAGTCAAGGACTGCATTAATTTTTAATTTGGCAAACAGCAAGTGATGCCACCAACCATAATCATAGCTAATTAGGAAAGTTCCAGGTATTTTCCCAGGGTAATGTCCCGACCAAATTCTAAGATAATATAAGAGTATTATATTATTGGATTTGGATTGTTTGGCATAATAATTTTTTTTATTTTTATTTGGTTAAGGGGAAAAAAGAGATAAATATAAATATATTTATTAGTAAGACTTAGCTATGATTTTTAAAAGTCATAAATTTTTTTTTACAAATCATGTTTAAGTCATACTAATAAATACATTCGTATCTCTCTCTTCTACATGACTATATAAGAGAATTCAAATCTTATATTATTACACTCATAATGTATTTGAAATGTAAAAAAATATGAAATAATTTGATTTATAAATCAAATTTAATTAAATCGTGTGTTTAGAATATTAAAAAATAAGGAATGATTTGATTTTTAAAATCTTATAGATTTTAATTTTTTATTTTAGAAATTTTATTAAATTTGATAGGATTTGTTAGGATTTGATTTGATTTGAAATAAATAAATTATTATACTCTTAATAATTACCTCTAACTACCTTTTATAAGAGTTAAAATGTAAAATTATAAAAACAAATCAAATCAATTCCCATTTTAATGAATTCTAAACACAAAATTTGATTTCTAAATCAATTCAAATCCTATTTTTTTTAAATTTTAAATACAAAATTTGATTTCTAAATCAAATCAAATCAAATCATTATTTATTTTCATTTATTCCAAACACAACCTCAAATTATAATACGTACCACACACTATTATTAAGAGTGTTCAAAACAATAACTTGATCTGACCTAACCCAAATCTAATCAAGTTAGATTCGAGTTTACATATTAGATCGGTGTATTTTTTGAATTGAATTCGAGTTATGTTTTGAGTTGACCTAATCCAGTGTATCATATTTTAAATCTTATAATATTTTTAAAAAATTAGTGAAAAATTATAATTTTTTATTTAAATCAATACATTTTGCATAATAAGATAATATTTTTATATTGTCATAATTTATTTCAATATATGTATTATAAAGTATTCTTTAGTTTTAGTTTGTTATTTTTAAAATTTTATAACTTAATTATATGTAAATTTGTATATGTTACTTAAATTTTAGGTTAACTCAATCCCGACCGGATCATTTGTTAGGCAACTCTGCTCCTCGTACAACAGAGGAATGAAGGATGAGGACCGTACTTGAGTTCGGTGGGTTGTTGTGGTTAATGTGACGGTTTGACAGAAGAACAGCGGTGTGGGTGGCAAATCTAAATAGTTTTGGGTCGTTGGGTTTTCGGGTGAGGGGAGAGGATGGCTTGTGGTGGCTCCAGGTAGCGTCTGGATGGCGAGTGATGCTGCAACTCCGATGACAGTGTAGAACGGCGCGGTGTGATTGCTATGGAGGTCCAGGCGTTAATGCGTGGTGCAAGCTGGTGGTTTTCGTGGGTTCTTGTGAGTGATGAAGCAGAGGTGTTGGTTGATGATTAATGTTTCCAGTTTCTATTTTGCTTATTCCTCTAAAAATAAAGAAGCTTGTAGCACACTCTCTTTGCTTTTTCAAACATACAAAAAATCCTCTCTCTCTCTCTCCCTACGATTGTTACTACCCTCTCAGAGCCATGACCTCTGCTGTCACATGGAGATGGGAGGTGGTTGAAAAACTCTCCACGCTAAGCCCTTCACATCCACTGCTTCTCATCTTTCCTCTCTGCTGCACCCTCCTTTTGCGTTGGAGAAGGCTGCCAGAATGTTTCTTGTAAGAATAAAACCGAGAAAGAAAGTCAAGCACTGCATTAATTTTTTAATTTGGTAAACGGCAAGTGATGCCACCAACCATAATCATAGCTAATTAGGAAAGTTCCAGGTATTTTCCCAGCCTAGGGTATTGTCCCGACCAAATTCTATGATTATTCAAGAGTTTTATATTATTAGATTTGGATTATCTTATCTCATCTTTTCTTTCGTATGATTAAGGAAAGGAGAGATACATATAAAATTATTTATTAACAGAATTTAGTCATGTGAATATTATAAAACTTTTTTACAAATTATAATTAAATTTTATTAATAAATATATTTGTGTTTATCTTTTTTTTTCATTTATATAAAAAAAAATAAGAGAAAATTTAAATATTATATTATCATACTGAAATTATAACACATATCACACACTATTATTAGAAGTGTTGAAGACAATAACTCGATATGGTTTGTCCCAAAGCTAATTAAGTTAAATTTGAGTTTATATATTAGATTAGTGTATTTTTTGAATTGGATTTAGGTCATGTTTTGAGTTGACTTAATCCGGTCATATATTATATAATATTTTAAATCTTATAATATTTTTTAAAAATTAGGAAAAAATTATAAAATTTCTTTATTTAAATTAATATATTTGTATAATAAAATAATATTTTTATATTGTCATAATTTGTTACGATATATGTATTATAAAGTATTCTTTAATTTTAGTTTGTTATCTTTAAATTTTTTAACTTAATTATACATAATATTTAAATTTGTACATTTTACTTAAATATTAGGTTGACCCAATCCCGATCATTTGTTGAACAATTATTAAGTTAAGTTTGAGTCTTAAAATATTGACCTAAACAAAATTTCGAATCAAATTCCGACTAAATTAAATTCAATGAACACCCTAATTATAACTAGAATTTAATTTGAATGACTATCACTATAAATTTTTTTATATTATTATTTAATTATGTATTGACATGTCATAAAAAATATTTAATTTTTATAATAATTAACTTAAAAATCATATATATGGTGGTGTATAATTAATTAATACTATAAATTTTATATTATTAATATATCAAAATTAAACTCTTATATCTAATTATACATGTTATTAGATAAAAAAAATTTAAATTAAAATAAATATTACAAAACTTCCGAAAAATATTTTCGAATTTCTTGCCAAGTAGCCCACAGGGAACTGTACAGTGAAGAGTACAAACCAGGGCAGGGCAGTGCAGTAGCCAACAACCAAGTGCAACTTTGTTTGTTACATTTATCTAAATCTGAAACAACAACCATTGCGGCAAAGTAAGACGGAAAAGTTATCATGGATTATTTGAGAAAAAATTTATGAGTGAATTATTTTTTATTTAGTAATATTTATATGTAAATTTGAATGTGTATAAATATTATTAATTAAAATTTATAATTTTTTTATATATAATTATTTATAAAAAATAGAATAATTCTTTATGTTTGAATCTGAATTCATAAACTATTTCAAACTAATTCATATTAGAATAACAAAAGTACGAGGCTTAGTTCCTCTTTCTTACTTCACCAAATCCAAAGAGAACCAGAGAACCAAAAAAGACAAAAAGAAAAAAAAAACAAATAAAACGAGCAAGTAAAAGAAAGGCATTTTTTAAACCAAAAAAAGAAAAGAAAGGCTTTTATATTTTTTTTTTTTTTGGGTGCAATGGCTTTTATATGTTTTAATACCTACCATTCATACCAGCGCTGCAACGAACCATCATCACACACGATGACAATTTCAACTCTCTTTCATAATCCCTCACAATTGACAACTGACTTTTTCAAAGTCTTCACCTTTACAACTCTCACTTTGCTATTGCAGTTCACACACTTCATTTCACTTTGTCTTTCATATCATCTAAAGCATGCTTTAACTTACACTGTTGCAAAAAAGTTGGTGGGGATTCTGAGTTTTGACTTTTGACTGGGAAATCTGCTTCAAACATGTCTTACTACTCTTTCTGGGTTTACCTCTTTTGTTACATTTTCTTGATTATTGCTTGTTCATTGCCTTTGCAATAAGTTGGCCTCATTACATGATGCTCGAATTCTTCCATTAATTCCTAACCAAAATTTCACATTATGTAAATTTTGGACACAAGCACCGATGCATGTAGAGGCAAGGAAAAATGGCATGAAGGGCATAGATGTGTTGTGTTTATTAACTCTCCCATAGAAATTGGATGGTACATGCATCTTTGTATTACTAGTTTAGGTCAATGGACGTTTAATTGGTTTCTTCCAAGCTTCAGAGCATTTTAGATAACGGGATTCATTACTTCTGTCTTAATACTAGTTCCATTTCTAGTGAGTAAGAGGGAGATCCTAAGTTCATTTGTATATTTACCCCATCACAATGCTTTCTTCTTTTTTCCCACCTTAACATTAAAATAAGTAATTTTTCATTTCAAAATAAGTACTCCTTTTAATCACTTTTAACATTCCTCACTTATGATGCATAAGTACTCCTTAACGGTTGTCATATCCGTACTAGGTACATATCTAGTACAACTACTTATTGGGTATGTATACAATACTTTTAATTTATATTTTTCAAATTTTGTTATCAAATATGTTTAATGATTAGGATCTTCTTCTATTGTCAAAAAATAAGGGTGTCATGTTAGTTATTTTTTCTTGCCAAAAACATTATTTTTCTTTTTTTTTTCCTTTTTTCAAAACACATCATTTTGGCAAACAAGACACTCTTTTATTTTTTGATAACATGAAAGAATCTGCATCCTATGTTTAGATACATCTTGACCAAGAATTGCAATGAGCCAATATAACACAAGTACTATAGCCAATCCGTGCAAAACACCAAGTTTTGTTACTAAATGAAACAAATTGCTACTTCACTTCTTCAAATCTCTCATGCCCTCTTTATGTATTTCGCTTTCTTGATATATTTTATGGAGTTTTGTTGAAAACTTTGAGTTTGAACATTATGAAAATTGTATTTATCTTATCATTTAAAAACTTTATTGTTTATGTTTTTATATTTCCATATAATATATCATTCCGTAACCGTACCTGTACTGGTACAAGTAGTCGTATACATGCAACCTAGTTCCCCACTATCTTCTCTGTTTTATAGTTCTGAAATTTAAGTCTTTATCTGAAAAAAAAAATTGAAGGCAACTGAGCTCTAGTTAAGAATTAATATGGACTGTACGTGCAAGGGATGCGAATACTAGTACCCTTATGGTGCATTAAGTTCTATCTGGCTTTGTCACTGTTGTATAGTATTCGGATTCTCATACTGCACTAGTTATTTACTGTTTTACATGTTAAATTCTCCCTTTTCAAATTTCAAGTTAAATCGAATTATTTGTTTTAGAAATTGCTGATATGGTACAGAAATATATGTATCGAATGTTTTGTTAGCTTCATATAAAATTACAGAATTATCAACGAAACATGGCTAGTTTTGAAAACGATAAGCTGCCGATGCTGTCAGAATCACATGCACAACCCTATGATGAACCCTTGGATTCTAAATTCCGAAGGTTTTTATCCAGGACACAAAGTGCATTAATTTAGATTCCTATGAGCTCCATGGAGTCATATGAGAGAGAAACTGTTGGT
This sequence comes from Ormosia emarginata, assembly GCA_029884605.1. Lineage (NCBI taxonomy): Eukaryota > Viridiplantae > Streptophyta > Magnoliopsida > Fabales > Fabaceae > Ormosia > Ormosia emarginata. Next base: position 16,027,945 of record JAQQTP010000072.1, read on the forward strand.
CAATAGGTGGCCCCAACCAAATTTGGTATACTGTAAATTATCTGCCTATGTTTTTTTCGATACAAATTTTAGCTAGAAGCGAACCGAGAATTGGTTGGCAAAACGCGTTTCAGCTTCTATAAATAGAAACCTCTATAGAAGAAAAATATCATCCAACAACGAAAGAAAAATCAGAGAGAGAAACAGAAAAAACTTAGAGAGAAAAGCTTTAGTTTCTGGGTGTAATTCAGTTGTGGGTTGTAAGAAGTTGTGAGTGTTTTGTAAACACTTTTTATATTTCTTTTTTTAGTAAAATATCTGCAGCAGTCCAGAAACGTAGGCACAATTAGCCAAACTCTGTTATCAATTTTGTGTGTACTATTATTTCGCATTTATTTCGCTTTCCACAAATCTGATGATTGGGAAATTTTGTGTAATTTCTTAACAACTAACATCAAAGCTAGTTGGTTATTTCTACTAATTTTGATGTGGGGACTATTCACATGAATAGTAAATTCATAAATAGTAAATTCATTAATAGTAAATTTTATGAATAGTAAAACTGTTCACGTGAAAAGTGAATAGTAAAAATTGGTCGGCGTTACCACTTTGTCCACGGAGGTGTTATAAAGCACGGTGGTTTGCAGAAATTGTCAGAAATGATCCTGAGGAAGTCATATTCGAGTAGGAGCGATGGCTGCAGACGAAGTGAAGATGAAAATTGAAAAGTTCGATGATGCGGACTTTGGCTTTTGGAAGATGCAAATCGAAAATTATCTGTACTAGAAAAAGTTTTATCAACCTCTCTCAGAAAAGAAGCCAGATGGTATGAAGGATGAAGACTGGGCTCTTCTAGACAGATAAGCCCTCAGAGTTATTCTATTAACGCTAACCCACAATGTTGCTTTCAATATAGCAAAGGAAAAGACCATTGTAGGTCTTATGGTGGCTCTCTCCAGTATGTATGAGAAGCCATTGACCTCTAACAAAATTCACTTGATGAGGCGGTTATTCAATTTACGGATGACAGAAGGCGCATCGGTAGCTCAACATCTCAATGAACTTAATACAGTCACAATCCAGTTGAGTTCAATTGGAATTGTGGGAAGACCGGACACTACAAAAATCAGTGCAAGAGTGCACCGAAGAATCAGGAGGCGAAGGACGAGGTAAATGTTACTTCCACCTCAGGAGGAAATGATGCGTTGATATGCTCTTTGGAGAGCAGGGAAAAGTCTTGGGTGTTAGACTCTGGAGCATCATTCTATGCTACTTCGCAAAAAGAATTCTTCGAGAGGTATGTCCCCGGAAACCTTGGAAAAGTATACCTTGGTGATGATCAACCTTGTGCTATTATTGGTAAAGGTGTAGTGAAGATTAAGTTGAACGGGTCTGTCTGGGAGCTTAAGGATGTCAGGTATATTCCCGACCTGAGAAAGAACTTAATCTCAGTAGGGCAGTTGGCTAGCGAAGGTTACACTACGATCTTTCACGGTGATGATTGGAAGATTTCAAAGGGTGCAATGACGGTTGTTCGGGGCAAAAGGAGCGGTACTCTTTATATGACAACAGGGGCACGCTGCTCAATTGCAGTTGCAGTTGGAAACGAAAATCCCAATTTGTGGCACCAGAGACTTGGCCATATGAGTGTGAAAAGGATAAAGATTATACACTCAAAGGGCAAATTATCAGGTCTTCAGTCAGTTGAAATTGACATGTGTGAAGACTGTATATTTAGAAAGTAGAAAAGAGTCAGCTTTCAGACAAGTGGAAGAACCCCAAAGAAGGAAAGACTTGAGCTTGTTCACTATGATGTTTGGGGTCCAACGACTGTCTCATCAATTAGTGGGAAACACTATTTCGTGACCTTCATCGATGATCACTCTTGAAAGGTATGAGTTTACTTTCTAACGCATAAGTCTGAAGTGTTTGAGGCTTTCAGGAGATGGAAAGCCATGGTTAAAAATGAGACAAGGTTGAAGGTCAAAAAGCTCAGAACCGACAATGGTGGTGAATATGAAGACACCAGATTCAAGAAGTTTTGCTATGAGCACGTGATCAAAATGGAGAGGACCGTGCCAGGTATGCCTTAACACAATGATGTAGCTAAGCGTATGAATCAAACGTTGACTGAAAGAGCCAGAAGCTTGCATGTGCAGTCAGGCCTACCAAAGCAGTTCTGGGCAGAAGCAGTCAACACAGCAGCTTATTTGATCAACTGAGGTCCATCGGTACCATTGGAGCACAGAATACCAGAAGAGGTATAGAGCGGAAAAGAGGCAAAACTCTCACATCTTAGAGTTTTTGGCTGTGTAACATATGTGCACATCAGCGATCAAGGTAGGAATAAACTTGATCATAAATCAAAGAAGTGCACGTTTATCGGTTATGGTGAAGATGAGTTTGGCTACCGCTTTTGGGATGATGAAAACAAAAAGATGATCCGTAGTAGAGATGCGATCTTTAATAAAAGAGTGATGTACAAGGACATGCATAACACAGACACCAGTGACTCAGAATAGAGTAGGCCAGTGTATGCTAAGGTGGATGATATCCCAGAAGGTCCTATAGTTGAGAGTCCTCGGTTAGAGGAATCAACTGAACAGAGCAGTGCGTAGTAGTTCGACACACCACTATCTTCTACTCCAGCTCCTGTATTGAGAAGGTCTTCTCGGCCTCATGTGCCTAACAAGAGATACATGAACTATCTGTTGCTGATTGATGGAGAGGTGCCTGAATGTTATGATGAAGCTTGTCAGACTGAAGATGCTAGCAAGTGGGAGCTTGCCATGAAAGATGAGATGAAGTCTATGATCTCTAACCAAACATGGGAACTAGCTGAGTTACCCACAGGGAAGAAGGCACTTCATAACAAATGGGTGTATCGGGTAAAGGAGGAGTATGATGGCTTCAAGAGATACAAAGCTCTAGTTGTCAAAGGATTCAAGCAAAAGGAAGGAGTCAATTACACCAAAATCTTTGCTCCTGTTGTGAAGCTCAATACTATCAGGTCTGTGTTAAGTATTGTTGCTAGTGAAGAGCTCTACCTTGAGCAATTGGACGTGAAGACCGTATTTCTTCACGGAGACGTAGATAAGGAGATATACATATACCAGCCTGAAGGTTTCTCAGAAAAAGGGAAAGAGAATATGATGTGCAGATTAAAGAAGAGCTTGTATGACTTGAAACAAGCTCCAAGACAGTGGTACAGGAAGTTTGATGGCTTCATGCACAAGGAAGGTTTCTAGAAGTGCAATGCCGACTACTATTACTTCTTCAAGAGATTTAAGTCTAGTTATATCATTTTGCTACTTTACGTCGATGATATGTTAGTAGCAGGTTCAGATATAGACGAAATCAGAAACTTGAAGATGCAGTTGTCAAATGAATTTGACATGAAAGACTTAGGTCTACAAGGAAGATCCTAGGAATGCAAATCACAAGAGATAAACAAAGAGGGATTTTACAGTTATCTCAAGCATAGTACATTAACCGTGTTTTACAAAGATTCAACATGTGCAACGCTAAACCGATTAGCACACCTTTGGCCAGTCATTTTCGCTTATCCAAGGATCAGTCCCCTCAGACGGAGGAAGAAAGAGAATTAATGGCTAAAATCCTATATGCTTTAGCCATTGGAAGTTTGATGTACACAATGGTCTGTACAAGGCCAGACATTGGCCATGCAGTGGGAGTTATAAGCAGGTTTATGTCAAATCCAAGTAAAGCTCATTGGGAAGTCGTTAAGTGGATTTTGAGCTATCTACGAGACATTACAGAGAAGTGTTTGTACTTTGGTAAATGAGAATTAAAAGTGCAAGGCTATGTAGATGCAGACTTTAGAGGTGAAGTCGATCACCGAAGAAGTACCACCGATTACATATTCACCGTTGGAACTACAGTTGTTAGTTGGATGTCGCAAATACAAAAGATTGTTGCTTTATCCACTACAGAGGCTGAATATGTGGTAGTAACAGAAGCTAGTAAAGAATTGATATGGCTTCAAGGATTGTTAATTGAACTGGGATTTGTCCAGGAAAAGAGTATTTTGCATAGTAATAGTCAGAGTGCAATACATCTGGCAAAGAATTCATCATTCCATTCCAGAACAAAGCACATTGATCTTCGTTATCACTTCATCAGGACTCTACTTGAGGATGAGGTACTAACATTGAAGAAAATCCAAGGAAGTAAGAACCCAACAGATATGTTAACGAAAGTGGTGACAATCGACATACTGAAGTTGAACTTCAGTTGGCCTGCTAGAGTAACAGACCATAGAAGGCTGCTGCATTGATTGAGGTGTGAAGACAAATTGAAATTAGTCTTTAAGTGGGAGATTGTTAGTCAACAGGTGACCCCCACCCAAATTTGGTATCCAGTTGCAAATTGCCTGCCTACATTTTTTTCAGTGCAAATTTTAGCTGGAAGCCAACCAAGAATTGGTTGGCAAAATGCGTTTCAGCTTCTATAAATAGAAGCCTTTACAGAAGGAAAATATCATCCAACAACGAGAGAAAAATCAGAGAGAGAAACAGAAAAAGCTTAGAGAGAAAAACTTTAGTTTCTGGGTGTAATTGGGTTGTGAGTTGTGAGAAGTTGTGAGTGTTTTGTAAACACTTTTTATATTTTATTTTTCAGTAAAATATCTGCAGCAGCCCGGAGACGTAGGCACAATTGGCCGAACTCTGTTATTAATTTTGTATGTATTATTATTCCACATTTATTTCACTTTCCACAAACCTGATGATAGATAAATTTTGCATAATATCCTAACAGAAACTAGTCTTGTGGGACACACTGATCCACTTCGGAGTGAGAGAAAAAACCCTTTTATGCATATGAGTGGTCCATTATAAGCTACCCCTGAAACTAGAAATCTTTTGCAGTAAAGTACAGTTGTAACAGGAAACAAAGCAGTGGAGAGCAAGATAGAAAATTTCGCTACTTTCCGCAGCACAGGTTCAAATTACTGGACAAACAACTATGATAAAAAAAATGAACATTTACTGAGGTCCGGGCAACTGGGAATGTGTGATGATCCTTATTGTACTACTTGCCCTAGTTACGTCAAGGCTTCTCAGCTAAGAAATCCAAAAGCTTCGACTATATTTGATCCCAATGAGTCTTGTCTTTCTTCCTAAAATGGACAATTATTTCAGTTGCCTTTAAATTTTAATTATATAGTGCATAGTCAAACATTTTGTTTTAGATATGTGTTTTTGTGCTCTAGATCTTTATTCTGCTCAAGGTCAGTTCACAATGACATTTTTTTCTTTTAATAATTTGTAAACACTTGATTGAATTATACTTATGTGATTCCCAAGTAGCCTATAATTTCCATATTTATGCACATCTTTACTTTATATATTGTTTTTATTGTCAATCACTATGATGACTATACTTTTCTAGTTATATAGTTGTGTATTTTTTGCACTTCTACATCATCGTATTTAATCATATTCATATATTTTCATATTTATGTTAGACATCAAGATGTTGAATTGTATTTATATGAAAAGCACTTTGTTTCAGTTGCTATTCACTTAGATCTATATTCTAGAGAAAGCATTGTTGATCCTAAGCCTCGATTTAGCTCAAGCATCAAAAGTTTACTTGTTATTTAATTTTGTTCTGTTATGAATAGCCACTGTTGTAGAAAATTTAAAATATATAGAAGGTTAACAGTTACAATGTAATGTATAATCTATAAAAAAAAAAATTGTTATTTTTTGAAACATTCTTTTAGGGATGCTCCAAAATGTTTTTTTTTAAATTCTGGTAGTAAAGAGGGAAACAAATTTCTAGGAGAATGACTTATCTTCTGCAAGTTGTAGGCACCACTCTGTAAAATAATATGTCACCATTCATTCTCATTATACAAGGTCATACATTTATACACATCTGCTAAACTACTTGCCAAAATAACCTCCTATGTTAGCGCCAGTCTGTTATCCTATTTACAAATATAACAGATCACCTAATCTCCGCAAATACAATAACAAATCATATTCTATTATCAAGGCTGATTCTTAGCTAACAAATCATATCTGCAATTATTACTGATTCTCAGTCACACCAACACTCCCCCTCAAGTTGGCACATGGAGGTTCGTAATGCCCAACTTACGTAGTAGCATCTCAAATTTGTCCTTGCCTAATGGTTTCGTGAACAAATCCGCTAGTTGGCCATTTGTCCAAATTTATGTAGGCATGATTTCCCTTGATTGAACTCGTTCACGAACAAAATAACAATCCATCTCCACACGCTTCGTTCTTTCATAGAAAACTGGATTCATGGCAATGTGTAATGCTGCTTGATTGTCATAATACAGTGTGGTAGCCTCCTGTTGTGGTGTTCCCAACTCTGTCAGTAACCACCGAAGCTATATAACCTCACTGACCGTTGCCACCATGGACCTATATTCCGCTTCTGCGGATGATTTTGCGACTACTGTTTGCCTTTTCGTTCACCATGAGATGGGTGATCCTCCCAGCATAACAACATAACATGTGCATGATCTCCTAGTGAATGGGCAGCCACCCCAATCCGCGTCACAATAAGCTTCCAGCTTGAGTTCACCACTGCTTGAAAGTAGTATTCCTTGCCCCGGTGTCGACTTCAAATATCGTAACACTCTTTCAACTACATACATGTGGACCTACTTGGGTGCTGTCATGAATTGGCACAATGTGTTGATAGCATATGTAATTTATGGCCTTGTTACTATTAAATACAGCAAACATCCCACCAATCTTCTATATCTCGTGGCATTTATAATTGGAGCATTGTTGTCTCTTTTCAGGTTGCAATTTTGCTCCATTGGAAATGTACTTGGCTTGCATGCTTGCATTCCCATCTCCTTCAATGTATCTAAAACATACTTTCTTTGGCTAAGCACTATTGTCGCGACCGGGATCGCGGCGGGATAACGACTTAAAATACAAAATTTAAGGGAGTCGCCACCAATTTTATTTTTTATTAGGAAAAACTGGAAAACCTAAAAAGATGGTCTGTATTCAAAAACTCGAGTTCGGGAGTCTAATTATGCATAGGGAAGGGTGGAGACTAAACTCCACAGTATCCCTAATATATCCGCCCTAAGACGATTATCTTAAATCAGTTGCGCAAATTTTTATGACTCTTAAAAATATTTATTTTACTCATTTATTAAAAGATAAACTAACAAACAAATAAATTATGAAAATTTAATTTTGGCTCAACAGAATAAAAATCCTGCTTCTACGTATCCTCAGTACAAGAATGATGATAAGAATTGAAAGCCAGCGTCGTTCTTTAGAAAGGCGATTATGGGTTGTTTATTTTTAATTTTGAAAATATTTTGTTTTGAAAATTCATTTGATTTTTTTTATTTTAGAAAAAGAAAGAATCGTCAGTCGCAACTCGATAATTTAAAAGTTACGGGATTAACAATTTTGTCATAACTCAAATTAATCCAATTTTATTCTTTTTTAACAAGGCTTAATTACTTTACTTATTTTATTTTTCTAACAAAAAAATAAATCATCAAGCTGTCACAACTTAGATGATTTAAAAGTTACAAGATTAACAAGCTGTCGCAGCTCAGTTAATCCAATTTTTTTTATTTATATTTTTAAATAAAAGAATCATCAAGTTGTCACAACTCAGATGATTATAAAAGTTGTAAGATTAACCAGCTGTCACAGCTCAGCTAATCTCATTTTATTTCTTCTCAACAAGTTTTAATTTTTATTATTTCTATTTATTATTTTTTTCAAAACCTTTTTTTTTTAACAAGTTTAGCCCAAAATAAAAAAAACAGTAGCAGCCCAACACAGAGAATTATAAAACCTTAAAAAAAAACTAAACAGATTTATCTAGATCAACTTAAAAGCCCAAAAGAAAAAAAAGCTAATCTCCCAAGAAAACACAAAAAACAAGCATTACAATTATTATAGCTTTCCCTTAAAAAAAAGAAATAAGTCAAACAAAACAAAAAAAAGAGATATCTAAATCTAGCAAAACCACGAAACAAAGAACAGAAGGCAGGGGGTGTTACTAATGGAGCTTGGAGCGGTGGTGAATGGCTGTGACGGCCTGCGAAGAGGATGGGTTCGCGGACAGTGGGTTCGCGGCGGAGCTCCGTCGCGAGAGGAGCAGTTCAACGATGGAGGCGTGTCAGACGAAGTGGATCTGGCTCGAGCTCGTCACGGGTTTGACGGTGGAGTGGGATGCTGGTCGGCGCTGGGGTAGGTGTACGGCTCGGCGGATCTGGCGATTTGCGGCCGTGTGGGAGGAGGAGGAGCTTGGTTTGGTGTCGGGTGAGGAAGAGGAGTTGTGTCGCGTGGTTGGATCGGCAAGGGGGCTGCAAATGGTGGTTCTGTTTTGGGGAGAAAGGGGCGGTGCTTGTCTGGTTTTAAGTGATTATTTGGGTGGCTTGCGTGGTGGTTACGGTGGGTGAGATAGGGTGGTGAAGGAAGATGGTGATGGTTGGTTTGGTTTAGAAGTGGGGGTAGAGATGGTTACAGTGGGATGCTTGGGGAAGATAGTGATGAATAATGAGTATTTTGGTTGAAGATGGTAGCACGAATTCGCATGATGCTCTCTGTTTTGTGAAGTTTTGTTTTAAGTTCTCCCTTGTAGATTTCCTACGCCAGAAGAAAAGAATGTGGGTGTGTAGGAAGAGAAAAAAAATGAGGAAGAACATGATATGGCTGCCCCTCTTTACTATTGTTGTTGTTTCTCTGGTGTTTTTCAATTTCTTTACTCTCTATGCTTTTGTTGATTCTTTCTTAGAAAATCTCGAAGAAAAAAACCAACCCCTCTATTCTCTATTTTTCCTCTTATATAGACCAATTCTTTGTGGATGCAGACAAATCTAGCCGACCGGACAAAAGTTATGTCCAAGGTGGTGCAATGGAGCTGCAGGGGTGTTGAAAATGGGGAGCACCACAGCCTTGCTGCTACTGCTGAGTGTATGTAGAGAAAACGCCAAGGAGTAGTGGGATGGTTTGCTCTGTATGTGTACATGAAAATGGAGGGGTGTGTGTACAGTGTAGGTCTGGTGGAAAATGGAAAAAGAAAAAGAAAACCAGGAAAGCAAACTGAGCTCATACTTCAAATTGGAAGAAAAACAAAGAGGAGAGGGTTAAAGGGCCGCAACGGATTGCAACCTTTTTATTTTTTTATTTATTTATTTTTGTTGTATTTTTTTTTTAGTCACAAAACCTATTGGGCTAAAACAAAAGAAGAAATGGGCTAAACAAAAAAAAATAAAAAAAATGGGTTAAACAAAGATTTGGGCTAAGCAAGAAATGAGCTAAGCAAAAGGAAAAACTTATTAGCATAACCAAAATTATTTTCTCTTTTTCCTTTTCCCTTTTTTTAATTTTTGCAGTAAAGATGCTTTAATAAGCCGGACAAAATTGGGTGTTCACAACTATACCGTGAAACGATCTTGCCACCTTGATCCCAAGGAAATACTTCAATGGCCCCAAGTCCTTGATGCTAAATTTCTTGTCCAAATAGTTTTTCACCCATTGCATGACTCCTTTGTCATTCCCGCCTAGTATAACATCATCCACATAAATCAATGCAACAAGAAATGCCTTTCCTTTTTTGTAAATGAACATTGAATGATCGGCCCTGGACTGCCTGAAACCAACTGCATTTAAGGCATTGGTGAACTTGTGATACCAATTCCTAGATGCTTGGCGAAGCCCATAAAGTAACTTTCGCAATTTGCACACTCTAGTGCCACCTGTCTTTGCAAAACCTTGGGGTATTCGCATGTAAACTTCCTCATCTAAATCTCCATGTAAAAATGCATTGTTTACATCAAGTTGATGCACATCCCTTCCTCTCTTCGCTGCTATGGTCAACAAGCATCTCACTGTCACCAAATTTGCCACCGGTGCAAAAGTTTCATGGAAATCAACTCCTTCAACTTGAGTGAATCCTCTTGCTACTAGTCTCGCCTTGTAGCGTTCCACCTCACCATTCGACATGTATTTAACTTTGTATACCCACTTTGAATTGATGACATTCTTTCCTGGTGGGAGTGGTTCCAAGGTCCATGTCACATTCTTCTCTAATGCCTCAATCTCTTTCTTCATTGCCTCTCTCTAGTGTTCATGTTTTACAGCCTGTGAGAAATTCTTTGGCTCATCATGAGAAGAGATGGCTGCCAGAAGAGCTTGGTGTGAAGGTGAGAATTTATCATAAGAAATGTAATTTGATAAAGGATGTACCACTAAGTTGCCTGACGGAGGGGTAGATTGAGATTGTGCAATAGAGGGTGGCAAGTCGACTTCATACTGCTCCAGATGTTTTGGTGGTCCTTTCACCCTTTCGCTGCGTCGCGTTTCTACCTGTACATCACTTGGTATGCTCTCATCTACCGCGCATCCATCTCTCGGTTCACTCCTTTCACCCAAACCTCCAATTTCATGATTTTCTTCATAACGGCCTTCACTCTCTTGCTCACCCAAGGCCTTTCCTTGTGACTGTCTGACCCCATTAATGCCTTCATCTTCCTTAAACACAGATTGAGCCAGCTATTGGTTCACATTCTTTTCACTAGATTCACCTTGCTTAAGTGGATACTCATGCTCAAAGAATATCACATATCTTGAGACATGCACCTCTTTGCTCTCAATATCAAAGACTTTGTATCCCTTTTGCCCACTTGGATATCCTACAAACACACAAGTTCTCCCCCTTTCATCAAACTTTCCTTCCTTCTTGTTCTTCCGTGCATATGCCAAGCATCCAAACACCCTCATATGCTCGTAATTCGGCTTCCTCCCCATCAAAACTTCATATGGAGTTTTGTTACCTATTACACTGGATGGTAGCCTGTTAATAATATGCACAGCAGTAAGCACACATTCTCCCCAAAAATTAATAGGTGCCCCTGCATGGAATCAATGCTCGAGCCACCTCTAAAATGTATCTGTGTTTTCTCTTCACCACTCCATTTTGTTGGGGCGTGTATGCACATGATGTTTCAATTATCATTCCTCTTTCTTCATAGAAATTTCGCATATGAATTGATCGAAATTCCAGCCCATTATCTGTTCTCACCCTTTTTACTTTCTTTCCAAATTGTGTTTCAGCCATACAAATGAACATAGGCAAGTAATACTCAACTTCAGATTTATACCTCATCAAGTATACCCATACTCCCCTACTGAAATCATCTACAATTGAGAGGAAATAATGTGCCCCTGACAGTGATGCAGTTTTGTAGGGTCCCCATATATCACAATGGATTAAATTAAAACATGAATCAGATTTTGTTGAACTGGAAAGAAAAGGCAACTTGGTCTGTTTTGCCCTTACACATGAATCACAATGCATGAAAATTTTATTCGTATCTACATCAAAATTTAAATCAACTTGCTTCATCTTTGTTGCTGATGCATGCCCAAGCCTCCTATGCCACAAGCTTGTATCCACTGACTTATCCACCTTCATTGCCATACCCTCATCATGCACTAGTTCAAGGAGATACAATCCATTCTCATGTCTACCCACTCCAATCAGGTTCCTCGTAGGTAAGTCCTGTATCACACGGAAGTCAGCAACAAATGTTAGTGCACAGTTAAGCTCTTTGGTCAATCTACTGACTGAAAGTAAATTGCATTTAAAATCTGGAATGTTTAAAACGTTGTCCACATTCATTCCATTGGGCAACTTCACTTTTCCAGTACTTTGGACTGGTACACTTTGGCCATTTAGAACCTTGACAGATTGCACATTAATGACATGTTCCTCCCTTAACTGATCACTATCGCATGTAATGCGTTCGGTCGCCCCTGAATCTATCACCCAAGGCTTACCAAACATGATTGTACCTGCCATATTTACACTGGGCTGCTTGGTGGACATTGTGGATTCCATATCTCGGCTCAATTACTGCATCAACTTCTTATATTGCTGTATTGTCAATCCTGGAATTGGGCTTCCATCCGCATTAACCTGTGTTGCCTTTGGCCCACTCTTCTTTCCATGCCATGTCCCCGTGTTCTCTCTTTTCTCTCGTCCAGACTTCTTCCATTCCGGTGGATATCCAATGACTTCATAACATTTATCCTCGGTGTAGCCTATTTTATGACAATGACCACACTTGGGCTTTTCTCTCCTTCCATCTCTGTATCAGCTACCTTGAGCCTGAAACGCTGCAGCTTCAGTTGTGGGTCTGTTCATGGCAGAAATAAGTCTTTGTTGCTCATCCTCGGCCACCAAATGATAAGCATGACCAAGACTAATTACGGGCTTCATGCTCAGGATCTGGGTTTTGACTGTCGCAAAGACATCATCCAGCCCCATGAGAAAATCATATAGCTGATCTCTCTCTCGCATCTGTATTAATCGTTTCTGCATGTCACACTTGCACCCTCCACACGTGCACTTGGGCCATGGCACAATGGATTGCATTTCATCCCATAGTCCCTTCAATTTTGTGTAGTATGAGGGCACAGAAAGCTTCTCTTGCCTGAGAATGCTTATGGCACGTCTCAGTTCATATGCCCTCAGAGCATTCTTTTTCGCAAACCGCTCCTCAAGCTCCATCCAAATCTCACGAGCAGTACTCGCATGTCGCACGCTGCTCCGAACTTCCTTGTCCATGGCGCTTCTGAGCCAGCCTTTGACCATCGCATTGCAACGCATCCAGTGAGCCAAGTTGAGAGAATCAACTTCTGGTATACGGATTGTTCCATCAACGAACCCTATATTGTTCTTCGCATACAAAGCATTGCTCATGTCAGCAACCGACTCCCCATAATTTCCATCATGAAGGAGTTCACTGACAAAAACTTGCCCCGGATTATCCGACGCATGTATGTAGTATGGAGACATCACATCGATGCTGCTTTCTTGCGTATCAACAGTGGTTGATTTCTTATCACTTTGCTTTCTCTTCCTCCTCCTTTGTGATTATTGGCTCTTCTGCCATGGTTTTCTGAGTGATGATGGTGAGGTATTTACTAGGTTTCGTGTCAGGCTTTTAGCTCTGATACCATGTAAAATAATATGTCACCATTCATTCTCATTATACAAGGTCATACATTTATACACATATGCTAAACTACTTGCCAAAATAACCTCCTATGTTAGCGCCAGTCTGTTATCCTATTTACAAATATAACAGATCAAATCTCCACAAATATAGTAACAAATCATATTCTATTATCAAGGCTGATTCTTAGCTAACAAATCATATCTACAATTATTACTGATTCTCAGTCACACAAACACACTCTTTGACCATTTGTGCCAAACTTTCCAATTGGACATATAGCTCATGGTTTTTTTTCCCCTATTATTTTGACTATGATTTGCTTTCAAATCTTTGAAATTGCTGGCCATTATTAATGAAGTTTGTTGACAAGATGGGAAGAAGATAGGAAAACATTCAGAGAGAAGAGAAGAAAATGCAAATGTAATTGACTAAATAGGCTCTGAATAATTGTAATTTGTAATCCTTAAGACTGACAGTAGACCTCTATTTACAACGGTATTAACAACTAGCTAATGATCATTATAGCCTTTACTTTGGGTACATTACAAGAAACCACTCTCTTAACCCTCAAAACTTTCCTTATTACAATACTCTTACAAAATTATTATATTCAAGCTGCATCAATGCATATTGTTCTTTCTACTACTGCTATTATTGTTATCAATCATTGTTCACTTTCAGAGGCAATAGAAGTACTGTCAATTGACAATTTCAAGCTGTCTCATTATTTATCCAATACTGATTTTCTAAAGGCCACTACAACCTTTACTGTATTATTATACTTGATCTTCTTGTAACCTTTTCCATTTCCTTTTGTAGACATTTATCATTTACTATCACTTTCACATAACCAAGCATGCTTTTGTTCATATTTTGAATGTTTACAGTTCCACAATGCTCTTTATGGGGATGCCAAGGGTTTTGCGACAAAACTTTTTTCTTTCTACTCTTCGTATGTTCCTGGAGTTATGAACCCTCACGCTAAATTCGTACAACAATGGAACAAGTTTTTGGCCATTTTATGCTTAGCGGCAATTTTTGTGGATCCATTATTTTTCTTCATACTCTATGTGCGGCAGGTATGATTCTTTTGCTTTTATTTAATTACAAAATCTTGCAAGTTCTAGTCACTTATCTTTCCCTGCTACTATTTGAAAATTTACTCTGCATTTTTCCTGTTCATTGTATGCAGGATAATAATTGTATTGTTATTGACTGGACAATGACAATAGCACTTGTTTCACTTAGAAGCATAAATGATTTGGTATATTTGTTTAACATTCTTCTCCAGGTAACTTCTCAGTAACTACCTTTTCAAAAAGTCCCCCCTCCCTTGCCGCTGCTTTTAATTTGTGTAAATCCATATACTCATAGAACAATACCATATTGTTAGTTTGAAAAATATAATCAAGCTACTTTATTGACAGCATGTTTTTATTATTCAATTTTATCGGTTTTGAGAAGGTAAATATTCTAATGAATGTACTTCAGAAGAATTTTCTAGCACCAAAATAACAGGGTTTAGGTTCTTAAAAGCCAACTCAAACGAAGTTTATTCTATTCATATAAAATTTTACTATCCCATTCTGTAAGTTTGTCTGACATCCTTTCGAGTCATCCACCCCTAATTTCACATCAGCCACACTCCATTGGAAACAATTGTTCCATATAATCTATCAGTTGTTGGGGATTGTTCCTCCAATCTACAAACCCGAGAGTATTTATTCATTTTTTTATATTTGGTGAAGACTGAAGAGTATTTATTAAGCCATACAGTGTTAACTACGTTATAAAGATTAGGCTGGAAGAAATAATAAAAATGGAAGGATTAACTGACACAGATGATAAATACGCTGGACTATAACCTTTGGATAGTATTAAGTAGTGTTGCATCTCTGTACTTATGTATGTATGTCTTGCTTCATTATTGTTTAGTAGTTCAGGTCAAAAGGAAAAGAAAAGAGAAAGAAAGAAGCATGTGTCCTGAATCTGAAATATGGTTGTTAAGTTTTTAAGTCTAGTTTGATGCCTTTTCAAAATTTAAAGCTTAAAAAACTCTACCAAGTTGCCTCTTTGCAGTTTAGGTTGGCTTATGTTTCTCCTGAGTCAAGGGTGGTTGGTGCTGGAGATTAGTTGACCATCCAAAGAAAATTGCTCTTCATTACCTGAAGGGTTATTTTCTTTTTGACTTATTTGTTGTAATTCCTCGTCCTCAGGTAAATTTCTTCTCATCTCCCTTCATTCTTCATGGAAACTTTTTGTTTTTGTTTTTGCTGAGTTTGAACATTGTAACTTAGTATTTCAGGTATCCATTTATACATACCACACAATTTCTAATGTGAATTATGAGATATACAAGCCTAACAATTGAACATGAACACTTATTGATCGTATCTCTCCATTTCCTGGAAACCATCAGATTTGAAACAACATATATTTTCTAGTCTTCTTGTGCGATATATGTTCTTGTAACGGTTAAATTTTCAGTTGTCTTATTTCTTTGCCATAAAAAGAAAACGTGAAGGTCCTTAATGTTTCCATTTTACCGAGATTATCGGTTTGGATTTATTGGGATTTTATATTTTGACATATTAGAGATTCAATTTTTTTTTTAGTACTGGGATTAGGGTTTCCTATGAAATTGAGGTTTTGATTTATTTTCTTGTTTATTTTGACATATCAATTATTTAGTTATGATATGCATGTCCTAAATAAATATGGAATACATGGGAGAAGCTGTTAAGTTTTTTTATGATGGGATCTATTGTAAATTTGTAATTACTGTTGTCAAGAGCCAATTATTAAAGCTTAAGCTGGTAGGTGCATGCACGTAAATAACTTTTATCTCTCACGATCTCCTGCATGCAAGCGCTCTTTCTACTTGAACCATAGACATGCCACAGTCCCACCGTACATTGTGTTGAAATTGAAATTAATCAAGAGAATAGGAGCAATGAGGATCAATCTCTTGACAATTAGTCATAGTGGCTTTGATACCTAGTCAAGAATCAATTATCCTAAATGCTTAAGCTTCTAGTTATAGGCTAGCAATGATTTTTATCTCTTAACAAGTTTCATGCTGTGGCAGAGTAATGCTTAACTCCGTAAATTTTCGTTGTCTTGTTTCTATCTTTATTTTTATAAACTTCTTCTTGTTCTATGTCATCATGTTCAAGTTTGAAAGTGAACCACTATGGTTTCTCCTTTTGGTGTGTCATCCTGAGGCATAAAATGTCTGTGGACATGAATTTGTGCTTGAGAACAAGTAGGTGGCTGTGCAAGGAAAGGGTTATCAATCTGTGAAAAAGATAGATGCCACGATGGGTTTATGTACTCACCAAACTTATTGTCGTGACATATATAATGAAATATGTGCAGATAATGATATTGTTTGTCCTACCAAATTCCTTGCGGGGAGCAAATTATGCTATGAATCATCTGCGTGTAGCGATCCTAGTGCAGTATATTCCCAGTTTATTCAGCTTTTTTTCTCTGCTAATTGGCCAGTCTCCATCAGGATTCATATTTGAGTCAGCCTGGGCAAATTTCATTATAAATCTTCTCATGTTTATGCTATCTAGCCATGTTGTTGGCTCTTGCTGGTACCTCTTTGGTGTACAGGTGAGTTGAAATAACATTTGAAGCTTCTTTTTCAAAAAATGCCAAATTTCTTCCTCACGAAATTTCATAATTTGCTGTACATTCTCACCTTGCATGCAAGAGGAGGCAAGCTCCCCATTATTTTTTTGAGTAGCACAAGCTATAAATTGAATGCCTACCCTTAAACCCTTTTAAGAAACAAAAAGAAAAGGCTGAAGAAATAATACTTGATTCATTTTAATGCATCTGATTTCCATATGGTTGTATGTAATATAAATGGGATTTATAGGCAAGATGAAGTGCTTTGTCAATATGATAATAGTATGTACTCTGAAATTTAATCCTTCTAGCTATTACTACAATATTGGTAATGAAATTCAACAATCAGAGTTATTTCGTTTCCTTGGATGCTTTAAAGATGAGTGGTTCAATTAGAATCAGGAATTTAATTCAGTATATGAAGGTTAACATTCAATTTACTTTCTCCTTTCTCCCCCTTCTTTCTTCCAGAGGGTTAATCAATGTTTTCGAGATGCTTGCTATAATTCTAATATTCCTGATTGCATGAAATTCATTGATTGTGGACATGGCCGTTCTGGAAACGATCAGTCTGACCTAACATCAGAACAGTGGAACAACAATACAGATGCCATTAATTGTTGGAATCCCCCTTCCAGTGATGGTTTTCCTTATGGGATCTATGTCAATGCTGTACCACATATTATAAAAAGTAATCATCTGGATGTGGTCAACAAATACTTGTATTCTCTGTTTTGGGGACTCCAGGTATGCGTTTCTTTCTTTATTTTATATGTTCTTTCAGTAGTAATTTTGTACATTTATATAGTGAGGATCAAATGACATTTGTAAAATTTCACACACCTACACCAGTCAATAGCTCATTGTAGAAAATGATTTTGATCAATTTAACCATTGAAATAAAACTATTATTATGTTAATCTAGCATAAATTTAAGAAAATCAAAATAAAAAATTACGAACAAGCTTGTGAATTATTATGGTTGACATTTCTTTAATTATTTGAAAAACATATTATATGTTGATTTTAAGACATTTCGATGGAGTACAAAACAATCTTGGGTTCATATGAAATTTTCATGAGCATGATCTGTACACTATAATCTTTCAGTCCAATGGTGGATTTTGTGAAAAAGTTTTCATTGGTGTAAAATTGATTTTCAAGTGAAAATATTTCATGTTAAAAGAGTATCTAAGATGTGTTGAATATTAAAATTTTAAATATTTATTCATCAGAGTATTTGTTCAGAGGCTTAAATTGTCATATCGAGTGGTAGTAACTAACTTATGGTAGTGATGAAAATAAAGTGATGCATAAATTTTATTATCCTTGAAGATGTGAGGCTAAATAAGGTGCATGCTTGAGCTTGACAAGTTTATATTTATGTTTTCAAAATATTCATAATTGAGATTTTTTTTAGGACTTTGGTCATAGTTGAAAAATTAGAGAGAAAACAAAGGGGTAACACTACGGCACCCCTAAGTGATATGACAAAAGTATGGTTAACTCAGTTATATAATGGTTATAATACTTAAGTATTGTAACTATTATGTAACTAAGTTAACTATATTTTATGTGACATCAGTTAGGGTAGGTATTGTAGAATTTCTCAAAATAGAGTTTAGAATTGTGCATGTGTATGTGTGAGAGAGAGAGAATGTAAAAACGATTTGAATTTATGTGACAATACATCATTAGATGACAGTGTAAATTTTTTTTACATTGACAAATTAAACTCAAAGGATTTAGCTTTAGGATGAAACTTATTTTTTTTTTTTTTGCACATAGGATGAAGCTATTTATAGTATACTAGAAGAAAAAGCATAAAATGTCAACCAAAATAAAGAGGAAAGAGTATAAAATAGTACGGTAAGCCTATTACCCCTCAATGAGAGACTCCTAATTATCAGAAAACATTAACTAAGATCAATTTCCAACTAATCACCATCAATATAGCTATCAAAACGGACCGGCTCGGCCCGAACTGAGCCATTTTTGGGTAGGGCTAGATTGAGTTATGTGAGTTTCGGACTGTCATTTTGTTAGTCCAGTCTGTCCATATATAATGTTAATAGCCTGGCCCGGCCCGTTGCGGGCTATCGCATTCGAGCCGGAATAATTTGGACTATTTTTAATTTTGTTTTCACTTTTGCTAGCCTAGCCTGCTCATTTTGTCGCGTTATTCGGGCCGACCGATCGGGCTTGACTTGACCCATTTTGACAACTCTAACCATCAAGGGTCAACACTTTTGTAACTTACACAACCTTCTTATTAGTTCTCCATACACGTAGTAATCATTTTGGCCTAGTTCTTAACACTTATTGCTGAACAAAATCATGTTTTAAATGATAAAATATTTTTAAAAGCGTTGTTATGAGACAAAGTAGAAAGAGAAAGTACATGCCATAACACAATTGTGTTAGGCAGTGAAGTTTATATATAGTGTACACGAAGCAATTACGGGATACACAAAAGATTAGAGTATCCTTACATAATTTACACATTTATCACATGTTATTATTCTTAATACTCTCCCTCAAGTTAGTGCATAGATATCAATTATGTCCAACTTGTTACATATAGCATTCACTTTTTTCCCTACTAAGACTTTAGTATAGATATCAGCTAACTGATCTCAAGTTCAAACATGTTTTAACAAAATCGGTCCTTGTTGAAGTTTTTCTCAAACAAAATGACAATCTATTTCTATATGTTTCGTTCTTTCATAGAACACAAGATTATTAGTAATATGTGTAACAGTTTGGTTGTCACACCATATCTCCATAGGATGAGAGATTCTAGCACCAAGTTCTTTTAATAAATGAGATATCCATATAAGTTCGCTTGTCGCTTGAGTCATTGCCCTATACTCAGATTTAGCACTAGAGCGGGAAATAACACTTTGCTTTTTACTTTTCTAAGACACTAGATTGCCATGTCAACTAGTAACCCTGCCCAATCTACATTAGAGAATCTTTCTACCTTGGTCTCAATAGAGAACCCCACAACTTGGTGCTCCTTTAAGATGCTTCAAAATGTGAACAACTACATCCTAATGTGCAATTCTAGGTGATGACATGAACTGATTAACCATACTCACTGAGAATGCAACATGTGGTCATGTCATAGTGAGATAATTCAATTTTTCCATAACTCTTCTATATCTCTCCAGGTCTTCTTACAAATGTCCTCACTATTTAACTTCATATTAGCTATCATGGGAGTATCAGAAGGCTTACATTCTAATAATCCAGTATCTCTTAACACGTCTAGCATATACTTCCTTTGAGAAAGGAAGATGCCCTTCTTACTTCTATGTACATTGATCCTAAAAAATGTTTTAGCTCCCCTAAGTCTTTCATCTGAAACTGACTATGAAGGAAAACTTTAAGAGTGTTGATCCCTAAACTATGCTGCCAGTTATCAGAATGTCATCAACATACCCCACTAGAAGGATGCACCTAGAACTAGTTTGTCCTAAAGCACTAAATGATCATATGTGCTCCTCTGTAGGCCAAACTCAATTTATTGCTATACTGAATTGTCCAAATCAAGCTCTGGATGACTATTCCAACCCATATAAAGATTTGTGTAGTTTACACACCTTGCCTGACTCCCCCTTAGTAACAAACCCAGGTTGTTGCTTCAAATAAACTTCCTCTTATATATCGCTATGGAGAAATACATTCTTCACATCTAGTTGATGAATGGGTCAATGATAAGTAGTTGCAAGAGAAACAAAAAGCAGAACAAAGGTAAGTTTAGCCACCAAAGAGAAAGTCTCAAAGTAGTCAAGCTTGTATGTTTAAGCATACCCTTTAGCTACTAATTGAGCTTTCAAGCAAGTCACAGAACCATCAGGATTTATCTTAACAATAAAGACCCATTTAGAACTAATGACCTTTTTTCCAACAGGTAAGAAAACAAGGTCCCATGTATGATTTCGCTCAAGAGCATGCATTTCATCTTCCATAACCAAGATGAGCCAATGCTTTAGACACAAACCTAGGAATTGCAACAGGGTCCAGACAAGCAACAGAAGACTGGGAAAAGGGTGATAAGGCATTACAAGAAAGAAAGGTGGAGATAGGGTAAGTACAAGTGTGTTTACCTTTGCGAAGAGTGATGGACAAATCAAGACTAGGATCAGGTGGTGGTGAAGGTTAGGGTGGATTCGGAGAGGAAGTAGCAGGCGGAGGTGGTGAGCCTCGAGGAGCAATGGGTGCCACAACACATTGCTGATAACGAGTAAAAACTTGTTTGATAGGAGGACGAGATGGAATGACAAGAAGTGGAATAGAGGGAGTAGATGTCTCAACATTGACAAGAAAATCAGGCTCATACTCAATTGGAACAAGAGAACCTGGAGAGAAATCAAAAGGGATAGATTCAAAGAATGAAACATTAGCAAAAACCAAAAACTTATCCAAGAAAGGTGAGAAACAAAGATATCCATTTTGATGATGAGAATAAATGAGGAAAAATCATTTAAGGAAGCAAGGGTCAAGATTAGTAAGATGAGGACGTACATCTTGAACAAAGTAAGTATAACCAAAGATACGATGGGATAAAGGAAATAAGGTATAAGAGGGAAACAAGAGAGAGTAAGGAATAGTACTAGTAAGAACGGAGGAAGGCAAACGACAAACAAGTAATAGGCAGTTGCTATAGCATCAGACCATAAAACCACCTTAGGGACACACATGTGGAATAACAAGGCTCGAGCAATTTCAAGCAAATGACGATTCTTACGTTCAATTACTCTATTTTGTTGAGGAGTATCGACACAAGAAGGCTGGTGGATGATACCCTGCTGTGAAATAAAAGTAGAAAATGGGCTAGAGAAATATTCTTTAACATTGTCACTTCTCAAAATACGAATAAGGCAACCAAGTTGTGTCTTAACCTCAACACAAAAGGTAGAAAAAACTAAAAATAATTCAAAATGATGCTTCATAAAATAAAGTCATGTTACTTGGGATAATAATCAACAAAATTAACAAAGTATTTAAAACCAAGTTACAAAGAAACAGAACATGGACCCCAAACATCGAAGTCAACTAATTCTAAAAGGGATGCAACCCACTTATTGATCCTAGGTAAATAAGGTAACCTATGATGTTTGAAAAATTGACATGATTCACATTCTAAGTGAGACACTAAAGATGGACACGATTTCTTCAAGGTTGGCAAAGACGAATGACCAAAACGAGAATGAAGCTGCAAAATAGAAGGGTTATGAGCACCTGTACAATTAACATGGCATGACACACACTGTGGGGTATCTAAGATGTATAGTCCACCAAACTCACGACCTCTACCAATAATCTACTTCGTCCCAAGATCCTGAAAGACACAATGAGAAGGATAAAAGTGAATAACACAGTTAAAGGAATGAGTAAGTTTACTGACATGTAACAAATAGAAAGGAAAACTAGGTTAACAACAGACCAAGGATAAAGTAAGAAACTCTATAGGTTGAGCAATACCATTTTCGTAAAATGGAGTAGTAAAGCCTTTGAGTAATGTGAACTTGGGTGATGAAGTAGAAGTAGTAAAGGAGGAAAGGATACCTGTATGGACTGTCGCTTCTAAATCAATGATTCAGTTACAAGACGTGGTAGAAAGACAAGCTGTAAAATTACTTGTTTGGGCTAGTGTTGTAGTAGCAGAAGGCTGAGACTGAAGTAGGCAAGTATACTTATCAATCGATAAGGTCACTTATGGCTCAGTAAGGATAGAGCGAGCAACAAAAGATGAAACACCACTCCAAGAGGTAGGCAATAAACCATCCTGGTTAGCAATATACACAGCTTGTGTCATCTTAGGACAAAATCTATGAATATGACCAGCCTCATTATAACCAAAACAAGTAGGGGAACCACTATTACCACGATCTAAACCACCAGGACCACCACTATTGCAGCAACTCGGACCGCTAGTGCCCTGGCCACTCCGACTACCCTTGATACCCCCTCGACCACCTCGGCCACCCCAAGCTCCTAGGGCACTACCAACCAAGGCATAAGATTCGGAACCACAAGAGTCATCACTAGTGGCATTCTTATTTACCCAAAGGAAACATAGTGCACTTTTCTTCAAAGGCTTGTTTGACTTCTTTATAATATTTAAAAAGAAAGCGACCTTTTTGAGAAGCACAATAAAAATTCTGCAACAGATTATAAACATAGCTCAAATCCTTTTTATTGTCATACATAAAGAGATAATCTTGAGTGGGCACAAATCTAACACGTCAAATTTGCACACACTCATAAAAAATTAGACAAAAGTGATAGACAAGTTCCACTAAACCTACTCATCATAAAAAACCATCATCTCTCTCTAATTTTTTGTGAGTGTGTACAAATCTGACGTGTTAAATTTGTGTCCACCCAAGAATATCTCCATACATGAATTCAATATAGCTCATCAGGTCTCAAACAGTATCCAAATGGTTAGTGGCAACCCAAACGGATTCAGATACCATTTTCTCAATCTAATTATACAACTTATAATCTTCCGAGAAGCCATTGCCGCCTAGCCGCAACATCCTTTTCACTAGGAGGCATATTAGAGAGATGAGCTAGCTTGTCAACACTCTTCAAATAACATTCAATGGTGCATCACTATTGGAGGTAATTCTCTCGACCAATCAAGATGCGATCAGTGATTTTAGAGGTAACAATGATCTCAATTTTCTGGTCAAGGTTAGCCTCAAGCTTTGCAATTCCATGAGGATTGTCTAATGTCTCTTTCGAATTATTCGCCATGAAACACCCTAAACAAAGTATAATAGAGAACTGAGAGGAGACCTTGAGAGAGCAACAAACCAGAATAAGGGCACACCAATTAGCGCTAAACAGAGGAGAGAAATCACCAAATGGGATCAAAACCACTAGGCACGCACCAAACGGACACAAATCGTCATCACGACATCACACATCACCGAATAGCCACCCAAAGCAGATCTGAAACCTCCAAACCACCCAGACAACAAGCTAAACATTACCAGAGAAAAAGGAAGGGGAACTGGGAAAGGTGAGGTACCAAGGGAGAAAGAAAAGAAGGAGGGAAAAAATTAGGGTTTTTGTTTAAAAATAAAAAAATTATTTAGGCTCTTTTGTTTGTTTGGTAACTATTATTTACGTTCTTTGATATCATGTTAAGAGACAAAGTAGAACAAGAATGTACAGGCCATAACATAATTGTGTCAGACAATGACGTATATGTACACAAAAAACTAGGGTATTTTCATATAATTTACACTATTATCACATGTTATTATTCTTAACAAGTGTAAAGGGACTCTGTGGACAAAAATTTAGAAGTGGCAAAACGGGTCAACTTGTCATGCCCTACCCTTAACTCGTCAAAATAGAGGTTAACTTTGAATTTTAAAAAATGGGTTGGAAGAGTCAACCTAACTCGTTTTAAGATAGATTGACAGGTTGACCCATCTAAAAGAGAAAATGAGATAAAATAGACGGGTTGGCAGGTCAATTCACCTAATCATCTTTAAAAATAAAAAAAATGGATTAAAAAAAACCATAAAAAAAAAAAAAAAAAAAAATTACAATTTATAGAGATTAAAAAAAAAAAAAATAAAATTAGTATGATACTTATAAAAATATCATAAACACAAATAGTAAGACTCATTGTAGCACTTAAAAAAAAAAAAAGTCAACATGACAAGTCAATTCGAACCCGACTCGCTTAATTTGTGGGTTAAGCAGGATGAGTTATACCCGTTGAAAAATAAAAATGAGTTTAATTCTTGAACTTAACTCATTAAAAATAGCGGGTTAGGGGGATTAACCCAATAAGTTGAATCCGTTTTCTCAGCTCTACAAAAATCACATGTAGTAGAAAACAAAATTACATCACAAAGGAGCTCTTCAAGGACCTAAAATCCACGCACAACTTAAAAAAGTAAAAAAAAATCTAATAATGATTATGTGCTAAAACATTTAGATGTGAAATATTCACTTCTGTCGTTCTATATGCCTCTGAGACATTTGGAATTTTTCGGAAGCTCCCTGAGAAGGGGGAAAAAAAAGAATGATGCCTTCATTAAATGTTTTCAAGAAAATCACTGCAAAAATTAAAGTTCTATTGTTAAATAACCATAAACAGATTTAAGATGGTTCAGCAAATGCATACAACCACAGAAGAATAAATAAAAAAAGATACCACGACAAAATAACTATTCAGAACTTAATTCTCAATATATCTCACAAAATAAAATCCCCTATTATGCCCAAAATCTAACTCAATAAAATTTTCTCGCTCACTCAAGAAATCTCACACACCAGATATTTCCACAATGCACACCAAAGTCAGCACTCCTTTTTTCCCTGCTGTAGCGCAAACCATTTTCATTTATTGGCTTTGTTTCCATACAAAAGCAAGACTATGTTACTAGACTTGCGATAAGAAACATTAGAACCAAGGTGAAGGTGAATTTTCCAACTCTTACAAGAAAGCCAAGCATTATGGAAACCATACTTAACTGAAGTTATCCTCCCAATAAGATACTTCAATTATGCACATAGATGCTATTTTTATGGTCCAATATTAAAATGAAAGAAGGTGCACTTTGAGTTTTTACTAATTTGATTAATTTTATTTTACAAAATTACTTAAAACCTATTAATATTATTACTAAGAACCAATCATTTTGAAATCTTAAATTGTTAAGTAAAGGCAACTGAATGGTTAGCCCTTTGGGAGCATAGACAAAGAACATGCCCACTTTATG
This sequence comes from Ormosia emarginata, assembly GCA_029884605.1. NCBI lineage: Eukaryota > Viridiplantae > Streptophyta > Magnoliopsida > Fabales > Fabaceae > Ormosia > Ormosia emarginata. The sequence continues at coordinate 16,053,331 of JAQQTP010000072.1, forward strand.
TTTTGCAGAACTATAATTTAATTAGAAGAATGGAGAAAACAAGGCATGAACTCCTTTCCTTGACACTTGGTTAGTTGATCATATGAGCTCTGATACCATGTCAATTGTCAAGGCCCAACCCAACTTGTACCAACACTCCTAAAAACTAAACTTGTAGGGTAAATGCACGTGAATGGTTTGATATCTTTAGCAATTATTCCCTGTGTGATCTTTATACAGCAAATCAGTAATAATGCCGGTAATCAGACCCCTAGCGATTTTGCGTGGGAAATCCTTTTTACTATGGCCATCATAGGATTGGGACTCTTGTTTTTTGCTATTCTCGTTGGAAGCATACAGAACTTTCTTCAGGCTCTTGGACGGAGGTAGAACGTATCTAATGCTGCAAGTTTTAAGTAAACTTTGATGGTCAAGTTCTAATGTGTTTAGTGTTGTAAATACGCTTGATATATTTTCTTCCATCCCTTTTACAGGAGGCTAGAAATGCAACTTAGACGCCGTGATGTTGAGCAATGGATGAGGCATCGGGGCTTACCAGGAGATCTAAGAAGGTATAAAATTTTCTCATTCTTGTCATGAATCACATCCAGATTACTGAAAAAGCATTTGTCTATTGCTTGATTGAAGTCATTTGTTGTTAACTCCCACTGCCCACCCCCTCCTACAACTCCTTTTCTTGACAAATGACAATGTACGTGAACAATTTACTGTTCCGAGACACAATCACTGTTTTACATGACAAGACTAAATTAAGTTAGCAAGTTCTGAAGACTTCTTTTAGATTTTAAAAAGAGGCAAAGGATAATTTGGAATGTCTTGCAACTATTTTTATATGTCTGCAAATATGTCCATGTTTATGTACGTGTGTTTATTAAATATGATTAATCACTTCGTACATTAGTAATAAACATAGCCCTGTAACATATGACAAATAACTGTTGAGAACATCTTATTGGGCATCCTGTTGAATTAAGTTCCTAGCTCTAGTAATGGTAGTGATATAGACAATGCACATATATGAGGACCTATGGATTATTCCGTAATATAGCATGTCTATAGGCCTGAATGCTAAGAAAATAGTACGTCCACTATTTGTCAATTTTTTTTGGTTGGGGTACAACACTATTTGTCATTTTTATATAAGTATCAAGTCACATGAATTTATGAATCACACATAATGTACAAGTGATACATACTATGTCTGTCATGCAGGAGAGTACGACAGGCTGAACGGTATACTTGGGCTGCAACAAGGGGGGTGAATGAAGAAATGCTTCTGGAGAATTTTCCAGAAGATCTCCAGAGAGACATAAGACGTCATCTCTTCAAATTTGTTATAAGAAAGTATGCCCTAGAATATCTGTGGCATATATGACTAGGTTATAATTACACCAATTTATCATGCTTACACTTTGAGGGGATTGTAATTATGTGGTTTAGATGTTAGTTGAACTTCGAAATCTCAGCCACTATGTTTCATTTAAATTTCTGTTTTCCTTAGGTCTGTACTTGTAACCTGCTAGAATTGGATAGAAGTTTAAATTTGAAAACCATTTTGAAGGCAAAGCTTTATATCTTCATCATGAAACTAAACAATGATATATCAAAAGCCAAAGTTCGTCAAACAATCCTGAAAGTTCTTTGCAATGACGATTTAATTTGCTTTTTCGCTTTGTACCATTTTGTGTCCATATTCTGAGGATCTAAAATATTTGCAGATTCAAATTTTTGCCCTGATGGATGAGCCTATCTTAGATGCCATTTGTGAAAGACTAAGACAATTACAAAAGAAAAACATCAAAGGAAGTATAATTTTGCGTCAAGGTGGTCTGGTAGAGAAAATGATGTTTGCCGTGCGTGGTAAATTGGAGAGCATTGGAGAAGATGGAAATAGAGTTCCCCTATCTGAAGGGGATGCTTGTGAAGAACTTCTGACATAGTATCTTGAACATTCTTTAGTCAGCACAGGTATAGCATACTTGATGCAATGACAAGATGCCTGTTAAATATTTTAATGTAGAGGTCAGCTGGAGTTGCAATGTTCATTAATCAGCAACTTGGTCATTATAAATTATGAAACAGCATGATTCATCAATATGATTTCTTTTGCAGATGGTAGAAAAGTAAGGCTTCCAGGACAAAGGTTGCTTTGCAACAGGACAGTAGGCTGCTTAACAAATGTGGAAGCATTTTCACTCCGAGCTGCAGATATGAAGAAGTCACAATCCTTTTCACAAGATTCTTGCGGAGTCCACGTGTTCAAGGAGCCCTAAGGTCATTTCCTTGTCTTGTTGTATCTGGATTTATGGTTCAACATATTCTCCTCGACCGTTTTGTGACTTACTAAACTGAAAATTAACTAACCAGTAATGATACTTGCACTTACTCTATCCTTTCAAGCCCCTCAACAGATATTATATTGGAGCCAAGATGACTCCACCTTAGAGTCAATGATTGGTTTGTGAAGATAAAAGTATGTACAAATATCATTACGGTTAACTATATGTCTTTAATCTAGATTGTTTTTCCACTATGTCTGCGTCTTGTCTTCATTGCTTGGATCCCAATGGTTCATTTTCATTAAAGCCCATCCCTTTTGAAAATGATCCATCTTTCACCTCCCATGAAGAAAAGGAGAGAAGGGAAGAAATGGCCCTAATATATATATTTAACAAGTAACAACAAGCAAGTTTGTGGTTTTCACTTGTAGAAAGTCCAATTTCTGTTTTCAAATCCATGGCTGTCATAATCATTTGATTATTGTGTTATTTTAGACAGTGACAGATCCATAAATTTTAGACAGTATGGACAAAGACAATATATAAATGTAAAAAAAAATCAAATGAATTCGAAAAAATATATTAACACAAAATGATGAAATATTAATTTACAAATGTTTTCTTTACACAATGATTTTTTCATTATCAATATTATCAAATATTTTTTCTCTCTCTCTCTCTCTCTCTCTCTCTCTCTCTCTCTCTCTCTCTCTCTATCTATATATATATATATATATATATATATATATATATAAATGATCTTAACTGCTAATTACATGAGATGAAATTTGAGAAAAAAATGTTAGATGAATTTTAACTTCTATTATTATAAATTTACTCATCATATGAGGATAAAGTTAAAAATATGAAGAGAGTAGAAATGATAAATGAATATCATGAGTAATAGAAAAATTCTAAAAGTGAGTGAGGTCAAGTGTCCCCATTTTTCTATATGTAGATCCATCCTTGATTAAAAAAATATATATCTATCATAAATAAATAAAAAAAATTTAAACTTGGGTGGAGACATGTGTCCCCAGTTTATTGCATGTAGATGGGCCCCTGATTTTAGGTATGAAGCACCTTATCGGAGATCCCTTGCAGCAACCCGCATTCAGGTTGCTTGGAGATACAAGAAGAAATGTCTAAGTCGTAATGATTCCTCACTATCAGATTATTGAGGTCTTGGGTTGTTCTGTAATATGTTATACATCTGAAGTGGTACAATTTGTATAGTGTCCATCAAAATATGTTAGATTCATTAGCATGTTATCACATACAAAGATGTCATTTTTTAATATGTAAAACCTTTTTTTTTGGGTCAAAGCTCTATTTTAATCGTTAAAAGATAAACAAATTTTCAATTTAGTCCCTCACGAATTAATTTTATCAATTTAGTCATTCAAAGTTTAAATCTCCAATAATTTAGTCCCTTTATCAATTTCAGTTTAACACTGTGAATGAAATTCTAACGTGGCATCATAATATTCAAATATCGAATATTACGACCCCATATTTGTTTATTGACCTGACTTGTGTGTTCTGATTGAAGATCATAGGTAGTATTCTTGTATACAATGTTTGAATATGGGCTCTTGATATTTGAAGTTTGCATTAAATTATTTGAATACCAATTTTTAATTTTGAATATTATGAATATTATGAAGTTACTTAGTATTCCGTTAATGGTGTTAAATTAAAATGAATTGAAGAACTAAATTATTGAGGATTTGATCTTCTTAAGATTAAATTGATATTGAGTGTATCTTTTTTAGATGCTAAAATAGGATTTTACTGTTTTTCAACTAAGTAATAAATGGTAAATTATATTAACCTCCTTGAACATTTAATGTTTTTACATTTGATACCCTTCTATTTTTAAAAGAGTCTTGATGGTGACTTTCTGTTTTTCTCTTTACGAATCTTAACGTAGATTCTTCTTCTTTTTTTCTTTTTCATCCATCGAAGATGAAGTGATTTGGCTATTTTTGGCCAGAATCACCCTTCTACATCGTTCTTTTCTCCTTTTATCTAAATAAGTGGTTTTTCCACATAGATCTGGTTTTTCTTTCTTGTTTTTCGGTGTTTTCGTTGTCTGCGCTGGCGGTGTTTGGTTCGTCGTTTTGATGCGGGGTCGTTTGATTCCGGTCTTGTTGCGGTAGTTTCCGTCTTGTTGCGGTGTTCGTTTCTTGATTAGTAGATCAAGAACTTGATCCATTACAAATTCAATTAAGACTTGGACGTCAACGTTCTGATTCTAGTCGTATGAAAGTATTCCAATCACTTTGATTTTGTCACATTTGTAAGCATTTTGCCGTATTATGCTATTAACCTGGGTACTGTGAGTTTGTTCGCAGATTCATCTTTTTTAGTTTTTAGCGATGTTAAATTTGTGTTCTTTCAATGTATTTTATCAATTTAAATAAATGAATATTTTTTTAGTCAAAAAAAAAAAAGAGCCTTGATGGTACGGTCTCGATGCCAGATAAGCTCTAATAGGCCCGAGAGGTGGTACTTCTAAAGTAAAATGAACATGAGGCATGACTATATGATGCTTTACCAAATCACAGCACCAATTGTGTAATAATCTGCACCCGCATACGGAACTTTCTTTTTATTGAGCTGTTCCACATACGGAACTTTTATTAATTATTGTAAATTCTTTTTTATTAAATAAATTTATTATTTAAAAGTAATATTATATAAAACTTACCAATAATATATTATTTAAATTTAGACAAATGGAATATTATTATTCATTTCTATAATTTTTTTGTTAAGTAATATTATTTATATTTTTATACAATCGCCACTTTGAGGAAGAGTTTTATTAAACCACTATTCCTAACTCAGAATTACAAGAACAATTATTTAATTAAAAAGAGATGTAGAAAAAAAAAATCATCTAAAATGAGATTATTTTTAAAATAAACATAAATAAATACATTCATTTTAAAATATAACGTGATCTTAATCTATTAAAATTTAATGACAATACAATTTTACTTGCTAAATTTAGTTGAGCCTTGTCCTATAAATGAAAGTATACCAATATTTTTAATATAAATTAATATATAATTTAAAGAATTGTACACTTTGTTTAATTCTTTTTATATTCTTAAACTTTTATTATTTAAAGCAAGAAAAATTCTTTAAGTTATGTTAGGTGATGGGATATAATTAAACAGTTTCAAACCTAAGTGCAAGTTATTTCAAGTAGTAAATTCTCGAGAGTCCGAGGTCGATCCACAGGGAATTGATGAAGAGAAAATTATTTGAGGTACGGAGAAGATTTATCACAATACTAAAAATGATTTAAGTTGTTCACAGATGAAAAAAATTTGCTTGGGTTAGAAGATCTACTCTTGGTAATAAATTAAAAACAAGGTTATTTCGTTTTATAACTCAATTGAAATCATGCATAATGAAGATTCTAATCGGAAGATTTAACATTCAAAGTTCAATCATGTAATCATATAATGGTTCCAATAATTATCTACCAATACTTGTAAATCGTCAAAAGCATCCACTGTGTCAATCCTATTGTCTACAATGGATCAAGATATTCATTATACAAGAAGAGTTTCTAAATTAATTAGAAACAACATACAACTCATATAAAGATCACATAAAAATATATCATTTAAAGTACAAGAAAGAAATTAATCTAACCTTAACTTATTACCAAGAGCTTCACCTTTTCACCCAAGCAAGATGAAGATTTAGTTACTCATAGACAAGATGAAAGAAAGAGAAAGGAAGAAGATCGAACATAACTTCAATTAAGAATAATATAAAACTACACAAAGAAAAACTAATAATACAATAGCATAAACTAAACTCTAAGCTAACTAACACCCTCAAATGTTCAGTCTTTGCCTCCTTTTATAGAGTTCAAGGAGTGTAAGAAGACAATGGAGTTGTTTGATGATAAGAAGTAAAATCAAAATAGATGGTGAATGAGCTGAAATTATGGACTTTCTTGTCTCCGAAATGTCTCTGCTCTTAGCTCATGGCATGCGTCAGAATTGAGCCAAGTGGTCTTCATGAAAGTTCTAGGAAATTGTCTCAGCTTTCCAGAGACACCAAGTTTAGCCAAATCCAATAACCACAGCCTGAGATATAGTCTAATTACTGCTCATGGGTCAGGCTCAAATCCAGCACTTCTGTTCTGACTTCCAAGCCCAATATCACCTTCAAGGAATCCGAATTAGCTTTTGTGTTCTCATAAAAGTTATAGATATGGGTCTTAACCTTCCACTGTCAAAATTTCAAAATTGTTGAACTCCTATAACCCGAGATATAGCCTAATGAGTGCATAAAGGCCAAACTGTCAGGTTCAAAACGCTAAATTTTGCTTCAACTCCAATTTGAGTTATTCAAACATGTGTTTCTGGTCTTGAGGCCTTCATGAAAGTTGTAGAAATTTATCTTAGCTTAAAAAGAAGACCAAAATCACATCCATCGGATATTTGTAACTCAAATTATAGCCAGTTTACTGAAAAAGCCAAGTGAAAAGGTTATACAATGAATGAAATATATTGCTATTAATGTGGCTCTTGCTATCGAGTGAATAGTTATTAGAGAATTATCTTAACTTTACAACAAGACCAGAATCACATTAATCGGATAATTACAACTCAAGTTGTGGCCACTTTACTTAAGAATACAATCACCCAAATTAATGATAATTCAAGCAATAATTTCTTCAATGATCCAATTAAGCTTAATTTCATAAAATGTGACAAAATTAACTTAATTAAGTCAAATTGAACCTTAAGAAGCCTAGTTAGAGGATTATAAAATGCATAAAATACTTTGTTATCAAATTCCCTCACACTAAACTTTTGCACTCCCGGGCAAAACACAAAAAAACAAAAACTAAGGAACAAAGAAAAAATGACACAGACTCAAAAGCTAAAAATTCTAAAAGATTTAATAAAACAAGAAGAGCAACCAGTCATTCAAGGGAATAAAGCATTTTTTTAGGTAATATTTCTTCACATCTCAAACCATCAAGCAAGGAAACTTCAGTTAAAAAGAACGATTCAAGAATGAAAGATCCTCACAGGATTCACTCTCAATCCCTCAACTGTTTAAAATGATAGATATTTCACTCAATTCAACTCATGAAAAATTACACTACCATAAGCTTGCTTATCTTCTACTTCTCCACTATTCAGAACACATGCACACAAAAATCAAGAGGACTTTATTCAAGGTTGTAATGGGGTCATGGTAAAGAAGGAAGGATAATATGGATATAAGAAGACAAATACGAAAGAGAATAAAAGAGCATTATGGTACAGTTAGAGTAGAAAAGATATTTGAGAACATTCATCAATAAGGACAATGATCAATATTTGACTAATGTTTTGTTGAAGATTAATCTCAAATTGATGAGTTGAATTCATTGTTTGGCATAAACCTTCTCCTTCTCTTCCTGTTGTTTCCAAGCATCCATCTTTATTCTATATATGGATATGTCACATAGTGTATTAGGTGGTCAGCTGTTTCTTTCTTTTCTTTTCTTTTTCTTTTTTTTTTTTTTTTTGTTTTCTTTTTTTTTTTTTTCTTTTTCCCTTTTTTTTTACACACACACACACCCACACTTGTTTAAGAACAAAGTCAATGCTCTCTTATCCCCTAAGGTCAGGTAAAAACATGTTCCTTTTTTTTTAAAGGCACGTAATAAGCTAAAAACAAGAACTAGCCAAATAAGCTCAAAGGGGTTACACAAGGAAAAATATACAAGGATAGCTATTTGGTCAAAGTAGCTATTTTAAAATGCCTTAATCATATTTATGTATGCATGTGAAAATGTAGCCTAAAAAAGAATCAAAGCAAATTCTAGAGTAACAATTTCACAAGTGAAAATTATACAAGAAAGAAGAGAATGGTACAAATGTTCAATCCATTCATCAATAGGCTCAAAATCTCACAAGGCATATGTCTATCATTCTCAATCCATCAATTCAACATTCATATCCAAGCATGTGATTTATAAGAAAGAAGAAAATTTATGCTATAACCCAAGATATGCTTTTTGCTACTTCTAAAACCATTTTTTCTTTCAACTAAGATGCGTCTCAAGAGTAAAATTACCTTAAGGGCAAAATTTTCTCCTTACTCTGCCATCCTTAATTGGTTTTGTTGTAGGTTTCTGACAGTCATCTCACTAAATATACTTTCTTCAACTAAAATGCGTCTTAGGAGTAAAATTACTCCTTACTCTGCCAATATTCATTGGTTTAGCAAGTTCATGAAAATCATATCATACTTCCCTACTTTTTTTTTAACTATTCTTCCCCCCAACTAGATCACAACATTGTTCGCAATGTTAAAATATAGATGAGTAAAGGATAGAAGATAGTACCTGCTGGAGAAATCTGACACAAATTTAAACAGAAATAAAGTATGATAAATAAAAACAAAGTTAAAGAAAAGTTAAAGATGAAGTGTCAGATTTGGCTTCCTTTGCATGCTACTTCCCGTACTGCTTCCTGATGACCAATCTATCTGAGCTAGGACTTTATCAGGTTCATAAACAAAAGCTTCTAATTTATCAATCAGCTCATTAATAGTAGAGGCAGAGATTAGAAGTTTTCTTGCCTAAGGAGTGATAAATTTATGTTCCACAGCTTTATCAAGAAAAAATAACAAAAGATCAAAGAAATTATTAACATTCAACAAACCAATGGGTTTATGGTGGATATTCAGTTGGGCCCAAGAGACAATTTGAAAAATTTCTTCCAAAGTACCAAAACCACCTGGTAAGGCAATGAATGCATCAGAGTTGTCAAGCATTGTTTTCATTCGGCCATGCATAAATGATACCTGAATTTTTTCTCTAGTTGTCTTTCCAGTAATATTATTTTGAGCTAAAGGTTTAGGAATGACACCTAAAACCTGACTGCCTCCTACAAATGCAGAAAGTGATACAGCCCCCATTAACCCACGACAACCACCCCCATATACAACATGAATATTCCTTGCAGCAAGTGTTCGACCAAGAGCGCTTGCTACACTTACAAACTCTAAACCCTTCCCATAACTTGACCCACAAAAAACACAGACATTTTTAAGGTTACGAACAGGAGGTCCCATAATTTCACCTTCCCTCTGAATGATTATGAGTTAGAGGAAAGTGAAGAGAATGAAATGTTTAAATAGGGAAAAGAAGGGAAAAAGTAATCATAGCACCTATATGGGTAGGTTGGCTGTTGTCAGAAAAGTTTGAAAATAAAAAATAGAATTTTTTTTCCTTTTTTTTCTTTTCTTTTTTTTGATTTTTTTTTCACTATTTGATTTTTTTTAACTTCAAGAAAACCATCAGGGTAAAGAAGTCTAGAAACCCCTGAAGGACCCTGTTCAAAGGATCGTCTGTCCAAAAATTAAAATACAACAAAATCATACAAAGATAAAAGAAATATAATAATAAACAAAGACATACTTGTATGTACAGTTTTCATGGTGTATCTTTATACTGCGTGTCTTGAATGCAGTAGTGACATGTATTTGAGTTGCGTGTCACTAGTGCAACATATGAATTCCACAAGGATTACCGAACCGACAACAAGAACCTTTGAATCCTTTCCGTCCTGCTTACGGAAGAACATCCCTCTATCTTTCTGCAAACCTAATTAAAGGCCTGTATTCTAAGAAGATGGTACCTGATCGCAGCCAGTCAGAACTCGCTATAGAGACCTACTAATTAAAGTAAGTATATAGCTCAATTAACAGTTTCCGTTCACTATAAAGACGAGACGCTTCTTTCTGTCCATCAGCACTACAGAGCCTTGGTTCCAAGAACTGGGAATGTAGCACACGACTCTCTACAAAGCATGACACACGAACTTTATTTACACACTGACGTGTGAAGGTCTCCTCCTGAGTCTATGACAGGACGGGCATCCGCCTGGGCTCCTAATCTAATTAAAGACCAAGTACAACCGTAGTTTCGCCCTCTATTTTTTTTTCAAGTTATTAGAAACCTGATGAAAGATGGGTGTATACTCACATGAGATTGGGATGGAGGTAGTCTGCTCTTTTGGCTTTGTGCTAAAGCATTGTTGATCAGTATTAGACCCATTCAAGACCAGCACAACATAAGGCTCCCAAAAGGGACAAGTGGCCATAATACGACTGGCTGCCTCACATGTAGGATACAATCTAGCTTCTTTGTTTTTCAATTAAGAAGGCTGGATCAGGATGTATGCATTTTCCCATTCACGTTTTGTGTTACCAAAACTAAACCCAAGATGTATACATACTTTTTGTTCTTCTTTTTTTCCTTTTTTTGATTTTTTTTCTTTTTTTCTTTTTTTTTGGGACATGAAGAAGAAGAAGAAAAAGAAAAAAATATGTACATTTTGTTGTAGATGTTGCTCACATCTACCTCTGGTTTCACGTCTAGAAACGGCTTAAACGCCTTCTATGAGTCGAGGATAAGCTTCCCATCCAATTTTCTTATAAATTGGCAAACATGGTCTTTTAGAGTCAGATTCCCAAGACTGTATTGCTTTTGTTCATCCTTGAAGAGATTCCACAAATTAAGAAGTTCACGATGCACAAGACTACAAGAATGCGTATCAAGAGTAAATAAGATATCATCTAATGACTCCTTACTCAGTCCATTCTTAATGAAGAAAATTTTATCTTCTCTGTTTTTGGAAACCATCCCCAAAGAACGACATCGCTTGTTACAATTTCATCGTCCACATATGTGACGGACTTGTAATCTTTTTGCTCTTCTCCTTTTAGAATATGAACTTCTACCAAGACCTGGCATGTATGAGTCAAATGAAATTGAAGACTCACCTGCTAATCGGACCTTTGCTTTGATTATCCAACGTACATCTTCTGGTATACCTTTGTGCATTAACAATCTCAATCTTTCACATTTAGCCTTGTAAATTTGTGTTAGAGCATTTTGAGGAGGAGAAGGAAAATATTTTCTCAGGTTTGAGAGAATGATATCCATTTTGAAGAAGAAGAAATCAGTTATTTTGGGAAACTGAAAGAGAGCAAACCGACTTGAGAGTCACGGAGTACCGTCATCCGCCATTTTACCGGGGAGCTAAAGAGCTACAAAACAAAATAAAGCTACAAAATTAGAGTAAATTTTTTACATAACAAGGATCAGAAAGGGAAATGAATTCTACCTCAGCAACTTGATTTTCTAGAAATGGTTTAAGTCTTTGTCCATTGACCTTAGACACATTACCATTCCTAGGATTCTCAATGTCTATGGCCCCATAAGGATATACATGTTTGACAATAAAAGGACCAGTCCACCTAAATCTTAATTTTTCAGGAAAAAGGTGAAGACGATAATTATAAAGCAGAACTTTTTAACCAATTTTAAAAGATTTCCTCAAAATAGATTTGTCATGAAAAGCTTTTGTTCTTTCTTTATAAATTTTTGAGTTTTCATATACATCATTTCTTAATTCCTCAAGTTCATTTATTTGCAATTTACGTAACTTGCAAGCATCATCAAGATTTAAATTGAAAGCTTTAATGGCCCAAAATGCTTTATGCTCCAGTTCTACAGGCAAGTGACAAGGTTTTCCATAGACTAACCGATAGGATGACATGCCTAAAGATATTTTGAAAGTAGTACGGTAAGCCCAATGTGCATCGTTTAGTCTTAAAGACTAATCTTTATAATTTGGGTTAACCGTTTTTTTCTAAAATTTGTTTAATTTTCCTATTTGTTAATTCTACTTGTCCACTTGTCTGAAGGTGATAATGGCTGGCAACTTTATGGGTAATACCATATTTCTTCATTAAAGATTCAAATGGTTTATTACAAAAATGTGTTCCCTCATCACTGATGATAGCTCGAGGGATTCCAAATCTACTTAAGACATTTTCTTTTAAAAATTTGAGAACAGTTTTATGATCATTTTGTCGACATGGAATCGCCTCAATCCATTTTGAGACATAATCAACTGCAACCAAAATATACACATATCCAAATGAGGATGGAAATTGACCCATGAAATCAATTCCCCAACAATCAAAAATTTCAATGACAAGGATAGGGTTCAGAGGCATCATATTTCTTTTAGAAATGGACCCTAATTTTTGACAATTTTCGTAACTTTTGCAAAAGGTATGGTTGTCTTTAAATAAAGTGGGCCAATAAAATCCACACTGCAAGATTTTCGCAGCTGTTTTCTTTGAAGAAAAATGACCTCCACATGCTTCTGAGTGACTAAATTTAATGACACTACCTACCTCATTGTCGGGTACACATTTCCGACAGATTTGATCAGGAGAATATTTGAACAAATATGGGTCATCCCAATAAAAAATTTTCACCTCAGTCAAAAACTTTTTTCTGTCTTGATGTGACCATTGAGGCGGCATCTTTCCTGTTACAAGAAAATTGACTATGTTCGCAAACCAAGGCATGGAATTGACAGAAAATAAAAACTCATCAGGAAAAGAATCATTGATAGGTGTGCTATCAAAAGATGAGCCTGTTGTAAGTCTGGACAAATTATTTGCGACAACATTTTCGGCTCCTTTCTTATCTTTTATTGTGATGTTGAATTCTTAAAGCAACAAGATCCACCGTATCAACCTAGGTTTGGCATTCTGCTTAGACATTAAATATCTAACAGCAGCATGATCAGTGAAAACAATAGTAGAAGAACCAATTAAATGAGCTCGAAATTTGTCCAATGTAAAAATTACAGCAAGTAGTTCTTTTTCAGTAGTGGTGTAATTCATTTGTGCACTATTTAAAGTTCTACTTGCGTAACAAATCACATAAGGCTTACCTTCCTTTCTTTGGCCTAAAACAGTGCCAACAGCAAAATCACTTGCATCACACATTAATTCAAAAGGCAAAGACCAGTCAGGGGATTACATGATAAAAGCCGATGTTAGAAGACCAATTAATTTTTCAAAACAATTTTGGCATTCTTGAGTCCAATCAAATGGTTCATCTTTTATCAGAAGATTGCATAATGGTCTAGATATGACACTAAAGTCCTTAATGAATCTTCGATAAAATCCTGCATGTCCTAAAAAGGAACGAACTTCTCTAACTGTTTTTGGGAAGGCAAATGAGCAATTAATTCAACTTTGGCCTTATCAACTTCAATTCCTTCAGAAGGTATCACATGACCTAACACGATTCCTGAAGTAACCATATAATGACATTTTTCCAAATTTAAAACAAATCATTTTTCTTTACATCTTTTAAGAACTTTATCCAAATTATCAAGACAATTTTCAAAAGAATTTCTAAAAACTGTCAGATCATCCATGAAAACCTCTAAATAATGCTCAATCATGTCACTAAAAATACTTAGCATGCATCTTTGAAAAGTTACCGGAGCATTACAAAGACCGAAAGGCATTCTTCTATATGCAAAAGTGCCAAAGGAGCACGTAAAAGTAGTCTTTTCTTAATCTTCTAATGCAATTGGTATTTGATCATACCCCGAATAACCATCAAGAAAACAATAGTAAAGATGTCTTGCTACTCTTTCTAGAATTTGATCAAGAAATGGTAAGGGGAAATGATCTTTCCTAGTGGTTGTATTTAATTTTCTAAAATCAATACACATACGCTAACTAGATGAAACTCGCGTAGGTATTAACTCACCTTTTTCATTTTCAATCACTGTTATTCCAGATTTCTTAGGCACAACTTGTGTAGGGCTTACCCACTGGCTATCGAAAATAGGATAAATAATTCCAATATCAAGTAATTTAAGAACTTCAGCTCTAACTACCTCTTTCATGTGTGAATTTAATCTTCTTTGAGGTTGTTGTGATGTTTTAACATTATCCTCTAAATGTATTCTATGTGTACAAATTAATAGATTAATGTCTTTTATATCTGTTAATGTCCATCCAATTGCACTTTTATGCCTTTTAAGTACTTCTATCAACATACCTTCTTGTTCTTCAGTAAGGATTGATGAAATTACTACTGGAAAGCTTTGGTCTTCTCCCAAAAATGTGTACTTCAACCCAGAAGGTAATGACTTTAGTTCCAGTGTGGGTACTTCTTCATGAATATTATCATTCATGAGTTGTAGCTCTTCAAATCTCGGCTTCCATCCTTTGTATTCCATTGCTTATGTACAATCAAGCAAAGAGCATATTTCAGAAATATCACTATCTACTTGCATATCTGAATCAAATGAAATAATTAAACAAACTTCTAATGGGTCAGAAGAACCCCCTTTTAGAAGATGATCATCTACAATGGCCTCAATCCCGTCAGCTTCCTCATTTTCATCATTGACTTCATGTGGTTGCTTGCATAAGTTGAAAACATTAACCTCAAGTGTCATGTTTCCAAATGTTAGCTTCATCAATCCATTTCTACAATTTATCAAAGCATTGGATGTTTCTAAAAATAGACGACCTAAAATAATAGGAATTGACTTGGAACAATTAATCATAGGTTCAGTTTCCAAGACAATAAAATCCACAAGATAAATGAATTTATCAACTTGTACCAACACATCTTCTACTATTCCTTTTAGAATTTTAATTGATATATCAGCAAGTAGAAGAATTACAGAAGTTAGTTTTAACTCACCTAGATTGAGTTGTTGATAAACTGAATATGGAAGCAAATTAACACTAGCACCAAGATCAAGTAAAGCTTGTTCAATCATATGTTCTCCAATAATGCATGAAATCGTAGGACAACTAGGGTCTTTATGTTTCAAAACATTATTATTTTAAATAATGGAACTTATCTGTTCGGTCAAAAAGACTTTCTTTTTCACATTTAATTTTCTTTTAACAGTGCATAAGTCCTTCAAAAATTTGGCATAAGAAGAAAAGTGTTTGATAGTATCTAACAATGGAATATTGACCTTCACTTGTTTAAGAATTTCAAAAATTTCAGTTTGGTGGTCTAATTTCTTTGGTTTGCTTAATGCTTGAGGAAATGGAAGTGGAGGAGACGAGAGTTTGGTTTCATTTTAGCCAGATGACTTATCAACCTCTTCCTTATCTTGGGGAATTGATTCACCATCTTTCTCACAAGGTTCAGAAATTTCTTTTTCAACAACTTTTTCACTCCTAAGAGTTATCACAGAATTGACTTGATTTATTTGTTGGTTTTCTAAACTACCCTCATTTAGACTATATTGACCTTTGGGATTCGGTTGAGGTTGAGAAGAAAATTTTTCTTTCTCGTGAATGGTGAGTGCAGAAGTAAGTTTGGAAAGAGTGTCTTTTATGTCTATCATGGTTTGAGTGTTTTGTTTATTGATGGCCTCTTGCTTTTCTATGAATGCACTCAATGTTCCTTCAAGGTTTTTCCTATATGGTGGGACATAAGGTGCATATCCTTGAGAATTTTGAGAATCTTGTTGTTCCTGAGGAGGTGGTGGCTGCATAAATTGTACTTGATTATTATTCCTCTAATTGAAGTTTGGGTGATTTCTCCATCCTGAATTGTAAGAATTTGAAAAAGAAGAGGTGAATGGCTTTTTAAAATTGTTCATTGCATTTACTTGTTCATACACAACTTCTTTAAAAACAGGAATATTAGGACATTCATTTGTCGAGTGTCCTAATTCATCACAAATGCAACAAATTTCTTCATTTTGAACAGATTTGACTTCTTTTACTTTCCCTAATTCCATAGATTCAACCTTTCTAGCCAAACTAGCATACCTTGCATTTAGATCTTCTTCTTAACTAAGATGGTACTTTCCTTTTCCTGCATTTGCAAGGTTATATCTAATTGAATTTTCAGAAAGATTAGTACCATGCCAAGATTGAGAATTTTTAGCCAAATGGTTTAAATAATCTAAAGCTTCTTCGGGTTCTTTATCAAGAAACTCGCCATTACACATCGTTTCCACAAATTGTTTAGTTTCAGGTGTTAAACCTTCATAAAAGAAGCTTATAGTCCGCCATTTTTTAAAACCATGATGTGGGCAAGAATTTAACAAATCTTTAAAACGTTCCCAACTTTGAAAATACGCTTCATTTGAATTTTGGAAAAAAAATTGGATTTGTCTTTTCAAAGCATTAGTTTTATGTGTTAGAAAAATTTCTTTAGAAACTCACTTTGCATTTCTTGCCATGTGCCAATTGATCTTGGTTTTAAAGCGTTAAGCCAAGTTTTTGCTTTATCTTTCAAAGAAAAAGGAAACAATTTAAGTTTAACAATCTCTTCACTGCAATTTTGATCATTGAAAGCAATACAGACTTCTTCAAATTCTTTTAGATGTAAATATGGCTTTCATTTTTTAAACCATGAAAATTAGGAAGTAAAGAAATCATACTCGGCTTAAATCTAAAATTATTAGCAGTAAGTGGAAAGATAAAACTTGATGAAGTAAAATTTCGAGGTGGTTGCAAATATGCATGCATAGTTCGCAATGGTTGATTTCCTTGTTCATCATATATACTTTCATTTTCAGCTCGTTGTGTTTGATTATCATGTTCAACATGTGCACCTTCAAATTCAGCCATTGTGTTAATTGTGTGTGATTGTAATTCAAATAAATCAATATATAAATTACTTGGATTAATTTTAACCAAACGACCAGAATTTGAATCGCGATACTAGTTAAGCATAAATAAGTGACATGAAATAAAAATAATGTACAAGTAGGCGGTAGACACTAGCCGTTAAATATTAAGAAGGATGTGGTATAAACCAACCACCAAATATATATATATATATATATATATATATATATATATATATATATATTAATAATTAATAATTAAAAAGTTAAATAACTGATAAAATAAAATAAAAATTAGATAGTTAGAGAGTTAATAATATACAGGAAATAAAATGTGAAAAATAAAGTCAGAAAATAAAATACGTAGAAAAAATAAAGTCACAGAAAGTAAATTTAAAATATGAAAAGCGGAGAGTGGCAGAGCCCCACAGAGCAATGAAGCGAAAGAGAAGAGAAGAAGCAAAATTATTTCATTAAGTTAGATTGTAGAAAAATAAATGAGTAATTTAAAAGTTAGATGCAGTAAAAATAAAATTAATTTAAAAGTTAGATGAAGAAAATAAATAAAGTAATTTAAATGTTAGATAGTTAGTAAGCATAAAGCGTAAATAATAATAATAATAATAATAATAATAATAATAATAATAACAGAAAACGTAAATAAAAAATAAAAATGAAAATAAATAAAAAAACGTAAATAAATGACGTAAATATAAAAGTTAGTTAATAAGTTAGTTATTAAGTTAGTAAATAGATAAATAAAAATGAAAAAAAGTAGAAGAAGAATATACTGCGATAATGAAGTTTTTACTTACAGAAAGAGAACTTCAATATATTAGAACGTCAAATCAAGTCTCCGACAACGGCGCCAAAAACTTGATAGGATATAATTATACAGTTTCAAACCCAAGTGCAGGTTGTTCCAAATAGTAAATTCTCGGGAGTCCGAGGTCAATCCACAGGGAATTGATGAAGAGAAAATTATTTGAGGTACGGAGAAGATTTGTCACAATACTAAAAATGATATAAGTTGTTCACAGATGAAAAAGATTTGCTTGGGTTAGAAGATCCACTCTTGGTAATAAATTAAAAATAAGATTATTTCGTTTTATAACTCAATTGAAATCATGCATAATGAAGATTCCAATCGGAAGATTTAACATTCAAAGTTCAATCATGTAATCATATAATGGTTTCAATAATTATCTACTAATACTTGTAAATCGTCAAAAGCATCCACTGTGCCAATCCTATTGTCTACAATGGATCAAGATATTCATTATACAAGAAGAGTTTCTAAATTAATTGGAAATAACATACAACTCATATAAAGATCACATAAAAATATATCATTTAAAGCGCAAGAAAGAAATTAATCTAACCTTAACTTATTACCAAGAGCTTCACCTTTTCACTCAAGCAAGATGAAGATTTAGCTACTCATAGACAAGATGAAAGAAAGAGAGAGGAAGAAGATGGCGAACATAACTTCAAGTAAGAATAATAGAAAACTACACAAAGGAAAACTAATAATACAATAGCATAAACTAAACTCTAAGCTAACTAACACCCTCAAATGTTCAGCCTTTGCCTCCTTTTATAGAGTTCAAGGAGTGTAAGAAGACAATGGAGTTGTTTGATGATAAGAAGTAAAATCAAAATAGATGATGAATGAGCTGAAATTATGGACTTTCTTGTCTCTGAAATGTCTCTGCTCTTAGCTCATGGCATGCGTCAGAATTGAGCCAAGTGGTCTTCATGAAAGTTCTAGAAAATTATCTCAGCTTTCCAGAGACACCAAGTTTAGCCAAATCCAATAACCACAGCCCGAGATATGGCCCAATTACTGCTCATGGGTCAGGCCCAAATCCAGCACCTCTGTTCTGACTTCCAAGTCCAATATCACTTTCAAGAAATCCGAATTAGCTTTTGTGTTCCTCATGAAAGTTGTCGATATAGGTCTTAACCTTTCACTGTCAAAATTTCAAAATTGCTGAACTCCTATAGCCCGAGATATAGCCTAATGAGTGCATAAAGGTCAAACTATCAAGTTCAAAACGCTAGATTTTGCTTCAACTCCAATTTGAGTTATCTAAACATGTGTTTCTAGTCTTGAGGCCTCATGAAAGTTGTAGAAATTTATCTTAGCTTAAAAACAAGACCAAAATCACATCCATTGGATATTTGTAACTCAAATTATAGCCAGTTTACTGAAAAACCCAAGTGAGAAGGTTATACAATGAATGAAATATATTGCTATTAATGTGGCTCTTGCTATCGAGTGAATAGTTATTAGAGAATTATCTTAACTTTTCAACAAGACTAGAATCACATTAATCAGATAATTACAACTCAAGTTGTGGCCACTTTACTTAAGAGTGCAATCACCCAAATTAATGATAATTCAAGTAATAATTTCTTCAATGATCCAATTAAGCTTAATTTCATAAAATGTGACAAAATCAACTTAATTAAACCAAATTGAACCTTAAGAAGCCTAGTTAGAAGATTATAAAATACATAAAATACATTATTATTATTATTAGGTACATTATGATATTGATAAATTATTGGGAATTCAAACATGCTAATTGTGCCTTGCTCGGTAATATTAGGAGTATCTCTCCTTACTATCAATTTTATTCAAAAGAAAATCATTGAGAATCATCCTAATCAATAATAAAATATTTAAAATAAATTTAGAAATCTAGAAATAATGTAAACTTAAATAAATAAAATTATAAAATCATGAAAAAAATACATAATTTTTATAATATATTGCAAAGTGTTTGAGCAAGTATTACGAAGCAAGTTAGCAAATGAACTTCTATACAAAATATTTGAGCTAGTTAACAAACTATGAAGCACGTGAAAACTTCCTCCATTGTTGTGCTATTGCTGTTGATATGCATCCTTTCTTCTCTCATGCTATCAATCTGGTATACACATGATAAAAAAAAAAAGAATATTAAATAAATGAGTTAAATATTATAATTGATAAAAAAATTAAACACATAAATCAAAATACCTATTTTGGTCATATTCGATGGTTCAAAAGAATGCCAATACGTAGTAATTGACAATTGATCTTTGGCACCTATGGTAAATAAATATTAAAAAAAAACTGAGCATATAAAATTTGTATTTTGAATGATGAACAGAAGAATTTCAAAATTATAAAGTTCATTTGAGATGATAAAAGTTTTATCTTTTCTTTTTTTACTAACTTGTTTCTTCTCCAAAAATGATTTTTTTTTCCTTTCAGGTTGCCCTTTACCTTTTTTTTGAGTGGATCTTGAATTGTAATATGAACTTGCATTTGTGATTGAAACTCATGAAGTTGAGTTGGCTTGTTTTCTATATTCTATGAAGGTAATAGACCTTGCTTCTTCATTGCAATTTGAACCTCCTTTTTTCCTTTTCACAACCAATACAATGTGTTACTTTATATACTTCAATAGATGAAGAACCTCCTATGGCAACTTTTATTACTTCATGGCAGAGATTACTATATCGTTGAGTTAAATAAGGTTCACAATCTTCTTGTATTTGTTTTCCCTTTTCATCAATAAGTGCTCCAAGTTTAGCATCTCTTGTCCAATGCTTAAGAACATATTCTTTTTGCAGATTTTGAACATCCATTATGATGAATAACTTCAAAATGTGTCTACACAAAATTCCCATGAATTCAGATTTGTGACAGTTACATTTTACCATAGAGTCAAGTGAAGAAACTTTGACAATGCTAGGTTTAGCTTTTAATCCATCTATCCACAATCTATTATAAGATGTTGTGCTTCTTCCTTCTTCATATTTTATACCTATAAAGTAAACTACTAATTAATTAATCTTCTTGAAACTTTTGTAACAATGCTGGTGTGTACAATGCAACTACCTCTTCCTCAATTTGCATATTTACTACTAAAGGAGGTAACATTTGATTCATATTGAATTCAACTCCTATTTCCTTTTCACGTCGACTAGTAATTGCTTTAGTGACACCTTAAACAAAGTCTAAAAGAAGCATGTTTTTATTCAAAAATCTCTTAAAGAACTTGTTTATACTTTCACTTCTTTGAGTTGTAAACATATTCGTACAGAAATAATCACGCGAGAATACAAGAATCCACATTTCCCTTTTGTTATACATTCGTTGCATCCAATCATTTTCTTGCAGTTGTATTTATTTAGTAATGCTATCTAACTTGCTTCAAATTCTTTAGCTGTCTCAAATCTCTTCACACATTTGGAAAAATCTTTGCCAAAATTTTCTTATTTATGAAATAAATGACCTAAATGCTTTTTAGCATTTTGAAACACATGCCATAAGTAAATTCGATGAACTGTAGTAGGCAAAAGACATGCAATTGTCCTAATGATTGCATAATCTTGATATCTAAGAATCACTTTTGGATGATTTCCTTTCATTGCTTTCATCCACATTTCAAGCACCCACACAAAAGAAGCCTCTATTTCATCTAAGACTAATTCAAACCCCAAATAAAATTGTTTGTAGATAGTGGTTTACACCCACAATAGGAATAAAAGGCATTCCATATTTATTAGTTCCATGAGTAGGATCAAAACACACCACATCTCCAAAATAATTATAATGTAATCTTGATCTTGCATCCCCCCAAAAAAAGTTGGTCATCTGTCCTTCCACATCAAGCTGAATTGCATAAAAATAATGACAAATTTTTACTTGCATATCATTCAAGTAGTCAATAGACTTTGAGAATTATTTCATTCGTTTAGTATGCAAAATGTTTCTAGCATCTCTCTTTAAATCCAATATTTTGTATTCCATGAGTTTCACTAGCTAGAGAAGTAATGCATCATCATATTCATTTTAATCCCTGCCTTGCTCATTTTTTGCATCATATCTCCTTGCCTTCTAGTGATATTTCTTTGTGAAAGTAGCAAATGAGATTTTTTTGGAGTCACACATTCATGGTTATGATTCTCTTCAAAAAGAGAAACTATCCAACTTCCATCCTTATATTTATTTACAAAAAGTCTTGCATGGCAACCAACTTGTCTCCCTATGGCACCTTTTTTCACAAGAATTTTATAAATTTACTATCAAATTTAGCTACGAAATTTTTTTATAACTAATCCGTAACTACTTAACAACGGAATAAATTTTTGTAGTTAAATTTCGAATGCATGAGAGTTTTTCCATTCATCAAAAAAAAAATTAAAAAGCAAAAATTATAGCAAAGTTCCCAAACATAAATTACGTTAATACAAACACTTTCAACCAAACTTAAATTTGTACTTTTAAATTTAAATTTGCTAGCATGCTTAACAACGGAATAAAAGTTAAACTATGGAGAAAAAAAAATTATGAAGCAAATAATTATAGATTAGTTACAATTTAGTTACAAAATTTAACTATGAAAATTCTTCTCTTCATTAGTGTTGAATCTTTCTTCTTTAAATCCTTCCTTTGAGCATAATAACTTGCATCCAATAATACTTCTATCTTTCAACGATCTCCTTGTGGATCCTTTTTGCACACTAAACCCAACTTGTCTTGCATAAATATTGTAATATTTATTTGCTGCATCCACATAATCAAATCTCATACCCACATATGGCTTTGAAATATCCTCATCAATGATTTCTTGAACATTACGTTTCTTAGATTCCAAACATATATGGTGATCCTTGTTTTGGTCACATTGAAAACATGTTTGACTATTCTCATCTTGGTTACATTCCAAATTAATTTGATTATCCTCATCTTGCTCAAATTTCAAATCTATTTGATGAGAATCGCCTTTGTTGTTATCTTGACATTCTTCAAATATATTTTATTATGGGATTCATCTTCATAGTCTCCATCCAATTCAAACTCATCAATATCAAAATTACAATCATTATTCATCCATGTGAATAATTCTAACTTTTCATTATCCATCTCCTACACATTAAAAATAAATAAATATTATAAATTACAAGTAATGAACTCAACACTAACAATAAACCAATAAAATTATTACTCATCAGGCCACTAATAAATGCATATGCCAATTTAGAGCAATAAAGTTACAAGCAGTTGACAAATACATATTGCTATATGCCTTAAAAAGTTGACTTACTATTGCTTGTACTTATCAATTAATTTACCTTTCAAAAAAATATCCCATGGCTACTGATATTGAGATTTTTCAGCTCACACTATACGAAATGAGTATGACAAAACTCTTAGATGAAGAACGAATAAAGATTTAGAAGTAAAAAACTGTCCCCTCAAAAGCAACGTGACTATATGTGAACTTTGGTAATAATTATGAAATCTCTTAAGAAACATGTCATGCAAGATATGTAACTTACAAACCCAATGTAAAGTCTACATCAGGAAACTATAAGCTACCACTAGCCTATCTCAGTTATCCAAACCAAGACCATGAGTGTTATGTTCAAATATCAAGTCACTGCAGCTTTGTCCTCCCCATGATTTTTTTCTATTCCATATTACATAGCTAACATTGTACAAGCATTTTACAAATGCAACTGCTTTTATTAATGCCAAACATGAAAGCATTCGAGCATTTAACTTGAACTCCTTCAATTTCTGGTGTATATTTATGCAAAGCCTTGTGACATTTTCAGTGAAACTACTATCTACCTTCAAAGATAAAGAAAGAAAGAAAGAGGGATCAAAACCACAAAACCATTCAACTCTATTGTCTACCTTCAAACAGAAACAGAGATTACAAATGAATAGCACAAAGTGAGAATGAATATTTTACAAAAGAAAATGTCAATTTTTCACGCTGTTCCAGCATCAATGTAACAAGAAAAAGCATAAATTTGAGAACCTTCATGAGGCAGAGAAATAAGAAAGAGGGCATACATGAATTAGATGGTTTGCTCAGAAGAAGTATGGCAGTGGCTTCACGCCAGCAGCGTTGTTGGTCTACAGTAGTTAGGTGCTCTGCCAAGTTTTATGATATAAAATATAAAATATAAAATAAAGGTTTAAAAGAAGTGGATTCAATGAAGCAAGCCCATTCACTTTGGCTGCACCTTAGTGATTTTCATTAGCCACGTATTTGGGTCCGTGGTAGCATTTACGAGCTCGAACCTTTGATAACATTACGCTTTTTAAAAATGGATACAACCTCCCTTTGTTAGTTACTAGTTGTAATACCCGTGCTTTGCACGGGATAGTTATGACAAAAAAAATTGTCATTACAATTCAAAGAATATTTGAGGATATTATTCTATTAGAGCATAAATGCATAATTCTGCAATACTGTTTTCAAATAAGAATAGGAAAGTTTTAATAGCAGGAATCTATTACAACTTTAGAAGGATGAATATGATCATAAACTATGAAATTGCATATCAAGTTTGTGGCATCTCTCTCTCCATTCCTTAGAATATAAAATCAAAGATAGAGAAAATGCACAGAAAAAGGGGGAAAAAAGAATATTGATCTATCCTAGCATCCAACTAACCTCGGAATCGAACAATATAGCTGGCTCTATTATTTTTCATGGCTAGCACCATGATCCAAAGAAATCAACTACAATCTTGCATATATCAAACAATAAAGACAGATTCAGATACAAAAATGTAGAGAGAAAACAACAAAAATGGAGCAGCAAGAGAAACCCACACCTATACTTGTAATATATAAAGAAGGCTTACCCGTGTTGTAGCATTGGATGTCAAAAGAAGCCATGCAGACAAATTATCTGTTTCTACCAAAGATAAAATTAGATAAACCTGTAAAATGTGAATGGCATAAGTTAGCAATCCAACCAAACAAAGTGATCAATACCCTTACATCCAAATCCAATTCAAGCTAGCAAACATTTTGAAGTCTTTGATCCATTCCGGAATAAGTTGTTTCCCTTTGTATCTTCAACAAAAGGTTAAAACGACTAAACCATTGTCGTTGTTGTTTATTGAACCTGAATATTCCTTCCATTTTAGCTGCATTCGTTACATACATATATAGAGATATCATATTTGAATTAAGCTTAAATCAGCTTATTGTTTGTGAATAAAAATTATTTATATTATAAAATTACCTGCATTGTCTAAAGTAGCAAAAATCTCAAAGTGACTCACACAAACCTATTAGGGAAATTCAATTTCATTCAATCTTGTGCAAAAGTGCAATGGATTAGCAATAGATTTATAGTCTAACAACATTAAAGTGAAAGAGAAAAGAAGAGAGAAAATGCAATGGATGAATAGTCAATTGTAATCAGTTTTAAACTCACCTCAAGAAGATTGCTACATGTATAGGGGGCGAATTTAGGATTTAGATTGCTACATGTATCCTATATAATTAACAATGGCGGGGAAATTTAGAATTGCAGATTAAAAGAGAGGAATAAGTGAATAGAGATTAAACCTTTTATTGTAGGATAGATTAGTCTATAAATAGATAGAGGTCATTCCTAATTCCATTCTTTAAGCTAATGGCTAGAAATGTAGAGCCAGCAATCTGCCAAGTTGCTCGATAAATAATACAATTAATATTCAATAAATCACTTGCAACAAAATTTTTAGGATCAAATCATCAAAATTATAAGAGTTATTGACCATTAAAAGAAGATTTATCACTTACTTTGAGAAATCTGTCACAATCAGGATTCAAATGCAAATTCTGAATCTCTCCATGATCACCAAAAGCTTTTCGCAAATCATCCTATTGCAATTCCTCGTATACACCTGTGACCAATATAATTCCTTCAATGTCTGCATTAAACAAAGTTTCAAAAACAAGTTGGAACTATGATAAAATATTCCAAGAAGATACAAGAAAATGAGTAAAACAATACTCATAAGGAATTAAGGACGGTCCGTACAAAACAATGATATGAAAAAATAATGCAGAGAAATATCCAAGATCTGGTTGAATCAAAGTCCCAACACAAAATCTGTCAGCATGATAAAAGGAAAGGAAATCTTGGGTGTAGAAAAAATAAGCTATCATATCAGAATTGGATATTGACCTTGATATCCAACAAACTCTACTGCTTGTCTAATAGTAACGGACAAAATTGAGGCAACTAAGAGTATCCTATATAACCCTTGAAGGATTAGGCATTTTTTAATATCTTCCCAACTTATACCCTTCTCTTCACGACTTTCTTCCTTGCTCTTGAATATGGAATCTTGCTGCTCAAGCATAGAAGTCCTCACATGCTTATGAAAAAAACAAGCATTATAAGTACAGATTTAAATCAAGATCAGTCTAATTGGCAACCTTTTATGGCAGCCAAAAGCAAACTCAACCCTGCAATTGAGAACTATATTAAGTTAGAATAGACCCAGGACAATATACATATTTTTTTGTTCAGCATTAGAGTGCGAGTCTTGTCAACACTTGACCAAGTCAAAACCATCAAATGTGATATAAATCTGTACAATTCAAGTCCAAATATAAGAAATATATTCACTGAAAAATGAAAATGAAATTATGGGTTGTGTTAAATTAGAGGGTTTTAGGTAGGGAAGGAGGAAAAGAGAGAATATAAATTGATAATGATATTAACTTGATGTGTTGATTATGTGATACAATTCCATAACCTAGTACACTTATTTATACTAATACTTAGGTCAAATACTAACACTACTAGATATTGGTCCAAGCCCATTAACATAAGACTAATAACCTAATAAGTAATAACCCTAATATTCTCTAACACTCCCCCTCAAGCTTAAGCTTACTAAGCTTTAAGCTTGTTACAATTACATCTTAAAGAAAATAAACTAAAAACATAATGCGCCAAACAGTGTGACAGTGGCAGGCAACTGAATCTGGGATGGAGATAGGGCCAATGCATCTGGGACTAAGATGGACAGGGCCAGTGCATCTGGGACAAAAGCTGGGACCAGTGCATCTGGGACAAAGTCGAGGCCAGTGCATCTAGGACAGAGTGGAGGCTAGTGTGAGTCATAACCAACATAAGTCATCATCAGAATGATCGTCGATGGGAAGAAAAAGTCACCACTAGCATGATTCATCTGTGGAGAGAAGTCACCATCGGAATGATCGTCAATGGGAAAAGAAGTCACCACCAAGTATGATTCATTTGTGTGAGAGAAGTCATGACAAACACTAGCATGAAGTATATGTAGCGATGAACTTATTACCATTCTCCCCCTCAATGCTATGCTAACAATGGAAAAGAACCAAACAGCCAAAACCAAAGGGAACCACCACAAAGAATGCCAAACAAAGGCAGAACAGCAAGCCAGCAACCAAACAGAGGATATCCCAAGCCAAGCAGAGAGATATCACCAAGAAAGAAAGAAGAAAGGAAATCAAAAGAAGGCCTGGAACAGAAAACAGAGACTGGAACTGAACTGGAGAAACAGACCACGCTGGTGCAGGTATTTCAGCTTGATTCTTTTGCAGCTGCAGTAAGGCCTCCACTGCCAGGAAAACTCTCAGTCAGAGGAAGCTCCTCACTGGATGGAAGCAAACCCTGCTTCTCAACCCATTGGCGTGCAACATCGACAAGATTCCCACAGCTTCCTCTTGTACCCTCTTTTGCAGCAATATCAGATTTGTTACCAATAACAACATATGGAACAGGAAGGCCACCAGACAGCAGCAGAGGAGATGTCTGATGGAGGATCTGAGGGCAGATCGGTGTAGAGGAGGACGAAACGATTCAGGCGAGAGGACCGGCGGCCGGACGCGCCGTCACGGGCCGGAAAACGGGCAGCGCGGTGGCTGTTTGGCTGCAACGAAGGGCGGCGCGTGGGGGCGCGTCCCGGCAGTGTTGGGGCTAGGCTTCCGGTGGTTGGCCGGTCGGCGGAAGAGGTGCCTGTGGTGAGGTCGGCGGCCGGAAAGGAGGCGGCGGACGGTGGTGACAACGACGGAGAGAAGGAACTGCTACGAGAACAGAGGCCAGAAGATCCAGTGGCAAGCGTTACTGGAACCAAGACACAGTAGAGTAAGGAAAAATAGAATAATAAATGATTGAGTATGACCAATAACTGATGGCTGGAAGAATGGACACAACCACCAGAAACTAAAACAGAGAAGACACCTAACAAAGGAGTTCCAGGAACTCTGCAGCGGAATAACGAAAGGATTAGGTCACGGAGGATGGTACCGCTCTGATACCATGTTAAATTAGAGGGTTTTAGGTAGGGAAGGAGGAAAAGAGAGAATATAAATTGATAATGATATTCACTTGATGTGTTGATTATGTGATACAATTCCATAACCTAGTACACTTATTTATACTAATACTTAGGTCAAATACTAACACTACTAGTACTGGTCCAAGCCCATTAACATAAGACTAATAACCTAATAAGTAATAACCCTAATATTCTCTAACAGGTTGCCTACTGGTTCTCTACCAAAAGTATATAAGCAACTGGCATACTTACCAAGCAAACACTGGAATAGAGTGGTAATTACCACATCAATATCTCAAAATTTTTACTGGCCGAACCCAGAATTAGTTTTCAACTCAAATTTTCGAGTAGAAACCTATTTAAATTAGTGAAAATTATAAAGTGCACAAAAAAGAATACAACAAACTTACTAAATAATACAATATAAAATAATGGAAGTCACCAGGGATTGATTACCTGCAAAGGGTTCAAATGATATGGAAAAATATCAATAACATCACCATTGTAACCTTGAGAACTGATTACCTGAGGGCAGAAAGTAAGATCTCCAATATTAATAGATAACAATAAAAATAAAATGACGCAATAAAAAAAAGTAACTTTTGGATTCTTCAAAAAAAGGAATGGTAAGAACCAGAGAAACCCAGACAACCCCATTCCCGAACAGAACCCGCTGCTACATACCTCTGTTACCACCGAATCCAAAAACGTAATCGAGAAACCTAGAAATCCTGTTGCTAATAGTAAATTCCTGGATTCCTCCTCCCCATGCTTTTCCAAAATGTAATGTCAAATGGGATCAAAGATTTTACTGAAATGAAGAAATTTTACAGAACAAAAGATTAGAGAAGGAAAGAAATACTTGGTTTTGCACCAAACCCGAATTACCTGGAAAGGCCTGGGAGCAAATCGCATGAAGGATTTGAAGCCCCTTGCAGCACTGAACCAACTCTTCTCGCCAGAAACTTTTTAGATCAGAGCATTTGGATTTTCATATGAGAAAGAGACGGAGAGGAAAGAGATAAAGAGGAAAAAGTAAACAATGTTTTGAAGAGAGAGGGAGAGTATAGTGTCGTGAAAGAGGAAGAGAAAGAGTGAGAGAGAAACAGAGAGAAGGAAAATGAGAGAGTATAATAATAATAATAATAATAATAATAATATTAAAATGCAGATGTGATTGATATAAGCGGGAATTAATTCTGGAGGGAAATATAAGTTTTTATTATATAGATTTATATTTATAATATCACACTAAGAGCGACGGCATTTGGGCGGGAGAAAATACTGTGTAGAATGTTGACAGTTTTTATAGATTAAGTAGATAAGTAGATTACCAAGGAAAGTTAACTATCCAACTTCCACCCCTACGTTTTTTCACAAAAAGTCTTGCATGACAGCCAATTCTTGGCTCCCCACCACGCCTTTTTTTTCTTTTCTTTATTAATGTTGAATCTTTTTTTTTTAAAATCCTTCCTTTGAGTATAATAATTTGCATTCAATAATACTTTTATCTTTCAACGATCTTCTTGTTAGTCATTTTCATACACTAAACCCAACTTGTCTTGCATAAATATTATAATATTTATATGCTGCATTCACATAAACCAATCACATACCCACATATGACTTTAAAATATCTTCATTAATGATTTCTTGAACATTACGTTTCTTAGATTCCAAACATACATGGTCATCCTTGTCTTGGTCACGTCGAATGTTATCATACACTTGAATATATTTTAGTGTATCATACATCAAAATTTTTTATTAAAAATAATCGATTGGTTGATTTTTTTTTTAATTTTTTTTTCTATCGGAGCTCCATCTTCTCTCAACTCCCACCGTCACCGCCACTGCTCTTCCTCCCTCTTCCTCTTCGACCCCAACCCAACCTAGGCAGCGGCGAGGACATGCGAGCGGCGGCGAAGACGTAACGCGCAAGCGGCGGCGAGAACATAACTCGTGAGCAGCTGTGAGGGCGAAACTCGTGAGCGACGATGAGGCTTTTTGGAGACTGCGAGCAGCGGCAAAGACGACGATGCACGCGATGGAGCCGAGCAAAAGGTGGAACAGATGAGTTTTGACTGTGTAGGCGATTTCGGGTCAGAAATACGACAGATCTCGAAGGTGGACCATGCGATGGAGCCCTCCAGGAAGTCACCGATCGTGCTCTCCCTCTCTCTTTCCACAAACCAAAACCCAGCACTAGAACGCTAACGTGGAGACTGAACCGCAGTTGCTCCAGATCCAGATTCAACCGTACAGAGGAACCATTGGAACCCGACGTAGAGACTGAACCGCAGTTGCTCCAGATCCAGACTCAACCGTATGGAGGAATCGTTGGAACGCTGACATCAAGCACTGAAACATAGAACCTCTAAATCTGAACTTCGTTGCTGCATATTTGAATCGCAGTTGCCTTCCCGGTGGAAGGCAAGAACGACTTTGTGTCGATAACAAAGGAATTGTTCTCGATGAGTGCCGAGAATTGGCAGGGGTAGTATCAGCCTTCAACTTCGTCGTTTCCGGCAATGAAGAACTCCATGGATCTCTTATTGGACCATTTCTGGTAAGGACGAGCTTGGTAAGGAAGATGGTGGGGGACGATTTCGGTTGGCTGCCGAACGAAGGTTACGCCTTTTGTTAGAGGAGGAAATCATGTTTTTTTTTAATTATTTAAGCAAAAATCATAATGGTTACCTCTTTAGCGGTTGCCCAGTCACTCAATCTCACCTTCAATTTTTTTAATGAATAAATCAATGGCTGGAGGCTTTTGGTGCATGATACACCCCAAAGTTGAAGGTGTATCTTAGACAGCGCCCTTGGTCACATTGAAAACATGTTTGACTATTCTCATCTTAGTCACATTCCAAATTAATTTCATTATCCTCATCTTGCTCAAATTTCAAATCTATTTGATAACAATCGCCTTTGTTGTTATGTTGACATTCTTTAAATATATTTTTATTATTATGAGATTCATCTTCATAGTCTTCATCCAATTCAAACTCATCAACAGGGATGGATCCAGAAAATATTCGGTGAATGAGTCGAAAATTATAAATCATATTATTAAATATAGAAAAAAAAAATTAAAATTAGTAAATAGAAATGTATTCACCCTTAAATTATTTAATAGGTTAAGATCAAAAAGTACTATTTTAAATTAAGGGTCAATATATTCTTATTTGTTTACTTTAGAAGAGTATTTTTCTTTCATTATATAAGAAGATTTATGAATAACGTGAAAAAAATAAAAAAATTATTTATATTAGATATTAAATGATCATAATAGTAGTTATCTTTTACATCATGATTTATAAGCAAAATTAAGTTTTTATATATATAAATTTTAAAAAAAGAAAGAAAGTGAAGCTAAAAGTAAGAAGAGCTAATAGATTTATTATATAAACATTAAAAATTAATAGAAAAATGAGTTAAAATTGTAATATCAATGTATATAAAATGATCATGAATCACATGTCAAATACATATCAGTATAAACTCTTTTAACTTCATCATTTTTATTTTTGGTATAATTATATTGACATTTTTGAGGTTAGTCTTATAATAAGTGATATTTCTTTTTGTTTGAGAAATTACTCATATTTATCTTACTTTATATTTTTAATGAGGCTTTGTATAATGTTTATACATAAAGTATGAAATGTATATATAATTTTGTAAATAAAGAAAAATATTAGAGTGTAATAATAATATATAAAATTAGAGATATGTGTATAATTTTTAAATAAAAATATCAATATAATAAATATTAATTTTATAAAAAATTAATATAATTTTTTTAATAAATTAAATTAAATTATTAATATCTAAAAGAAATTAATGAAAAAAAGGGTTACGTCCCTGCCCATCAATATCAAAATTACAATCATTTCATCCATGTGAATAACTACACATTAAAATTAAATAAATATTATAAAATACAAGTAATGAGCTCAACACTCACGCAATAAACCAATAAAATTATCACTCATCAGGCCACTAATAAATATGCATATGCCAATTTAGAGCAATAAAGTTACAAGCAGTTGACAAATGCATATTGCTCCGTGTCTTAAAAGTTGACTTACTACTGCTTGTACTTATCAATTAATTTACCTATAAAAAAAAATCCCATGACTACTGATATTGAGATTTTCCAGCTCACACTATACGAAATGAGTATATATGACAAAACTCTTAGATGAAGAACGAATAAAGATTTAGAAGTAAAAAACTGTCCCCTCAAAAAGCAACTTGACTATATGTGAATTTTGGTAATAATTATGAAATCTTTTAAGAAACATGTCATGCAAGATATGTAACTTACAAACCCAATGTAAAGTCTACATCAGGAAACTATAAGCTACCACTAGCCTATCTCAGTTATCCAAACCAAGACCATGAGTGTTATGTTCAAATATCAAGTCACTGCGGCTTTGTCCTCCCCGTGATTTTTCTCTATTCCATATTACATAGCTAACATTGTACAAGCATTTTACAAATGCAACTGTTTTTATTAATGCCAAACATGAAAGCATTCAAGCATTTAACCTTGAACTCCTTCAATTTCTGGTGTATATTTATGCAAAGCCTTGTGAGGTTTTCAGAAAAACTACTATCTACCTTCAAAAAGAAAGAAAGAAAGAAAGAAAGAGGGAAAAAAACCACAAAACCATTCCACTCCAATGTCTACCTTCAAACAAAAACATAGATTACAAATGAATAGCACAAAGTGAGAATGAATATTTTACAAAAGAAAATGTCAATTTTTCACATTGTTCCAGCTAGGGGTGGCAAATAGATGGATTTGTTTAATTTTAGATTAGATCATAATTAATGGATTCAAAATAAATCATTAATTCATTTAAAATTTATTATAAAATATTTAATATTATCCAATCTATTTATGACCTAATTTAATAGATGAATATTTAATTTATCTATTAATTCATTTTAATAAATTGGATGGAAGGATATTCAATCTACTCATTTTTTAAAAAAATATATCTTTAAAAATTTTCATCATCTCTCTAAAAAATATTTTTTTCTGTAAAATTTTTTTCTTTTATCTCTCTAAAAAATTTCATTCTTCCTCAAAAAAATGTTTCTCTTTTTTTTTAAAAAAAAATATTTTATCTCTAAAAAATATTTCTCTTTCTAATTTTTTTTATCTCTAAAAATTTTTATTTTCTCTCTAAAAAATGTTTCTCTCTCTAAAAATTTTCATTCTTTCTCTAAAATTTTTTTTCTCTCTCTTTGAAAATTCTCTCTAAATTTTTTTTAGTTAGTAACTTTTATGTTCAATTGTTTCAACCGAAAAAAACATAAAATACATCGGATTTGTTTTTAATTGGATATCATTGGATATTCAATGCATATTCAGTTAGATTATTAATTATCCATAATTAAATTTAATCTATTAGATCTAATTTAATAAAATATATTATTTTAATTGAATGAATTGAACTAATTTTAATATGAATAATTTGGATAGATTAAAAATTAATAAATTTTATTGTCACTCCTAGTTCCAGCATTTATGTAACAAGAAAAAGCATAAATTTAAGAATCTTCATGAGGGAGAGAAAGAAGAAAGAGGGCATACATGAATTAGATGGTTTGCTCGGAAGAAGTATGGCAGTGGCTTCACGCCAACAGCGATGTTGGTCTACAGTAGTTTGGTGCTCTGCCAAATTTTATGATAAAATAATATAAAATAAAGGTTTAAAAGAAGTGGATTCAATGAAACAAGCCCATTCACTTTGGCTGCACCTTAGGTTATGTTTGGGAGTGAGGGTTAGAAGGCAAATGGAAGGGTTTAGAGTTGAGAATCCATTGTTTGAGTTTTGGAAATAAGAGGGAAGAGAAAGAGGGATTTTCAAATATCCTCCAAAGCCCTCTCATTTCACTTCCCCCAAATTGGGGGGTTTTGGTGTGAAATTACCTATTTATCCTTCATCTCAAATCCCCAACACACACCACCTCACATCATCTCACTGAGACAGACACTCATCCCTCGAAGGGCTCGGTCCGGTGGAAGGTCACGGAGGTGACAGCGCACGGCTGCGACGGCGGATCCGAGCCTGTGAGTAGCGCCGGTCGCGGCGGGTCGCGACAGTTCGTGGGTCGTGGCTGTTCGCAGGTCGTGACGGTTCACGGGTGCGGCAGGCGACTGGCTTGAGCCAGAGGGGTGGACGGTTCGAACCGGAGGGGTGGAATCAGAGAGGGAGGTTTCACCTTTAGCGAGCTCTAGCCAGAGGTTGTGGATGTTTTTGGTGCCGGGTTTGATGCCCCATGAGGTGAAGGAGTCAGAGGGTAAATGGTGTTTGAGCCAGTTAGAGAGGGACTGTGGGGATACGAAGTTGTGGCGGCAAGGACAGACGAGGAGGAGGTTGAGGTGGTGAGTTTGATGAGTTTGATGGTGATGGGGTTGTTAAGGAGTGGGACATGGTGGGGATTTTGAGGAAGCGACGAGGGTTGAGAAGGAAGGACAGGAAGGGGCATCGGTGGTGGTGGGACTTGGCGGCGCGAGAGGAGAGAGGTGGTGAAGAGGAAGCGGACAAAGAGAAGTTGTGAGGAAGAGATCCGGACAAGGAAGGGAGGTTGAGGGGTGAGATAAGAGGTTGTCGTGGAGGTTGGTAAGTGGCGGCGGTGGTGACATTTCAACCGTGGTGGTTGTTTTGAGGGTGAAAGTTGTAATTTTGATGAGATAGCGAAGTGGGGTGGTGGTGGTGAGGTCCATGGGGTTGCGGGAAGAGAAGATGAGGTTAGGTCAAAAATTGAGTGGGTTACGGGAACAAATAAGAGGTTGGAAACTGGGAAGGGATTGTATTTGTAATTGTTTGGAATAAGGAGATAATAGTGAGAGAAATTTTAGACAGATTTTTTTAAATTTTTTATATTAATATTTTGTATAAAACATTAATTATGTTAATTTTTTTGAATAAAGGGTAAAATGATAAAAAGTATATTATAAATCTTTCATTTCCTTTCCATCATATATTTCACACTCTCAAACAAAGAGAATGATAAACCTTTCCTTTTTCTTCTCTTCCTTCTCCTTTAAACTCTTCACTTTCCTTTCCCTCCAAACTCTCGAACATAATCTTGGTGATTTTCATTAGCCACGTATTCGGGTTCGTGGTAGCATACAGCCATGCACGAGCTCGAACCCGTGATAACATTACTCTTTTTAAAAATGGATACAACCTCCCTTTGTTAGTTATTACCAAGGAAAGTTAACTACATTTCATAATATCATAAAAAGTCATTTTTATCCCATGAAGCAGAAGTATTGTCTTCTTCTATTGTTGGGCTCCATTTGCATCCCTAACCGAAAGACCCCATAAAGAGAGAACTTATTGCATGCTTTGGAGCAGCACCTAGGATTCTGCTCACTCAGTTCATAATTTGACATTTTAACTTTAATTAATAATGGTCTATCACTTATTTACATATTTATTATCTTAATTATATTTTTTAGTTTTAAAAAGTAAAAAAATAAATATGTAAATAAGTGATAAGTCTCATCATTAATTAAACCTAAAATGTTAAAATATAAATAGATTGAACACAATCTTATGTAATGCTTCAATGCATAAAACAAATTCTCCTTCAAAGAATAAGCCATTAAGTGAGTGTTTGGCAAAGATGATTTTTTTTTTTTGATAAAGCTATTCTAGGTAGATTATATCTTTGGTAAAAGTGGATGAAAATGCTTATAACTAAAGATTATGAGTACGTTTGTTTGTGTTTTATTACAAGACAAGTGATTTTTTTTCATTAAAAAAAAAAAACAATTATGAGAACAATAAAATTTTGAAAAAAGGGCATAATCTAAAAAAATCAATTTTTTGTTTTTTTTTTTAAAGCAAGAATGAATTGCTTATCAAAATCATCAATAATTGAGAGATACAATAGAAGAGAAAAAAAGTAAAAAAGTGTTTTTATATTTGTATCCAAACATAAAATAGCTTTTACTTTTCATAAAAATCTTTAAAAAAAATCAATTGTTTATGCTATCTTGCAATTACTTTTTTTTAAAAGCTTAACCAAACGCAGATTATTTTTCATACACTAGAAAATCATTTTTTTTCCAAAAGCTGTCTTTTTGACTTTTACTTATAATCTTATGTGATTATTTTGTATATGTGAGCATTTTTACTAATTCATCCATTATATCCATTATATGTTATTAAAATAAAATACTAAATATTATATCTGAACATTATTTTATACCTTTTTGCTAATGTTAATTTGTCGTTACATATTGTCACTTAATGTTAGAGCTAAGTTGACTTAAGTTTAATTATTATGATTAGAGTGTATGAATGTAACTATTAGTTCCTATCTATTTAAGAGTCATTTGTTTAATTTAAAAGTCATTTTCCTAGTCTATAAATTGATGTGTATGTGTTGCAACAGTCAAATGTAAATAAACAAAGAAATATTTAGCCCAAATACTCTTCTTCTTACTCTAATTTTTTGCAAAATTTTTAAGTAGTATAAGTCCACCATATCTCATAGTTTCTTGAGTGATTTTGTTAAAATATCACCATCAAAGTGGTATCAGAGCTGCAGATCCTTGCAGTAAAGAAAAGTGAAGAATAAAGGAGTAGAAGAAGGAAGGTGAAGAGCTATGGCTTACACAAGCACCTCATCAACAACTAACTGCACAATCTACAGTAATGTCCAAGCTCCTTTGTTTAAAGGAGAAAATTATGATTTTTGGGCAGTAAAAATGTAGACTTTCTTCAATTCTTTAAATGTCTTGGAGTTAATCAAAATGGGATATATAAAACCAGTGGCTGCAGTAGAAGTTACTGCTGCTCAACATGAAGAATTGATGAAGAAAAAGATCACAGATCCTAGAGTTCTTGGAATGATTCAAAGAGGGGTCTCACTAGCTATATTCCCAATGATTATGAGAGCAAAGATAACCAAGGAAGCATGAGAGACTCCACAATAAGAATTTGAAGGAGATTCAAATGTGAGAACAGTTAAACTTCAATATCTTAAGAGAGATTTTGAGAATGAAAGAATAAAAGAAAATGAAAGCTTGAATGAGTATCATAACAGATTGTCTGAGTTAGTGAATCAAATGTAGTCATATGGAGATACAATATAGATGGTCGTAGAATTATTGATAAAATTCTGATTAGCTTGACTAAAAAATTTTATCATATGGTGATTGTTATTGAAGAAACTAAGGACTGGCCAACTATGACAGTTCAAGGGTTGATTGGTTCATTAAAATCCTATGAGCAAAGCGTTTTACATCACATTGAAAAATTAGTTAATATCACATTTCAATCTAAGCTCACCATTGACCGTAGGAATGTTGAGAATAAACCATCAAACCAAAATAAATGTTTGTCTTCTAGAGGTGGCATATTTGGTAGAGGCCGAGGAAGAGAAAGAAACTCATGTCGAAGAAGTAGAGGCAACTTTGGTGAACAAGGAATTGATGGAGGATCTAATAAATGGTATGGTAAGAAGAACAACTATGAAAAGAAATATTGTTGGAACAAAGGTAAGCCTCAATGCTATATTTGCAAGAGGTTTGACTATATGCAAAATGAATGTCATTTTGGCAACCAGCAGTAGGCTGCATTTTCAAAAGCTGAAAAGGATGATAGCAACAAGTTCTTTGCTTGTCAAAAGGCTGTTGAAAAGCTGAAAAATATGTGGTACTCGAACAACGATTGCAGCAACCATATGACAAGAGATGAAGAAGCATTCCTTGACATGGATTCTTCATTTAGCTCAAAACTAAATTGGGCGATGGAGAATATGTTGAAGTTAAAAGCAAGGGAAGCATTGGAGTTGCAACAAAGCAAGGAAACAAAGTCATTCATGATATTCTTTATATGCCAGCATTAGATGAGAATTTGTTGAGTATTAGACAGCTTTTGTAGCATGACTATTCTCTAAAGTTTTAGAACCGAGAGTGCAAAATTTTTGACTTAAAAGGTAAGCTTATTGATGTGATTAAAATGACCAATAATAGGAGTTTTCACTCTCTTTTAAGTATGAGAAAAGTTTTAGCTTGATGACTAGAGAAACAAATTACTCTTGTTTGTGGCATAAGAGACTTGGACACTTGAATTACAATAGTCTCAAGTTGCTTTCTCAAAATAATATGGTGTGTGGGCTACCAATAATCAAAGAAAAATTTAGTATGCGAGAAGGTTGTGTACTTTGCAAACACCACTGCCAACCATTTCTAAAGAAGGAGCATTGAGAGTTAAAGAAGTGTTGGAATTGGTACACACCAATGTGTATGGTCTTATGAATACCTTGTCTAATGTTAAAAACAAGTATTTTATTTTATCTATTGATGACTTGACCCGTATGACATGAGTATATTTTATGAGACAAAAATCTGAAGTATTTATAATATTAAGAAATTTAAAGCACTTGTTGAGAAACAAAGTGACAGGTTCATAAAGACTTTGAGAAGTGATAGGGGGAAAGAGTACACCTCCAATGAATTTGATAAATTTTATGAAGATGAAAGCGTGGAGAGGCAACTGATTGTTGATTATACACACCTCAACAAAATGGTGTATCTGAAAAGAAGAATCAAACCGTGATGGAGATGGTTAAATCTATGTTGTTTGAGAAAGAAAAGCCTAAAGCATTTTGGCTCGAGGTTGTTAAAACAACTGTATATTTGTTAAATAGATATCTAACACAAGTTGTATGGAACATGACTCTATTTGAAGCTTGGTATGGAAGAAAGATTTCAGTGAACCACCTTAAAGTTTTTAGGTGTGTTTTCTATGC
Source organism: Ormosia emarginata (assembly GCA_029884605.1). Classification (NCBI taxonomy): domain Eukaryota; kingdom Viridiplantae; phylum Streptophyta; class Magnoliopsida; order Fabales; family Fabaceae; genus Ormosia; species Ormosia emarginata. The sequence continues at coordinate 16,092,005 of JAQQTP010000072.1, forward strand.
TCAAGCTCCAAAAGAGAATAAGACAAAGCTTGAAGAAACAAGCGAGAAATGTATTTTTATTGGCTATAGTTCTATGTCACAGGGCTATAGACTTTACAACTTAAAGACCAAGAAAGTGATCATTAGTCAGGATATTATATTTTATGATAAGGCTTCTTGGAATTGGAAAGAAAACAAGGTTGAGCAGAAAGTAGTCCCAACTCCAATTTTGCAACAAAGTTTAGCAGTTGAAAATGACCAACCATCTCCTTCTACACCTAGTTCTCCATCATTATCAAGCGTTTCATCTATGCCAAGCTTTAGCTTATCATCTCCAAGCACTACTCCATAAAAAAATAAGAAGTTTGAGTGATATTTATACTAGTGCAATTATTGTGTGGTGGAACCAGAAAATTTTGAAGAATCAATTAAAGAATATGCTTGGAGGAAGGCTATGCAATGAGAAATTGATGTAATTGAAAAGAACAAGACATGACAGCTAGTTGGAAGCCAAAAGACAAAGAAGTTGTAGGTGTGAAATGGCTATACAAAGTGAAACATAATCTAGATGGTTTAGTCCAAAGAACTAAGGCTAGATTGGTGGTAAAGGACTGGGCACTATCATTATTAAAAAATTAGTTTTTAGAGATCGATTTAGTGGCTGAAAATAATCTATCCTAATAGCGACTGATATAAAGACCAAAATCAACGGATAGAAAAAAAACTCCAACCAAAATAAAATTAGTCTCTAAATAAATTAGCAACCGAATTAGAGACCGAATTAGCGACATATTTATATGGTAAAAAATAAAAAATAAAAATAACAATAATTTATTTCATATTAGCGACCGAAATTTCAGTCGCTAATATTTTTGATAAAAATATTTTTTAAAAATAATTTTAAAAAATTAAATTTTATAATTTTGCCACCACTTTCCCTTGGGGGCATCCCGACCAACGTGAGCATCCCAACTCCACTTATACCATGGAGTATAGCCAGAGTCAGCTTCACTTCACCTATGGTAATTATGAATCAAGAGATAGTCACTTCCAACAAATCCCATGGGAATAGGAATGATTTTGTATCTCTTTATTAGTCATAACTGTCTATTAATGATAATTCAAATTAGAATTTCCCTCCTATCTCGCTTAACCCTAAAGCAGCACTCTCTTATCAATATTAGGTTGGATCACTCAGGTATCTCTCTGAATCGCCAAAACACTTTCTCCTAGTGCATAGCGTGACTTGAGCATCAGAGTACCTTTTGCAGGTACACCTCCCATCTGCTCCACCACTTTGGCCGCTGCACTACGGAGGAAAACACCATCATCACCCCACCAAAAATCCTTCTAGGTAAACTCTTCTAACTCGTTCAGAACATTGATGTCGTATGTGGGAAAAGGTAAACTTTAAATCCCACCACCTCTACCATGGTTACCACCAGACAAAATTGCGCTTCTACCGCACAAAAACAACTAACCACTAGCCACCATAATGGCTCCACTGCTACTCGCAACCTACCTACTGATCAACTGAAACCTATGCGAGAATAAGAGGAGGCTTCTCTCTCTAACAAGAATCTTTCTCCCCCACCACAACGCATTCTGGCTATGTAGTGTCTTGGATCGTGCAGAGCCCTTTTGGGAGAAGCCATACCCCAAATTTTGGCATTGTAGTGCCTAGGCGCAAAAAAAAATAATAATAAGGGTGACCAATCCCAGCAAAAGGAATCAATCCCCGCTGGGTTATCACATCGTGAGTTGATTTCCTTAGTCTGACTTCAAGATGAATGCATTCGCGAATTAGAGAAATCTGTTCATGAGGAAATAGAAGACGAGAACCAGGTTCCTTGTAGGAATCACAACACTAGAAGAGGACCAGCACATGACAAGGACTGTGACCCAGAAAACTCCAGGGTAACGGAACTCGGACATAGGTTTGGGAACCAAGAAAGAGAAGATTCCAAGGAGCTGGAGCCCAGAAGAAAGAAAAGTATGGTCCAACATAATTAACCTTTTTTAGATGATCTGATGGCCTACGAGATCTCTAGGTGCTTCAATTACTTAACTAATATTGAAGCCTATGATGGGACCTCGGACCCCCAATAACATTTGGATGCCTATGTTTCAGCCTTGTTGTTTGTTGGGAGAGATGATCCCCTTATGTACCGTGTTTTCCCTCTCTATTTGATGAAAGCCACCTAGAGGTGGTTTACAACCCTAACTTAAAAGTCATTGGTCAACTGGTAAAGCTTGTTCTCACGATTTATATTGCACTTTACCATTAGTAAGGTGTAACCAAAATCTATTTCATGCCTCTTCCACATTAAGCAAGGGAAAGATGAATTACTTTGGGATTACATAACTAGATTTAATAAGGAATGTTTGAATATCTAGGACTAGGATGAGAGGTTGGCTCTCCATTACATAAGGGATGGCCTCCATTCTAGCACATTCTTTACATCCATCACTAAGAAGGAACCCCAGACTATTGACGAATTCAAGGTAAAGGCGAAAAAATATATCAACACGGAAAACATCATCTGCGCAAGAAAGAACATGGACAAAGGTGAGGAGGCAAAGCCAAAGTCGACCAAGCCTTCTCACAACCACGTAACTCTAAACCACTACCAAAAGGGAGGTATCAGGACTATATCCCCCTTAACATACCCTGGTCCTAAATCTATTAGGAGGTTATGAACACGAAATTTTGAGACATTCCCAAACCTTCACCATTAAGAAAACATACCCAAAAAAGATAAGTCTAAACATTATGTCTTTCATGAGGGATATGGGCATACAATGAAAGACTACGTCTGCCTTTAAGATGCAATTTAATCCTTGACCCGATATGGCTATCTGGGGCTCTATGCATGCCAGGCTCGGAATAAAAACCAACAAGGAAACAAAAAATTACAAGAAATAGAGTTATAACCCTTGAAAAAGTCTTTCCTTGTACCAAAAAAGGCAGTCCCTTCCCAGAAATGAAAATAAAAGGGAAGGAACATCTCAGGGTAATGCCCAAAATCAGGACAGAGGACAACCCCAGGATACTCCCCCTCATAATGATGACTATCACCATGCAAGAGTAACTCGTTCTATTAACACAATATCGGGTGGCTTCGCAGGAGTCTAGCAATGCGAGGAAGAAGGCCCTTCAAATAGTATTGACTGTGGCCTCCTATCCAATCTCCAAACCGAGGAGCGCAGTGTGGAAAGCCCCACCCATCTCTTTTTTTGTAGAAGATTACAGAAACATGATCTCGGACCACGAAGATCCTATGGTGATATCTGGGGTGATCATTAATGTCGAAGTTCGACGGATATTAGTAGACCATGGGAGTTTGACAGATATAATGTTCTTGGTCTTGTTCTAGAAGTTGGGGCTTTCAAACATGGGCCTTATCCAATAAACTGGCGAGCTAATTGGCTTTACGAGAGATAAAATCACCCCGGTAAAGTATGTGGAGACATACTTGACCTTGGGCAAAGACTCCCTTTTTAAGACGTTCAAAGTCAAGTTCCTTGTAGTGGATTGTCCATCCGCCTACAATGCAATCCTAGGTTGTCCTTCATTAAATGTCTTTGGAGTCGTGATATCTACTCTATACTTGACCATGAAGTTCCTTGATAAAGACAACATAATAATCATGGTCAAAACAGATCAGGCCACAACTCAAAGATGTTACAACGAAAGCCTCAAGATAGCAAATGTGCCTAAGAGGACGTAAAAGCATGGAAAATCCAACTTAGTCACTACGGACGCTATCAATGTCCTATTGACCGAGTTGGACATACATGACGAAATCCGAGCTACACGTCCTTAACCGGAAGGGGAACTCGAACCCCTCCAACTTAGAGTAAAGTTGGATCAAGTCACCAAGATTGAAGGATAGTTGACTCAAGAGGAGAAGTCCCAACTAATCGTGCTCCTTGATAAAAATAAGGACCTTTTTGCTTGGACGTCAGCCAATATGCCATGATTAAATCTCGATTTCATCTTTCACTAATTTTCCATTAGGACGGATGCTAAACTAGTTTTATAGCGCAAGAGGAAGGTCAGACTATAGAGGTAGGAAATAATACAGAAACAATTTAAGGAACTCTTAGATGTCGGTTTCATAAGAGAAGTCTGTTATACTACCTGGTTGTCCAATGTGGTTCTAGTAAAGAAAGCTAATGGGAAGTGACATATATGTGTCAATTACACGTATCTAAACAAGGCTTGTCCAAAAGACTATTACCTACTTTCAAACATTAATAAGCTAGTTTACAATTCTTCCGAGTTTTGACTTCTATCCGTCATGGATGCCTATTTCAAGTACGACCAGATCTTTATGTATCTGGATGACAAAGGCAAGATGGCATTCATAATAAAAAGAGTAAGCTATTGTTATCGGGTCATGCCTTTTAGCCTGAAGAACGTTATAGCAACCTACCAGCGAATAATGAACAAAGCTTTTAATGAACATATTAGTAGGAAGCTTGAAGTCTACATTGATGACATGATCGTCAAGACACCAAAGACCGACAGTCATGCTCAAGACCTTGAGAAGGTGTTTGCCCAACTTCGAAAATATAATATGATATTGAACTTGGAGAAATGCACTTTTAGGTGTAAGATGGTAAATTCACGGGATTCTTATTGGCCAACGACAATATTGAAGCTGATCTGGATAAATGCCAAACGATACTCGATATACGAAGCCCCGCAATCTATGAAGGAAGTACATTAACTAACTATATAGATAGCGGCCCTCACTCGTTTCCTAGCCAAGCCCACTCATAAATCTCTTCCTTTATTCAAACTCATTAAAAAAGGGAAAAGATTTTGAGTGGACCTCGGAGTGTGAGGCCGTGACGAGCGCCGAACTCAGTCAAAATTATAATCGAAGTTATTAACTAAGTTTGCAGTATAGTGAACAACATCGGATCGTCTCCTCAAGGATCGTAAATGCAATTTTATCAAATTAAGTTAAGTTAGAAAGGGGGTTTGATTGTTCAAGGATTACAATGACAAGATCGAAGAAAAATAACAATTAAAAGAACATCAATTTAAATCTATCCGAGATTGGGTGGATTCAATCATAGACCTTTCAACAAACACCGAAATACATTTGAATGGTTAACTTGGATCTAACCGAGATCTCTGCATCGATCCGAAATTCATACTAGACAATCATCCAGAATTCAATTGACAAGTGATAAACACAAATCTGCAATCGCACCATTCATATAAATATATGTCAATTTAAGCACCGAATTCAATTACCCTAGGCACAAATTAGTAACCTAACCTCTTCAATTACATGATTAGTTTAGGTCAATCAGTTCTAAGTTTCATCACAAATCTCAATCTTCAGTTATGTGATTAATTCAGATCAATCAGCTCTAAGTTTAATCACAATACTTAATCTTAAAATAAACATAAACAGAATCACCATTCATGCATTCAAGAACAAGAAAACAGAAGAAGAAGAAGAAGAGAAGAAGAAGAATCCAAATATAAATCAAATACATTACATGAACCAAGGTCTCAAGAATCCAAACCACAATCTCTTCAAGAGTCTCAAATTGACTAGAAGTGACTTAGCTCTCCATTACAATGAAGGAAAAATATACAAGAACTATGAAAAGCTATCTTTAACACTAAGTGTGTGTTGTTCCTAGAGCTCTCCACATGCTTCCTTTTATAGAGGATTCAGAGTAGTAGTAGATGGGTAGATGGGATTAGTAGGTGGATGAGTAGGTGGGTGAGTAGGTGGGTGAGTAGGTGAGCTACCTTGTCTCCGAAATTCTTTATTGCTGAACTCATTGATTTCGTCATTTCTGAGCCAAGTGGTCTTCATGAAAGTTCTAGGAAATTGTCTAAGCTTTCCAATGGCTCTGGAAACACCCAAAAATTCATCCTACAGCCCAAGATATGACTCAATTACTATAGACTGTTCAGGACCAGTTTCAGCACCTCTGTTTTGACTTTCAGACCCAATATCTCCACCAAGGAGCCCGAATCAAGTTTTGTGCTTGACATGAAAGTTGTACATATGGGTCTTAACTTTCAGATTACAAATTTTCAGCCCATTTTATATGCTCAAACTCGAATTATGTTCTGGTTACTACACACTGTTCGGGTTCCAGTCACAAATCCCATATTCTGATTTCCATGCCCAATTAGCTCCACTAGATGTCTGAAATTGACTTTGAGCTCTTCATCAAAGTTGTAGAGCTCTCTCTTATCTTTCTTACAAGGTAAAATTCATAATTATCAGATATTTAGAACTCAAGATATGGCTAAAATACAGAAACAGTGTAAGACCCAAATAATCTTTGAAAAAAATCAATTAAGTCGATTCGAGTTCAAACTTTTAAAACATAATCAAATTCAGTCAATTAAGTACATGAAGAGTGTAAATAACTAAACATAAGGGTTTCTTAATGAATAAAATATGTGATTATCAAATTCCCCCACACTTAACTTTTTGCACTCCTAGGCAAAACATATAAAACTAAAGTTAGAAGACAAAGACAAACGACACAAACTTAAAAGCTAAAAACTCTAAAGGACTCAATGAAGCAAGAAGAGCAACAAGAAATTCAAGGGATCAAAGCATAAATAAGGTAACATTTCTTCACATCTTAAACCAACAAGCAAGGAAACTTCCGTTGAAAAGAATGAATTAAGAATGATGGGTCTTCACAAGATTCCTTCTCAATCTCTCAAGTGTTTAAAAGGTAGGTATTTCACTCAATTCAACCCATGAAAATTGCATTACCATAAGCTTGCTTATCTTCTACTTCTCCACTACTCAAAACACATGCACACACAAATCATGAGGACTTTATTCAAGGTTGTAGTGAGGTCAAGGTAACAGAAGAGGATAAAATGGATATGAGAAGATAAATACAAAGAGAATAAAAGCAAATGAGAGTGAGTTCAAATAACAAGCATAAAAATTCATCTCAACTCTAATGTATATCCCTTTACATATTCATTTCCCAATCCTTTTCTTTTTTTTTTTTATATCTATATAAACATAACTATATACATACATTTTTCCTTTTTTTTTTAGGCACTCTTTCCTTTTTCAACAACCATTTTGTACACACACCCTCACACTTGTTCAAAAACTCATCCATTAACCAGGCTAATGTTCTTTTATTCCCTAGGGTAAAGTAAGAACACGATTTTTCATTTAAGGCACATAATGAGCTAGAAACAAGGAATGGTCAAATAAGCTCAAAGGGGTTAAGCAAAGGAAAATATACAAGGTTGGCAGGAATCAGAGAATTTTCAAGAAGTCAAAAGAGTGCTTGATATCATATTGAAAGGAAGGTTGGCTATTTGGTTAAACTAGCTAATTAAGAAAGAGGGCCTCAATCATGTTTATGCATGCAAGTGAAATGTAGCTTCAAAAAGAATCAAAGCAAGTTCTAGAGTGGTTATTAACATGAGTGAAAATCACACAAGAAAGAAGAGAATGACATAAATGTTGAATCCATCCATTAGGCTCAAAATCTCACAAGGTATGCATCCATCAAACTCAATTCATCAGTTCAATCATCCATCACCAAGCATATCAGATCAAGAAGGGAGAAAAGTTATTCAATCATGCAATGAACCTCTTTTTTTTTTTGAATTTTTTTTTAACAAACGAAAAGAAACAGAAACATGCTAAAATCTCTCCCCCACACTTAATATAACATTGTCCTCAATGTGAAAGTGATAAATAAAACGGAAAGAAAAGAGCAACACAACCCGATGAGGGGCGAGATAATGGCAAGCGAGAAAAGATGCGTAAGAATCAAAGCGATGAGAACACGAAAACTCACAAAACAAATGAATAAAATGTAAAACCAAAATAACATGACTGGAATAATATAAAATTAAAGAGGAAATGCGGGTCTTTTAGAGTCAGATTCCCAAGACTGCAACACTTCTGTTGGGTTGCCTCCCAATAAGCACTTGTTTAATGTCGTTAGCTCGACGTTGGGACACTTCTTAGTGATCTTTATAATGTGGATGGTAAAAGTCCATCACTTTCACTTCCACATTTCTTGGCTTGAGATGGTGTCCATTGGTCTTATTAAGTGAGGTTGGTGAAAAGACTCCACCAGGATCCCATTGGTTGAAACGTGATGACCAAGTTATGGTTGACGCAACATGATAGCTTTCACTAGGGTCCCATTGGTTGAAGTGTAATGACCAAGTTAAGCTTGAAGCATGAGGGCTCCCATTGGGGTCCCATTGGTCTTTCTTAATTTCCTTGACTTCACCAATGGCATGCAACACGTGTAATTTGGCAATTATCCTTTCATTGATTATATTGGACCATAACCCAAAAACAAAATCCACTTCAGTAGTTACTAGCATCTGCTGACTTTCCTCTTTCTTTGAAAATTCCTCAATGGCCTTCAACTCTACCTCCCTATATGTTTCAGATTCTGCAACTACATTGTTGATAGACCCTTCTATATCATTAGATCATGCGTAAACAGAATCATTAGTTTTCAAATATGCAGAAATTTCAGCACACACAACACATTTTATATCACCATCATAATCAGCACATGAGTTGCAATTGATAGAATCATCAAAACCAATTAAATCAGGAAATTCAGCACACAACTCATCATGAGTTTCCTCAACTAAGTCTGCATATAAATCAATATGACAATTAGAATGCAGAGAGTTGGGAATTGTTTGGGGAAAGAGTTGGCCTGACTCTTGACATCTCAGTTCATTAACAGTGGTTGTCATTTGGTCAATTTGGGTTGTTAAATCTGAATAGTGGCAGTGAAATTCTGCTGGAACTCAATTTAGGTTTTCATCAAGTCCTCCCATGAAGGCTCAAGTTTTGTGGTTGATGGACTTGATATCTGCTGGAATGGCTGCTCATATTGAAATGATTGTTGTTGTAGTGATGCCGCATTGCCATATCTCAGATCCGGATAGTATTCCCGCTAGGGTTGTATGTGTTGAAGAAGGGTCATAACTTCTGTTTTCTTCTTGAAGCTGTGGTTCATTAAGAAAATAACCATGCTTGCAACAAATTGATCTGGAAAAATAGAACTATCATCTTGAAGTGTAGGGCATGCATATGTGGGGTGAGATGAACAAAAACAAATGTTACACATAAGTGTAGCTTCTGCCTGAGGTGATTGTTGTCTCACTACTATATGTCTTACCAAAGAAGTCAACTCCTCAAGTTTTGACTCCATTATGCATGGTCCATTGTATCCATAAAATGCAATGAGAATGCAACAAAATGATAATGAAAGAAAAAAAAAAATTAAAAAGAAAGAGTTAGTATGGGATCAACACTCAAAATATACAAAAATAAATCTAGTTAATATATCTAAACATTTTTAAAAATTATGGAATCAACACAGAACAAAATCTACATAAAAATGAAACTAGAAAATGTAATAAAAAATTGAAAAAGTGGTCTAAATGATAGAATTTCGAAAAACCAGGGGTGACCTCACAAGATTATCTTGTGAGTCTTGTTTATCAGGCTGTTTTCCTTCAACCGACCAAGTTTCGGTTCATTACGGGCATGTTTTAGTTCGAAAATTGCAATAGTTACCCGTAATCAATTGTTTTCCGTCTTTCCTAAATCGAGAAAAATTCAAAAGCTAAGATAAAAATGTTAGTATGGTATGAACAATGTTAGTAAATGAAAAATAACTGTTAGAATAGGTAAGAAAGAACAAAAATTAGTAAGGTTACTCAAAATGAAAAGATTACACCTTCGAGATCCCAAAGAATCAAGCGCCAAAATTTTGACGAGCGCCGAACTCGATCAAAATTATAACCGAAGTTATTAACTAAGTTTGCAGTATAGTGAACAACACCGGATCGTCTCCTCAAGGATCGTAAATGCAATTTTATCAAATTAAGTTAAGTTAGAAAGGGGCAGTTTGATTGTTCAAGGATTACAATGACAAGATCTGAAGAAAAATAACAATTAAAAGAACAGTCAATTCAGAAATCTATCCGAGATTGGGTGGATTCAATCATAGACCTTTCAACAAACACCTGAAATACATTTGAATGGTTAACTTGGATCTAACCGAGATCTCTGCATCGGATCCAATTCATACTACAATCGTCAGAATTCAATTGACAAGTGATAAACACAAATCTGCAATCGCACCATTCATGTAAATATATGTCAATTTAAGCACCGAATTCAATTACCCTAGGCACAAATCAGTAACCTAACCTCTTCAATTACATGATTAGTTTAGATCAATCAGTTCTAAGTTTCATCACAAATCTCAATCTTAGTTATGTGATTAATTCGGATCAATCACTCTAAGTTTAATCACAATACTTAATCTTAAAATAAACATAAACAGAATCACCATTCATGCATTCAAGATCAAGAAAATAGAAGAAGAAGAAGAGAAGAAGAATCCAAATATAAATCAAATACATTACATGAACCAAGGTCTCAAGAATCCAAACCACAATCTCTTCAAGAGTCCCAAATTGACTAGAAGTGACTTAGCTCTCCATTACAATGAAGGAAAAATATACAAGAACTATGAAAAGCTATCTCTAACACCAAGTGTGTGTTGTTCCTAGAGCTCTCCCCATGCTTCCTTTTATAGAGGATTCAGAGTAGTAGTAGATGGGTAGATGGGATTAGTAGGTGGATGAGTAGGTGGGTGAGTAGGTGGGTGAGTAGGTGAGCTACCTTGTCTCCGAAATTCTTTATTGCTGAACTCATTGATTTCGTCATTTCTGAGCCAAGTGGTCTTCATGAAAGTTCTAGGAAATTGTCTAAGCTTTCCAATGGCTCTAGAAACACCAAAAAATTCGTCCTACAGCCCAAGATATGACTCAATTACTACAGACTGTTTAGGACCAGTTTCAGCACCTCTGTTTTGACTTTCAGACCCAATATCTCCATCAAGGAGCCAGAATCAAGTTTTGTGCTTGACATGAAAGTTGTACATATGGGTCTTAACTTTCAGATTACAAATTTTCAGCCCATTTTATATGCCCAAACTCGAATTATGTTCTGGTTACTACACACTGTTCGGGTTCCAGTCACAAATCCCGTATTCTGATTTCCATGCCCAATTAGCTCCACTAGATGTCTGAAATTGACTTTGAGCTCTTCATCAAAGTTGTAGAGCTCTCTCTTCTCTTTCCTACAAGGTAAAATTCATAATTATCAGACATTTAGAACTCAAGATATGGCTAAAATACAGAAACAATGTAAGATAGAATAATGCTTTGAAAAAAATCAATTAAGTCCGATTCGAGTTCAAACTTACAAAACATAATCAAATTCAGTCAATTAAGTACATGAAGAGTGTAAATAACTAAACATAAGGGTTTCTTAATGAATAAAATATGTGATTATCAGGCCGCATTCTTAGATTTGAAGAACACTTTCTTCACCATCCATTTTGACAAGATAGGAGCACGATGAAACGTTATATGCATTCTATTTCTATCAACGATGAAGCTATCAGTTCAATCTTAATAAAGAAAGCTCCAGATGGCCAAAGACTGGTGTATTTTGTGAGTAAAGTGATGCGTGGCCTCGAGATCCAGTACCATAAAATTAAAAAGTTGGTATTAGCACTCTTGACCGTGGCTAGGAGACTTTGGCAATACTTCTAATGTCATCCTATCGTGGTAAGGACAGACAACTAATCCGTCATATTTTACACAAGCGGAACCTCACCTATAGAATGATTGCTTAGTCTATATAACTTTCTGTTTGTCTCTTGATTAGGCCGCAAGTGCACATGTTGCACAAGTAATATAGTTATAAAGTAAGAGATCATTCACTCAAGAATAATTGGCTTCCAATGCTAAATATCAACTAATAGCTTAGCTAGATCTATTCAAGAACATAAAAATTAGAAAAAATGCATAAAAACTAAATCTAAAAACTACAAAGTAATAAAGATAATGTTTAGAGTTTTAGGAAATTCTTCTTCACCCTCTACTTCAACTAGTGATATGCCATCCTCACAAACAATATGAATGCATTAGTTAAGTTAGCTTGACAATATGATTTAGTTAAAAGTCTATGTCTAGGTCAATCAACCATGCTTTATTTGCCTAATCCATTGTGTTTCCATGAGAACTAGCGCAAACTCCACTCATTAAGATCTATTCTCAAACACTAGTTATGCATGACTAAGAGGTATATTTCTATCCCATTAACGAATCAACTTATCTAAGTCAATTGAATGAAATTGAACATACATTAACCATACGTATGATCTCAAATCCAAATTCCTATCTCTAGATTCATCAAATTTCAACAAATCACTTAAAAGTTGATCAAACAATTAAGAGCATTAAGATCCATATGATTGAACAAAACCAAACATTAATATATACTTAAAGAAGTACAAAGTCATTAATATTTATAGAAGGATTTGAAGTTATCCCTAAATACAACTTAGGTTCATCATGAAACACGAAAATCTATCACTAAAATTATGTTTATGGAAGATGGAAGAGAGAAAAGAGAAGGGAGAAAGAAGGAAGCTTATGGATATGATCTTTGATGCTTGAATATCCTTCCATGAAGAAAATGGCCTCCAACCTTGTCTCCCTTGGCCTCCTCTTAGCCCAGAAATGGAACCCAAGTCGCAACTTCTCTAAAACCTAAAAACTCTCCTCGTAAACTTTGTTAAAATCGTATTTATAGGCCTAGAAAATAGAGTCACGCCGTAGCATTAACAAGCCTACGTTGCGGCGTATGTCAATTTAGGTCACCAACGCCGCAATGTACTCTCTTTGCACTGCGACGTGCAATTTTCGGAGCTCTCTGTGACACCTGAAGCCGACGAGGGCGGAGAGTTGTCGCTGGTGCAAAAGATAAAGCACGGACAAGAAGCGATTTCTGACAGGTTTCTAGGTAAAGAGACACATGAATGAACTGAAAACATACCGGAATGAGAGGGGATTCAGAGACTGTGCAGGTATGAGATTGCATAGTTGAGGATGACTTAAAGAAATTGATTAGCATCACCCATATCAACAAGATGCATCTTCTTTTCGAGAGCCAAGAACATAAATACTCTATAGTTAAGCATGCTTGACTTAGAGCGCTTGTGGGATGGGTGACCTCCTAGGAAGTTTCCTAGGATGCGTGTGAGTGAGAACAAAGCACACTAAAAAGAACCGTGTTAGTTTGTGGGGACACTCATCAATCTTGCAGGCAGTCTCGGGATGTTACAAATGGTATCAGAGTGGGACCTCTCCAGTACGGTGTGGTTCAGGGACAAACTATATGGAAGCTAGTGGGCATGTGACACCGGGGCCGACGAGGGCGGGGAGTGGTTGCTGGTGCAAAAGATGAAGCACGGACAAGGAGCGGCTCCTGATAGGCTTCTAGGCGAAGGGATATAAGAATGAACTGAATACACACTGGAATGAGAGAGATTCAGAGACTGTGCAAGTATGGGACTGCATAGTTGAGGATGACTTAAAAGAATTGATTAGCATCACCCATATCAACAAGATACATCTTCTTTTTGGGAGTCAAGAACATAAGTACTCCATAGTTAAGCGTGCTTGACTTGGAGAACTTGTGAGATGGGTGACCTCCTGGAAAGTTTCCTAGGATGCGTGTGAGTGAGAACAAAGTACGCTAAAAAGAACCGTGTTAGTTTGTGGGGACACTCATCAATTCTGCTGGCAGTCTTGAGGCATTACACTTTCTGCCAGAACAAGGGAATGCATCACATCGCGACATTAACATGCCTACGCCGCGGCGTTTAATGTTGAGTTGCACACTTGGCTTTCTCTTCCAGTTTTTGCTCAAATGTTCCATATATCAACTTGTTTGGAGCCCTTCTTATAATAGAGAAATCACCAAGTCAATAACTACATAAGTAATAAGGACTTAAGTAATAAATGAAAGCAAAGATACGAGGCACAAATAACTACATTTTATGGAGTTATCACTTTCTAAGTTTAGTATAACCTACGAACTGAGACAAGCAATAAAGGCTCATGTCTTGTCTGACGTCCTAGCAGAACTCACACTAAATACCAATCATCCCAAAAGGAACTCTTGGACCATTTACATAGATAGCTCCACAAATCCTAAATGGAGTGGCACCGAGTTCATACTGGAAAATGAAGCCGGACTTATGCTCGAGCATTCTTTGAGGTTTGAATTCCCAACCTCAAACAACCAGGTGGAATACAAAGCTTATATTGATGACATCATTATGGATAAGGAAATGGAAGCCTTTGACATAATATTATACAACGATTCGCAGTTAGTGACCTTCCAGATCCGAGGTGAGTACTAGGCCACTGAGTCCCTTTTATAAAAATACTTGGCCAAAGTGAAGAAACTTATGGAGAATTTTACAAGTACTAAGGTTGAGTACATCCCTAGAGAACAAAACTCCCGAGCTGATATCCTTTCAAAGCTTGCCAATACAAAAAGTCTCAGCAATAATAGATATGTGATCCAGGAAGCTCTACTAGCACCAAGCATTACGGACTTTGAAGTCCTCCTGCTTGAAGAACAGGAAACTTGGATCACTTCTATTCCTACCTACCTCCGAGATGGAACCTTGCCCAAAGACTGGAAAGAGGCTCAGAAGTCAGTACGGACTGCTGCTTGGTATACACTCTATGATAATCAGTTATACTATCGTGGCTTCTCATCCCTCCTTCTTAAGTGTCTCAGACCAAAAGAAGCTGAATATGTTTTGGCTGAGATCCATAAAGGGAGCTGTGGACATCACCTTAGAGGGAAGACATTAGCTCTGAACGCTTTGCGAGGGGGATACTATTGGCCTAATATAAAGGCTGATTTAATGGATCACGTCTAGAAATACAACAAGTGTTAGTGGTTCTCAGATGTCTACTCTGCCCCTCCAGAAGAACTATTGATGATGTTTGTGCCCTGACCTTTCTATTAATGAGGAATGAACATCTTAGGCCCACATCCACAAGCACCCGGGTAAGTGAAATAGTTAGTCGTATTGGTAGACTACTTCATTAAATGGATCGAAGCAAAGCTGTTATCCTCCATCACCTCGGCCCTCATACAAAAGTTTACCTACATGAACATTATCAGTAGATTTGGGGTACAACAACACCTAATTCATTGATCAAGGTTTCCAAGATTTATTTTCTGGACTTTGCATCAAACAACATTTCACCTCAGTGAAGCACCCAAAGACAAACAACCAAACTGAGGCTGCAAACCAGATTATTCTTCGAGGTATGAAGAAACAACTGGATGAAGAAAAAGGAAAATGAGTATAGCAACTTGATCATATTATCTGGGTATACCTCCACAACCATATATACTCCCTTCAAGTTAACCTATGGCTATGAGGCAACGATTTTAATTGAGATTGGAGAACCTAGTTGGCAGAGACAACACTTCTCTAAAGAAACTAACCCGGAGCTCATATGCCAGAACCTGAATTTGTTAGAAGAACAACGATGCATTGTATATATCTGCAAAATTACAGTCAAACAGAGAACGATGGCTCGATATAATGCCAAAGTGATTCCATGTGGTTTATGCCCAGCGACCTTGTTATGCGCTAAGTGGATATCAGCTGCAAAAATGCTTCACAGGGAAAGTTACTACCAAATTAGGAAGGTACATACCAAATCATGGCTAAGACAGACACTGGTGCCTATACCTTGGAAACTTTCACTGGTAAGCGCATTAAGAACTATTGGGATGCAGAGGAACTCAAGAAATATTATAGTTAGTAATTATTTTAAGTTTTTCCAAGTTTTAATATTACAATCATGTAAATGACAAATTTAGACGTCAATAAAATGATCCTAAATCATTCATATAATTACTCCTTCTATTTATTTATGTTTTAAAGCAACCCATAAGGTCAAAGTACCTTGGTGAGATATGAGGAATACACGTGCTGACAAGGATCAACTATTTCGATTGCGCCAAAGGTCAAAATAAACAACCCACTTGACTGCTACTCATGGTCTTGATATGAGCATATGGGTTCTCACCCATGCCCCAATGAACCTAACCTTAACCCATAAGTTCAAAAATGAATTTGACGAGGTTAAGTGTATTTAGGGGGAGATCGACATTTGGTAACCGAGATCTGTTATAAGGAATCCCCTCTGAGGTTTTCCCACAAAATTTTTGCATAAGAAAAGTCCATAATGAACACTTAGAAAATTCTTTAAGTGTGAAGGAAAGTCTTACATATGATAATTGCACCTAACCCTAACATCCATCTTTCGGGGTCTGAGATCACTAACTCACAGTGATATGTCTTAGGGGTTCAAAATTTCTGCAAAACAAAGTAACATATGCAAAAACTTCCTAAGTCCCTTTTGAGGTTCACATGCGATTATTAGGCATTTGACCCAAAGCAGATGAAGGTAAAAAGAAAGAAAAATTTCATAAATCCCTACAAGAAGCACTAAAATAAGAAAATAAAAAATAAGGTATATCACGAGGGAGTAGGGATCTCAGATGCTAGCTCTTCATTAGCTTTGGCAAAGACTAGGGAAGAATTCACCAGAGCAGCAATGCCTAGACCCAAGGGTTGCGAGGTGATATCCACTATGAATCTATCCCTAACGCAGGGATGAGATCCGGCACCTTCGCTTATAATCCCGACAGGGTTCAAGGTCTGGAGTTGCTCCAAGGCATTAGCAAAGGACTTATCCACAAACTTCATCTATTTCACCTCGATATCCTCAGTCTCGATGTTAAGGGCCTCATTCGCTGCCTTAAGCTCTTCCACATTTGTTTGGAGACAAGACACAGTTGACTCAAAATCCCCTATCTTCTTCTCCAAACTAGCGATCTGCTACTTCAGAGTTTGGATTTCGTCTTGGGCGACCTCGAGCTTCTTCCTTACCTTCTCCACCTGCACACGATGTGCTCTAAGATCCTTCTCTAGGGTATCCTTCTCCCCTTGCATTTCCTCCAAGTTGGCCTCTAGCTCAGTTGTCTTGTCGACCTTGGGCAGGTTCCTCCCCAAGAAATGAAAAAAAATAGCATTCCTCAGACTCAGGATCTCATCAAGGTGGATCATGTAGTTGATGCCGACCTCATCCATTTTCTCAAGGTCGACCTCTGTTAGCAGTGACCTTTCAATGACCTCAGAGAAAGGGAAGTCTTTACCCCAAATAGAAGAACCCGCGAACCGGACAGGGGTTTTGGGAGACAAATCCTCGCCTTGAAGGGCCTTCAAATAAACAATTGGAACCTTAGCTCACGGTTTTCGAAGTTGACCACCCTGACCTGTCGTTCTCCTCTCACGAGATTGAAGTTAGACACCTGGATCAGTCGGCTCTGTGTTTTGATCCCAGATTTCCAAGAACGGTTCGTTGGCAAGAGTGAAGGCTACCCCATTGCCCTTTGTCGCCTTCTTGACAACCTTCTCTATGAGTCGCTAATGGAGATCCTTGAGATTATCAGTAGGGGCCATACTTTCTACTCTAGGAAAAAGAAAAATTATAAGTCCCAAAATACAATCAGAAGAAAAAATGCAAATAAATAAGTTCAATGCAACAAGCTTATATGACTGCACCTAGGTGAGCCCAGAGTTCGTTCTCTAGTGTCTCAATCAAGTCCTTCAAATGAATGAAGTCCTTGTCGGTAACCCATTTAATTAAAAAGGCTAGCACGCCTACTTCATCCTCTGTTCGATCTTTGTCACAGACCTCGTACTCCTTTGGGCGGTAGTCAAACTGTTGAGACATTAAATAAAGGTGCATCGCGCCAGCTCCCTTTCTACGGTAAGAAAAAATGGTTGTGTTTTGGGGATCGTACCGACTCTAGCCTGAAGTATTCATCTTTGAAGTTCTTGTAAGACTCAACAAAAGTCTCCAAGAATTTTTGGTTAC
Source organism: Ormosia emarginata (assembly GCA_029884605.1). NCBI lineage: Eukaryota > Viridiplantae > Streptophyta > Magnoliopsida > Fabales > Fabaceae > Ormosia > Ormosia emarginata. The sequence goes on from JAQQTP010000072.1 coordinate 16,109,841, forward strand.
TCCGAGCATGAAGTGTAACCCAAGCCTGCATTGGTCCTCTGCCATCCGACCGAACTAGTTAGAAAAAGTTGAAAAACGAACAAACAGAGAATGGGAGGTCTAGATGTCGGTGTAGCAGTTGATATGCCTGAACATAGGCCCATATGTTTGGATCAACTACGTTAGTGCCAAATGAAGATAGTTTAGAACACCCATCTTGAAGTGGGAGAACGAAAGATGGATACCAAGCTTGACAAACATGGGTTCATATAAATACATGAAATGTTTGTTGCCCATGGTCCACACTAAACAAACCATATCCTCCTTGCTAACAGGATGTATTTCAAACTCTTTATCCCATATACTGTCCTCCGTTAATTGGAGGTACATCCTTAAATCAGCCACGTCTGCCATGGTAATGTACGAGGAGATAATACTCTTCACTTTAGGGCTCACCATCTATATAGATTGATTGGCCCCAACACATGATTATGTATTAGTTATTCAGGCGAAGTTACCACAAGTGTACAGATCGAACAAGTAATAAAAAGTGACTAAAGTATCATTTTCATGAGAAATTAATTTACCAAATATCATTGCTCTAATATTAATATTATCTTGGTAACCAATTATTGATAGTGATTCAAAGTAATTAAAGACATGAAATTATAAATAAAAAACACACACACACAAGAGCAGACAAAATTCAAGCACACTAAGGATGTAGAAACACAAGAAATTGAGACATTAAGGATCTGGCTTCACTTAATTCAATAATCTATCATAAACAATAGAGTAGTTTTGGGACCTTCATTCTAATTAGTTTCTATTCATTCAATTAATGGGAAGAATCCCTTAATTAATTAAAACTCAATTCATTGACAGATTAATTTTCTTTAATTATCAAAGCCTAGTCAATTCCTTGATCTAAATCCAACTCTTAAAGGCATGACTTTCACTCTATGGATTCTCATAGAAAAAATCACAAATCTCCCGCACAACTTATAACCTCTATTCCTAGATAATTATAAACCATGACATTTATTATTTATAGTCTAAGTCATATGTAAATCTTCTGATTCTACACACATCTCACTATATCAATTTATGAAGAGGACCTAATTCATAAAAGTATTAAAAACCAAAATATATATAACACAAATTGAATAAAAAAGAAATTAAATAAAAATTCAATCTTAATACATGTCGATTAAATCAAGTTACATTTTCACCCTAACAATATAAGAATTTAACTACTCATGACAAAAGAGAGAAAGAGATAGGAAGAGGAAAGAGAATTCATCATGATAGAGCTGTAGAGAAGAAACCCAAACGTCTTCAATGGTGATTCGAGACAATTCTTCCTCCTCTCCCCTAGGGCTTGACCCCTTGCTGCCTTTAAGCTTCAAAACTCTGTATTTTCGTTTTCTAATCCTTATAAGTTGAATCCCTTTTGCTAAACTTTTTTCCCTATTTTATAGAAAAACTGATAACTTTTCGTATCTAACTTGTAATATTTGTCTTGCCCTCCATATGTTAGAATTCGCCCTCGAGATCAACAGATTAGTTTCTGTTATCTTTCCAATGTCATAAAAGGCGCATCAATCCGATCTCTCTAGCCCAAGATATGACCTAATTATTGAGTAATGGTTAGGATGATGCGGGAATCCAAATTTTGCTTCAAATCTAATCTCTTTGAGAATCCTTATCCAATATTCAATCCAATACTTATTTAATCCTTTGCATCCAATTAGAATTCTAATTGGCATCTAAGAATAGGATGAGAATCCTTCAAATATTTATCTTTGGAAATTTCTTATTTTTGTACAAAATCTGACGATTTATTTTGAAAATTCAAACAAATTCAAATATGACTAGGTGAAAAGATAATTATTAAAAAATTAATTAATTAATTAAATAAATAAAAAAAATTAATTAAAAATCCTAATAAATAAACTCAAAATATGAGTGTATTTTACACTCATCGTAGATCTGGGGTCGAAGCTGCATTTGACAGGGGCGTCGGGATCGTAACTGGAGTCATCGTCTTTCTTGTTATCCCTATATGTCAGATAACAGAAGGACAACCTATAGAGGTCGAGCTTTCATCAGAACTAGAAAGAGTAAAGTTTTCATGTTTTAGTTCTTTAATGATTTTGGAAGGCAGACATAAGGGTCTAAGCTTACTTGTTTCCCTCGCTGCCTACGCTCTTCGGATAACTTCATGGACCTCAGAACTTGAAAGTAGCCTTTGCACCTTAGTGGTGTTCCTATGGAAGACCCTCCGCTAGCCTCCATTGCTCATGGAGGTGGCGCTACAGACAATGCCTCCATAGAATTGTTACCCTCCTCACCATGGTTTTTTGGCTCCCATACTATCACCATGACCCAAATAAAAAGAAAGGAATGACTGAAAAGAGAGAAAAAAAAGTTTAGGGCGGTAACTTTAAGGAAATAGTGGAAGGAAATTGAAGAGGGAAACAATGTAATGCTTGAGAAGGTGAAAACAAAGGCGTATACGGTTGCACCACCACAAGCGTCGCCTCAAACCACCACAAAAAGCTTGCCTGAAATCACCTGTAATTGTCGGTGAGCTCTTTGAACAGGGTTGAAGAAGCAGAAAAGTGGTAAGTTTTCTCCCACTCTCCTATTTATAGACCCACGAAGCCTCAACTTCTACCATCATAATAGGGACATGCTAGTTATTTTCAAAAGTTTGAATTTATGCAGCGCAAAACCCTAACGAATGCTTCCGCTCATAATTTGCCATGTGTCTCCTAAAAGTTGCCAACAGTAGGTCAAAAGACTTCGGTCGCAGACAAGCCAAGCGTCACCTACACCTTGAACATGATCGCAAATCGTAGCCAAATATGATCCCAGACAGAGGATACCAGAATAACTTCCCCTGACCCCTTTATACTCTAAATAAAACCAACTCAGACCCCAACTAAGTGGGCAAAGTCTGTTAGAAACATTCCTGGATTTTGGTACAGTTAAAGTGTTACTTCTTCCAAGGCTTTACAAATAATGCCACGGATGTTGGGGGCAAATGTCTCAGGAGGATCACAGACACTAGACTCATCAAAGAATATAGCACCAACACTCCATTGGCCTTTATCTGAGATATCTTGACACTTCACTTACAGTGAAGTGTCAAGCTAGGGGCAACTTTTCTGACCCAAAATCTGGACCCACACCCTTGGGGGCATCTTGGCCAACGCGAGCATCCCAGCACCACTTGCACCACAAAGTATGGCATGAGTTAGCTCCACATCACTAATGGCAATTATGCAATCAAGAGATAATCATTCCTAACAAATCACATGAGAATAAGAATGATTGTGTATCTCTTTATTAGCAATAATTACCCATTAATGATAATTCAAATTAGAATTTATCTCTTATCCTACTTAATCTTAAAGCAACACCCCTCTATAAATACTAAGTTGGATCACTAAAGTATCTCTCTAAACCCCAAAAACTCTCTCTCTTAGTGCATAGCCTGACTTAAGTATCAAATTGCCATTTGCATGTATATCACCCCTCTGCTCCACCACCTTGATTGCCGCACTATGGAGGAAAACAACATCATCTCCCCACCAAAAAGCCTTTAAGGTAAATCCATCTAACCCATCCACAACACCATCCAAATTTTTCAAATAATAGAATGAATTTCAAACTTCCCCTATAAAAAAAAATTAAAACCTACACCCTTCTCACTTATCCTGTGTTTATGAATATTTTAAATTATATTTACACAATAACTTTTATAAATATTTTAAGTTAATTTATACAATAATTAATCATAATATTAAATTTAATCTATTATATATAAACTAAAAAAATGGTGCTACACATCCCGGCTTATAAAACGAGGATGGTAGCCCAACTCTACATGCACATTGAAACATTTTATATTTTGCATCATAAAAAATAAAAAATAAACTAATCCTACTTCAAAAAATATATCCACCTCATCCGAACAAAAAGCTAGGCAACATTAGCTGGGGTATACAATGTTTTAGAAACTAAAAAATATGTTATGGATTAGTGTTAAATTAGTGAATATAAGTTAATATAATTTACTTTATTAGTAATTAAAATAAACATAATATTTATTCATATAAGGAGTGCAGGGGAAGTGGGGTGTGTTGACTCTAAACCTGACCTACCTTGTAACAAGGTAGGTTTTTAGATTTAGGGTTGTGCTGGTTGGATACTTATGAGTCAGGAAAAAATTGTCAAACCTACTTAATGTAACCATTTTTAATTACTTAAAGAAGTAAGAACTAAAAATTTTATATTTCTAATATAATAAATATTTTACTTTTTATTTAGAGTAATGATAATTTTACATATACTTTTTTTTTTATAGAAATGACACACATATAAAAATGAGTGGTTGAAAAATTTTCAACCATTATTACACAATTCAAAAATTATCAGCCATTCATTTACATCTTGTAAAGTTTCTATACTAAAGTCTTGTTATATATTTTGAAAAGTTCTTTTTAATCATCATTTTAATACTAATTATAGAAATTATTAAATAAAAAATAAATACATTTAATATCTTAAAAACAAAAAAGTATTCAATAGTTCATTCATTTAATAATTAAGAAGATTATATTTAATATCTTAAAAACAAAAAAATATTAGTTCATTCATTTAATAATTAAAAAAGTAGAAAAATCAGTATAATATATAATAAGAGAGTCTTGGTTTGTCTTATGGCCATGGAGCACAGTTGATATATTCCTTAATTTGTCATTGAATTGTGTATATATATTAAATATGAAATGCAGAACTATCATACAAATATTAAAAAATATGATATTTTTATTTAAATTTAAATTTTCCTTACAAATTTTTATATGTAATTACTATTTTTATTAAGGAATATTTAATTTTATCGAAATAAATTTCATAAATAAATATATTTACTAAATAAAAATTATTATATTATATTTTAATATCTACGGAATGAAAAGTTTACATGAAATTATAATTAAAATCTTAAGGGTAAAAAAAACATGACATAAATACATAATAAATTTAATTAAAATATAATTTATTATTAAAAATTAGATTAGTTGGTTACGTTTATTAAAAATAGTTATTTTTATTCTAATATATGCATTGTTTTGTAATATTTAAATATTTTAGTATATGCATTTTATTGAACAAAAAGCTTACATGAAAATGAAAATATAATAAATTATTGTATGTAATAATTTATTATAACTGTAAATATAATGATTTACATATACTATCTAAATTTATTTATATAATTTTTAGTAAAATTAATTTATTAAAATATTATTTTATAAAATTATTGGATTAAATTATACTTTTAAAAGACAAAGATCTTTATTTATATTATAAATATTTTCTTTCAAACATATGGGTTGTTTTATAACCTTTTATATTTAAATTATTTAGTATTTATATTGGAGTAAAATCTTTTCATCAAAATATAATAAAAATTATAATTTAAATATTTTTAAATTAAACTTATAAGTATTGTTTTTCTTGATAAATTATTACATATATTTTATTTAATAAAATTACTTTTATTTATAATTATTTTTATTTTTATTAGTTAATTCTTAATTTATCTCGTGCATTCGTGGGTGCAAAATTTAGTAATATATAATAAGAGAGTCTTAGTTTGTAGAATTCTATCAAGTGACAATTTTAATTTATGCCATCAATATTATTTGAATTTAAATTTTTAGTATTATCCTATCAAAAAATTAAAGGAAAATATAAAAAAAATTAACTGTCATCTCTAGATTGTGTCACCATTGCAATTTGAATTTAAATATTAATATTATCTTTTTAAAGAAAATTTAAAGAAAAAGATAAATTATTTCAAGATTTTTTTCAAATATTATTTTTAAGTTAGGCCATTAATGATTCATTACAAATTTAAAATTTGAATTTTATTTCATTATTATTATATATATATATATATATATATATATATATATATATATATATATATAAATATTTTTTGAGATATTAACACTTTTTTAATAGTTTTTGAGATTTTTAAAATATTGTCAGAATTTTATATAAAGTTAATATTTGACGTCTCAAAAAATAAATTAAATATTGAACTTTAATGTGAAATTTTTACATCACCAATAATTACTTATAAAAATTAAAAATATTTTTTATAATAACAAAATAATTATCATATATTATTTTTAAATATTTTAATTTTTTTATAACCTCGTTCATTATACAGTACTATTTTAATTAATTTAGAATTATTCTTCCATATTATACTTGTCATGTATGTGAAAGTATTATTACTCTTTTATTTAATATTTTCTACTTTAATTAAGGATATTCATTAGCTAATCTCTATTAAAAGAGAAAAGAAAACCATGATTATCTCACACCCAGCTGATCCAAGCATTAGCTTGTCTGGCTTCCATCTGGTTCAGGCATCTATACTGTTTGACCAAAAACTTTCTGGTAATAATAAAACTGGGGAAATGGCAAGTGACACAACCAATCTTAGTCATGGCCAGTAAGCCATGGCCCACAGAGAAGAGTATTGTGCAGAGTGCTAAACCAGGGCGGGGCAGTGCAGGGCTGCCAACAACCGAGTACAACTGTGTCTGTTACACTTGTCTGAATCTCAACTGAAACAAACGGTACTGGATCATCAACTGGAGTTAGAAAAATTAAGAATCTGCACCACATGCAAGTTTATGATCTGACTGTTAGTTTTCATTAAACCACGTTGCTTTTAATATTTTTGTTAAGGTCAGATACAATTTATAATAGTTTTTATTATATAAATACTATTTCTTGAGATCTTATGCGCTTAGAGGATCCTTATCCGAAACGAAAACTTATTGCTGTAAAGTAATGGTTCCTCTTCTTACTTCACCAAATTAAAAGAGACGCAAGAAAGACAAATGGAAATAGAAAAAGAAAAAAAGAATACAGAAGTGAAAGAAAGGCTTTTATATGTTTTAATGCGGCACCATTCATGCCAAGCTACAACAAATCATATTCCTTCACAATGAGAATTTCAACTCTCTTGCATCATACCTCACAGGTCACAACTGTTGACATTTTCAAAGTCCTCTCCTTTACAACTCTCACTTTAGTATTTGTTCATATTCTGTTCAGGCTTCATTTCACTTTGTCCTTCAACTCTCTCCCTTTGTGTCAGAATCTCCTCTCCAATTCTCCCATGATCAACAAGCTCTCAAAAATACATGTTTTAACTTGAATGGGTGCAAAAAAGTTGATAGGGTTTTGACTTTTGACTGGGAAATCTACTTCAAACAGGTATTACTTAATTATTACTGTTTGCTCTTTGCTTTTGCAGTATATAAGTTGGCCTCATTACATTATATAGTATACATATATGTTAATTTTGGACATAGGGCCGGGCTGAAAAAATGGCACAAAGGGCATAGATGTGTTATGTTTATTAATGGAAATTTTTATAATATCATAATAATTTTAATATTCAGAGTGTGTAGTATTTATTAAATATTAAATTAATAATACATATTTTAAAATAATTAATAATTAATAAAATACTTAATAACTCATTCTAAATATTAAAATACTAAAAAAATAGATATTTAATAAATCCCCGTTTATTAACTCTCCTATAAAAATTGGATGGAAAGTGACGCCACGAACCATAATCATACTGCTTAATTATTTGTTTGATTCCATTCATACCGCATCGTGCATTGTGTCACGTTTGACAGTAAGGCAGGGCTATTCAAGAATGTCAACAACCCGTTATTTATTCATACACATACGACGTTTGGTTCCTCTCTCTTACATCAGCAATTTCAAAGAGAATTAATGAACAAAAAAATAATTTTTATTTTTTATCACAAATAATATATATATATTTTTTTTACACTTTTTTTAATATTATTTATTATATTTATTTTTTCTATCATTTTTTTATTTAATCATATTTATTTAAAATGAGTGTAAAAATGAGATGTTTTTTCTAAAAAAAAAATAAAAAGAAAAAAATAGAAAGAAAAGCGTTTAATTTTTGTTTTAATGCCGTCCCAAACAAATCATCATCATACACAACGACAATTCCAACCGCAACTCCAACTTTCTTTCATCATTCCTCACAGGTCACAACTGACATTTTAAACTTTTTCCGAAGTTTGACCTTTACAACTCTCAGTTGCCTATATTCAGTTCAGACTTCATTTCACTTTGTCCTACACTTCAACTTTCGCTTTGGCATGTGAGAATCTCCTTTCCTTCCCCCATGATCAACAAGCTCTCAAAACTGCATGCTTCAACTTAATTGGGTGCAAAAAAGGTTGGTGGAGTTTTGACTTTTGACTAGGAAATCCACTGCAAACAGGTATTATTACTGTTTCCCTTTCATACGTGTTAAGGGATTGGTAATGTTTTTTGTTCTCTATGTTTGTTTTTCTTTTCTTTTAATTTAAGGAGGATCTCTTATCCTCCTATCCTTTGTATTCTTTTTATTTTTCTCAGAATGAATTTCTTCTCTTAAAAAAGAAATTATACCATTAAAATAGGTACTTCTTTATACAAAATTAAGTATTCCCTTTGATCACTTTTAACATTCTCCACTTATCATACATCTTGCATAAATACTCTTAAATGGTTGTCATATTTGTACTATGCACATATTTAGTACAAGTAGGTATAAGGTTATACCTTATACTTTTTCCCCCCACAAATTTCACTATCAAATACGTTTACATAAATCTTATCCCAATTTTGCAATGAGCCAATATACTCAAGTACTAGCTAGTCCTTGCAAAATGTTAGGTTTTAGTAGTTGTTGCTACTAAATGAAGCAAATTGCTACTTTACTTCTTTAAATCGTATGGTATTTTTATATATTTCGCTTACTTGATATACAACAATAACGACAACAATCAAGTCTTTTTCTATTAGGTGGGGTTGATTATATGGATCAAACGACGTAATTGTGTCATATCATAAATCAAGTATTCAGAAATGTCATTCAAATCTAAATCTTTTTTAATTGTTTCATCTATAATTTTTCTTAGTCTCCTTCTACCTTTAGCTGTTAGACTATCATTCACTTGATCTATTCTTCTTACCAAGACTTTTAAGGATCTTCTTCTTACATGTCCAAATCACCTAAGACGAGATTCTACCATCTTTTCTAGAATAAGTGCTACTCGTGCTTTCTCTCTAATGCATTCATTCCTAATCCTATCTTGTCTTATATGATCACACAATTTCGCTTACTTGATATATTTTATGATTTTTTTTTAAATTTTGAGTTAAAACATTATGAAAATTGTATTTATCTTATGATTTAATTATTTTATTCTTTAAATTTTTATATTTCTTGGTGGGGTTTTGACTTTTGACGGGGAAATTCACTTCAAACAGGTATTGTTATTGTTTTCTTTTCATACGTGTTGAGGGATGGGCAATGTTTTTTGTTCTCTATGTTTTTTTCTTTTCTTTTCTTTTAATTTAAGGAAGATCTTTTATTCTCCTATCTTTTGTACTCTTTTTATTTTTCTCTAAATGAATTTCTTCTCTTATAAACAAAAAAAGGAAATTATACCATTAAAATAGATACTTCTTCATACAAAATTAAATATTTCCTTTTATCACTTTTAACATTCTTCACTTATTATACATCTTACATGGATACTCTTAAATGGTGTTCATATATGTGCTATGCACATATTTAGTACAAGTACTTATTAGGTATGTACCTTATACCTTTTTTCTCCTTTCAAATTTCACTATCAAATACGTTTAGATAAATCTTATCAGAACATTGCAATGAGCCAATATACTCAAGTATTAGCTAGGCCTTGCAAAATGTTAGGTTTTACTACTAAGTTGTTAATTAATACTAAATGAAGCAAATTGCTATTTCACTCCTTTAAATTGTGTGTTGTATTTATATTTTTTTACTTACTTGATATATTTTATGGAATTTTCTTGAAAACTTTGAGTTAGAACATTATGAAAATTATATTTATCTTATGATTTAATTACTTTATTTCTTAAATTTTTATATATCTTGTACAAGTAATTGTACCTATATCCATGCAACCTAGTTCCCAGTATTTTATCTCTGTTTTATAGTTCTGAAAGTTTAAGTCTTCATTTGGAAAAAAAATAAAAATAAATTGCAGCCAACTGAGCTCTGGATAAGAATTAATATGGAATGTAAGTGCAAGGGAAAGAGAATACCCTTATGGTGCATTAAGTTCTCCCTGGCTTTGTCACTGTTGTATAGTATTTGGCCTTTTCTTTTTCTGACGTGGTATTTGGCCCTTTCACACTGCACAAGTTGCTATTTAGTGTTTTATAATACATGTTGTCCCCTTTCAAGTTTCAAGTTAAATTGAATTATTTGATTTAAAAATTGCTGATATGGTACAGAAATATATAAATTGAATGATGTTTTGTTAGCTTCATAAAAAATTACAGAATTATCAAGCAAACATGGATGATTTTGAAAGCGATGAGCTGCCAATGCTGTCAGAAACAAAAGCACAACCACATGATGAACCGTTGGATTCTAAATTGTCAAGCCTTGTATCCAGGGTACAAAGTGCACCAATTTCTATTCCTAAGAACTCCATGAAGTCATATGAGAGACAAACTAGTCGGAGTGAGAGAAAAGCCCCCTTTATGCAGACTGGAACTGGAAATCTTTTGCAGCAGACTAGAGTTGTAACAGGAAACAAAGCTGTGGAGACCAAGATAGAAAATTACCGGAATAACAACAATGATATAAAGAATGAATACTTACTGAGGTCTGGGCATCTGGGAATGTGTAATGATCCTTATTGTACTACTTGTCCTACTTACGTCAGGCCTTCTCAGTTAAGATCTCCAAAAGCTTCGACTACATTTGATTCCAAGGTGTTCCTAAAATAGACCATTATTTCACTTGCCTTTAATTATATAGTGCATAGTCAAACATGTTTTACGTAAGTGTTTTCATGCTATAGATTTTTATTCCAAGGTCAGGATATATATAAAAAAATTGTAGATATTTGATTGAATTATACTTGAGTTATGTGATTGTCAAGGTAACCTATAATTTTCATATTTATGCATATCTTTACTTCATATATTGTTTTTATTGTCAATCACTATGATGACTATACTGAGTTATATAGTAGTGGTGGCTTTCTTGCACTTCTCTACATCGTCATATTCAATCACATTCATATATTTTAGTATTATGTTAGACATCAAGATGTTGAGTAGTATTTTTATGAAAAACACCTTGTTTCAATTGCTATTCATGAGAAAAAATTGTTGGTGCTAAGGCCCTATTTAGCTCAAGCATCCAAACGTTACTTGTTATTTTATTTTGGTCTATCATGAGTAGTCACTATTGTAGAAAATTCAGAATATATAGAAAGTTAAGAGTACACCATTATATATGTATAATCTAGAAAAAAATAAAACGTTACTTTGTGAAACACTCAATTGGCAATGCCCCCAACATGCCTTTTTTTAAAAATAAATAAATAAATAAATCTGTTAGCTGTAAGGAAAGAAATTTCTAGGAGAATGACTTATCTTCTCGAAGTTGAAGGCACTATTCCTTGACCACTTATGCTAAAATTTCCTTTTGGACATATAGCTTATGGATTTTTTCTGTTATTTTGACAATTAGTTGCTTTAAAATCGTTGAAATTGCTGGACATTGTTAATAAAGTTTGTTGACTACATGGGAAGAAGAAGATAGGAAAACAATGAGATAGAAGAGAGAGGAAAACGCAAATGCAATTCACTACATAGGATGTGAATAATTGTTTGTAATGCCTAACACTGACCATTATGGTTTATTTATAATAGTATTAACAACTACCATATGATGAATACACTTTACTTTGGGTACATTACAAGAAACCACCCTCTTAACCCTCAATACTTTCCTTATTACTATTAACAAATTTCTTATATTCAAGCTGCATCAACGCATATTGTTCTTTTTACTATTAAAACTACTGCTATTGTTGTTATCAGTGTTCAGTTCACTATGAGGTGAAATGGAAGTATTGTTAATTGACAATTTCAAGCTGTCTCATTATTTATCCAACACTCATTTTCTAAAGGCTACTTGCAAGTTTTACTGTATCATTGTACTTGATCTTCTTGTAACCTTTTCCATTTCCTTTTGTAGACATTTATCATCCACTATCACTTTCACATTACCAAGCGTACTTTTGTTCATACTTTTAATGTTTACAGTACCACAATGCTTTTTATGGAGATGCCAAGGGTTTTGCGAGAAAACTTGTTGCTTTCTGCTCTTCATATGTTCCTAGAGTTATGAATCCTCACACTAAATTCATACAACAATGGAACAAGTTTTTGGCCATTTCATGCTTGTTGGTAATTTTTGTGGATCCATTATTCTACTTCTTACAGTGTGTGCAGCCGGTATGATTCTTTTCCTTTTATTTAATTGCAAGCTCTAGTCACTTATCTTTCCCTGCTACTATCTGCAAATTTACTCTGCATTTTCCCTGTTCATTATATGCAGGATTATAATTGTATCGATATCGACTGGGGAACGACAGCATTACTTGTTTCACTAAGAAGCATAAATGATTTGGTATATTTCTTTAACATTCTTCTCCAGGTAACTTCTCAGTAACTACCTTTTCAAAAAGTCCCCCCTCCCTTCCCGCTGCTTTTAATTTGTGTAAATCCATATATTTATATAATGGTACCGTATTGTTAGTTTGAAAAATATAATCGAGCTCCTTTCTTCACAGCAAGTTTTTATTATTCAATTTTATCGGTTTTGAGAAGGTAAATATTCTGATAAATGTATTTCAGAATTATCTAACACCAAAATAACAGGGTTCCGTTTAGGTTCTTAAAAACAACTCTAAGGAAGTTCATTCTATTCAAATACAATTTCGCTATCCCATTCTGTAAGTATATATGTCTGACATCTTGTTGAGTTACCCACTCCTAATTTCACATCAGCCACACTCCATTGGAAACAATTGTTCCATATAATCTATCAGTTGTTGGGAATTGTTCCTCCAATCTACAAATACTAGGGTATTTATTCATTTATTTATTTTTGGTGAAGAGTATTTATAATTTACTGACAATAAACCATACAGTGTCAACTACCTTACATAGATCAGACTGGAAGAAATAATAAAAATGAAAACAATTAATTGACACAAATGAGATAAACAGGCTGGACTATAACCTTATTGATAGTATTAAGTAGTGTTGCATCTCTGTACTTATGTATGTCGTGCGTTGTTATTGTTCAGTAGCTCAGGTCAAAAGGAAAAGAAAAGAAAAAGAAAAGTTCATGTGTCCTGAATCTTAAATACGGTTGTAAAGTCTTTAAGTTTAGTTTGCTACCTTTTCAAAATTTAAAGTTTAAATAACTCTAACAAGTTGCCTCTTTGCAGTTTAGGTTGGCTTATGTTGCTCCTGAGTCAAGGGTGGTTGGTGCCGGTGATTTAGTTGACCATCCAACGAAAATTGCTCTTAATTACCTGAAGGGTTATTTTCTTTTTGACTTATTTGTTGTACTTCCTCTTCCTCAGGTAAATTTCTTCTCATCTCTCTTAATCTTCATGAGTTTGGGCATTGTAACTTAGTATTTCATGTGACCATTTGTACATATTGTTGGAAATATAGATATAGCTACTAGTATTTTGGTTACTGAAAAATATCGGAAAAAAAAAGAACAAAGAATCAACAAGAAAATTCAACAAGAAGAGATGAAGGATTAGAGCGGGTATATCAAGAATCGTGCTAAGCATTGTCTTTAAAGATTTATCTTCGCTCTATCCGAAGTAATACTCGATAGAATGGCCTTGACGGGCAACCTTCTAAGATTAGACGTGGGTCTTCTCAAGAACTCATCTGCACGATGATCCTGATACTCTAAGCAGTAACACCTCTCGTTCCAATACTAGAAAATGCATAAAAGTTCTTTGATATGCGCACAGTAGCAAAAAGAGAAAAGAAAGAAGATGAACAATAATGAGAGCAAAAGGTGCATGATAAGTAAGCTAAGTAACCAGATTAATGTGTGTATTGAGTTCTGGTGGTAGAGCAAATAAATAGACTAATGTGGCTTATTAAGTAAACAGCCAAACAGATCTATCTCAATAGTCTAAAGAGATATTTTGATCTCCAAGAGTAAGCTGGCAAAAGATAAGCCCAACGTAAAACTAGATCAAGCTCACATGCACCCGGACGGGATGAGGCATGCGTTTGTGTGTATTAAGGTACGCTCAAGTCCTCACATCTACCTCAATACCATAAGGTATTTACCCAATGACATAGTTCATATATAAACACTCTTCAAGAGTCTATTCTTCTCAATGTAGGACTTAGTCTTAGACAAAGCATACACAAGGATACTCTAAGTTTGAAATGCTCTCAGGACCAAAGTTTAACAATCCCCCACATGTTTCAAACTTAGAAGAGTAAAATGAGAATGCCATGCATCAGGAAAGTATCTAAAAGGATTTGAACTTCATCCTTAGGCATAGGTGGGTGACAATCCTAAAGAAGTATGGTAGAGAAACCTCTTTGGACGCACTTCAAAAATAACGGTTGGAACACGTCCACCGGCCATATGAAATTCCCAAGAGATTTGCTGCTCTTAGCCGTTTTGTGCTTTATCTGGGCCATGCGTTATCCTGGAATTATGAGAGCTTTAGAGTTTATGTCAAAAACTCACAAGAGATGACACCATCCCCAATCTCACTTAGGTGGCATCCATTAAGAGTATGTTGTAGTACATACCCCATCCTCATCGAGAACTATGGACCCATTAAGAGCAAAGTTCATCCTACCACACCAACTATAATGATACAGTCATACACCATAGGGAGAGACTCATCACCTATCATCTCATATGATGGTGAAACACACATCTAAAAGCAACAATACACTTTCCACTAAGACTCGTATGACTTTACTTACTACATTGAACTACCTTTATAGGATCTCCAATCATAGTGGTTAGGTGTCCATCATATTGCCTCATTTATGGGCATCGGTTTCCTCCCCGTTGATATTTCATTTACCAGTGTCCTAGTAAAAGGCTTGGTCAGAAGATCAGCAAAATTCTTCTCTGACCTCACAAAATTCATAGATATCACATTATTCTCAATCAACTGCCTCACAATATTATGTCTCAATATTATATGCCAGCTTTTCTCATTATAAACTTTGTTATTTGTTCGAGCAATAGTAGCTTGACAGTCACAATGAATAGACACAGATGTCATTGTTTTATTTTATAAAAGTATGTACACCAACAAATTCCTTAGCCATTCGGCCTCAAATCCCGCTTTCTCTATGACTATAAATTCTGACTCCATGGTAGACCAGACAATACAAGTTTGTTTGGTGGGCTTCTAAGAAATAAACCCACCTACCAACAAAAACACATAGCCACTAGTAGATTTTAATTTATCAGAGTCATAAATCCAGTTTGCATCGTTATAACTTTCCAAAATCGAAGGATAAGTAGAATATGTACCAAACCATGATCCATAGTGCTTTTCAAATATTTCAAAATTCTGTTTAATGCAATCCAATACATATCACTAGGATTATGTGTATACTTACTCAATCTATTAAAAACATATGCAATATCAGGTTTAATATAATTCATCAAGTACATCAAGCTACCAATAATAAGAGCATATTCAATTTATGATACACTATCACCATTATTTTTCACAAGATGCAAACTAGGATCAAAAGGTGTTGAAACAGATGTGCAATCATAATATCCAAATTTCTTAAGCATGCTTTCAACATAATGTGATTGAGACAAAATAAATCTATCATGCTTCTTAACCAATTTAATTCCAAGAATCACATTTGCAACACCCATATATTGAAAAGCAAGAAAACTCTTAGTATCATTCACAATATCTAATGTTGTTCCAAATATCAACAAGTTATCAACATATAAGCAAATAATCACACCAACATTATTATCAAATTTGTTATATATTTATCTAATTCATTAGTCACATAACCATTAGATATCATGATATTATCAAATTTCTCATGCCATTATTTTGGAACTTACTTCAAACTAAAAAGAGATTTAACAAGTTTATATATCTTGTTCTCCTTGCCCTTAACCACCCATCTCTCGAGTTGTTCCATGTAAATCTCTTCTTTAAGATAACCACTGATGAATGTGGTTTTAACATCAATTTGATGCACAATGAGATTATATATAGATGCTATGGCAAGTAAAACTCTAATTGATGCAATTCTAGTTACCGAAGAGTAAGTATCAAAATAATTAATATTCTTTTGTTGTTTATAACCTTTGGCTACTAAACTAGCCTTGTATTTATCAACATTACTGTCTAGTTTTAATTTCCTTTTAAACACCCATTTACATTCAGTAGGTTTTATTTTAGGAGGCAAATCAACTAATTCCCAAGTATGATTAGACATAATAGATTCAATTTCGACATTTATAGCATATTTCCAAAAAGGAGCATCAATGGAAGTAATACCATCATTATAAGATAAAGGGTCATCAGAAATAATATAAGTATAATAATCATCTCCAAAACTAGTTTCTTTCTTATTTCTCTTACTTCTTCTTAATTCATTATCATGTTCATCAACAATATCATCATACAAATTATGAGAATTAACAACATGCTTCTCTTTAATTTTTATAGGAAACACATGCTCAAAGAATGATCCATTACAAGATACAATAATAGAATTATATTCAAGCACATCACTTTTTATAACAAGAAATATATATACAACACTATTTTGAACATATCCAACAAACACACAATCAGATGTTCTAAAACCAAGCCAAAAGAATAGCCTCCCCCCACATAGACATCGATAGGTCAGAACTAACAAGCAAAGCGTTCATCATTTCTTTTAGAGTTCTATTCTTTCTTTCTACTATGCCATTAGATTCTGGTGAATATGATGGAGTTATCTCATGTATTATGTCATGTTGTTCATAAAACTCATTAAAATAATTCGTATTTACCACCTCTATCCGTTCTTAACCTCTTGATTTTCTTGCCAAGTTGGTTTTTTACTTCATTTTTATACTTAATAAACGTTTCAAAGGCATCATCCTTGGTTCTTAGCAAATACAACTTAGTGTATTTACAACATTCATCCACAAAGATTATGTAAAATCTTTTACAACCTCTTGTCATTCTTTGTTTTAGATCTCCCAAGTCACTATGAGCAAGTTCAAACAACTCACTTTGTCTTGATACTTGTTTGGATGGTTTCTTGGTTATTTTAGTTTACACACAAATTTCACTTTGATCCAAAATTGTGTTATCCAACTTGTTAACTAGTCTCATTTCTTCCATTTTCAAGATATATGGTACATTCACATGTCTAAATCTACCATGTCAAATAATGAGAGAATCAACTAAGTAAGTAAAAGGTGAACTTCCTTCATTATTATTTGTAACTACATAGATATACAAGCTATCACTAAGATAACCTTTTCCAACATATAACTCATTTTTGAACAAGGTAGCTATGTTATTATCAAAGGTTACTTTCACACTGACATTATTAAGGAGATGAAGCCAAGCAATGTTTAATGGCGGGTACAAAGAGTGCATCAGATAACATAAAGGTTTTTCTGGATGTCATCTTCAATGACACATTTCCTTTACCTAGTACCAGAACTTTGCTTGAATCTCCTAGGTAAACATAGTCTTTCTCATCCTCCATGGGAGCAAACTCGGAGAAAATCTCCCTCTTAGTACAAATGTGTTTTGTGGCACCAGAGTCCACAATCCAACCCTTTGTTTCCTTCACCAAAAAACATCCAGATACCACCGCCACTATAACATCATCTTGGTGTTCCACCACATTTGCACTAGCCTTGGATGATGGTCCTTCTCCACCTCTTCCTCATTGGTTGTTCCTCTTAAATCCTCAACTTGAAGCAAAATGACCTATTTTACCACAAATAAAACAAGCACATTTCTTCTCTTGAGGAGGTGAGTTAGTATCATGCTTCTTAAATTGAGGCTTAAAAGATTTAAAGTTATGATTCTTATGACTATGAGATGAATGCTTAGAATGCACATTTCTAACAACATTAGCTTTAGCATGCATCTCCTTAGCATTTTGCTCATTAGTCATACTATTTTTTTTATCTTTAATTTTAATATGCACAATTATTTCTTGCAAAATCATGACATTTTTTTTGTATAAAATTCAATTTATAATCCTTCGAAGAATCCAATAATTTATCAACAAGAATTTGAGAGACAAACCTTTCGAGTTGAATGTCTTCTTCATTTGCAAGATCATCTACAAGCTTAGTAAACTCATTAATTTGTGAGGTAACACTCTTATCATCAATCATTTAGAATGCATTAAAATTATGCACAAGAATCTTCTTACTACCTTCTTCGTCATAAATATATTTTTGAACCAATACATTCCCAATATCATTAACGTGAGCCTAACGACAATAAATATCATATAAATCATTTGATAAAGTTCTAAAAATTACGTGCCTTCATAATTTATTCGTCATTTCTCAATCCTTCAAAGCTTGTTGGTAATTTTTGGAGTCTTCCTTTGGTTTGGGTTTAACCAAAACAAAATTAACTTTACTAAAATCAAGTACCTCCAAAATTCGATTTTGCCATCCCCTAAAATTATTTCCATCAAATGGTTCCACCTTTGAGGCATTGGGAATGACTTTGGTAGCAACTAGAATACTAGTATCCATGATAAACCATTAAGATTATTGGAGATATAAATTTGGGTACTAGTATTTTGGCTACTGAAAAATACCAAAAAGGAAGAACAAAGAACAAACAAGAGAATTCAACAAGAACAGAGGAAGGATTAAAATGAGTATTCCACGAATCGTGCTAGGCACTGTCCTTAAGCGTTTGTCTCTACCTTACCCGGTGCAATGCTCCGTGGAATGACCTTGACGGGAAACCCTTCAAGGGGTCTCCTCAAGAATTCATTCACATGATGATCTTGGTACTCTAAGTAGCAACACATCTCGTTCCAACACCAGAAAACGCAATAGAAAATGCAGGGGAGCTCTCTAGTACGTGCACAATAGTAAAAGGAGAAGAGGAAGAAGATGAATAGTAAAGAGAGCAAAAGGTGCGTGAGAAGTAAGCCAAGTAATCAAATTAATGTGTGTATTGGGTTCTAGTGGTAGAACAAATAAATATATCTAGGTAACTTATTGAGATATTTAGTCTCAAAGTAGGCTGACAAAAGATAAGTCCAAGGTAAAATTGGATCAAGCCCACATGCGCATGGACACGATGATCCTAGTACCCTAAAAGTATACCACGAATCATGCTAGACATTGTCCTTAAAGGTTTATATTTGCCTTACCTAGAGCAATGTTTCGTAGAATGGCCTTGACGAGTAACCCTTTAGGATTAGATGTAAGTCTCCTCAAGAACTCGTTCACACGATGATCCTAGTACTCTGAGTAGCAACATCTCCCCTTCCAACATCAGAAAACGCAATAGAAAATGCAAGAGAGCTTTCTAGTACATGCACAGTAACAAAAGGAGAAGAGGAAGAAGATGAACAGTAATGAGAGCAAAATGTGTGTGAGAAGTAAGCTAAGTAATCAGATTAGTGTGCATATTAAGTTCTGGTGGTGGAGCAAATAAATTGACCAAGATAGCTTATTAAGATATTTTGGTTTCAAAATAGGCTGGCAAAAAAAGAAGCCCAAGGTAAAATAAGATCAAGCCCACACACGTAAAGACATGATGCGCCAAGGCGGGGCGCTCATGTGTTCATTGAGGTAATACACAAAGTCTACTCATCTACCTCAATACCATAAGATATTTACTCAAGAACATAATTCATATATAAAGACTTAATCTTATGTAAAATATATACAAAGACATTCTAAATTTGAAACATTCTCAAGACCCAAGTCTAACACATACCACACAATTTCTAATGTGAATTATCAGATATACAAGCCTAAGAATTGAATATGATTACTTATTGATCTTTTCTCTTCATTTCCTGGAAATCATCAGATTTGAAACAATATATATTTTCTGGTCATCTCGTGCAATGTATGTTCTTGTCAAGGTTTAATTTTCAGCTGTTTTGTATCTTTGATATAAAAGGAAAACATGAAGTTTCTTGACGTTGCCATTTTACAGACATTATCCGTTTGGATTTATTGGGATTTTATATTTTGACATGTTAGAGATTTAGTTATTATTATTATTTTTAATAAAGGGATTACAGTTTCCTATGAAATTGAGGTTTCGATTTATTTCTTTATTTATTTTGAGATATCAATTATTTAGTTATGATATGGTTGTCCTAAACAAATAAGGAATACATGGGAGAAGCTGTTAAAGTTTTCTATGATGGGATCTAGTGTAGATTTGTAATTGTTGTTGTCAAGAGATAATTATTTAAAAGCTTAAGTTGTTCGGTGCATACGTATAAATAAGTTTTATCACTCCGCAAGCAAAAGCTCTTTCTACTTGAACCGTAGACATGCGACAGTCCTACCTTACATTATGTTGCAATTGAAATTAATAAAGAGAATAGGGGCAGTGATGATAAATCTATTGAGAATTAGTCATAGAGGTTTCGATACCTTATCAAAAATTAATTATCCTAAAAGCTTAACTTACTAGTTATAGGTTAGCAATGATTTTTATCTCTAACAACTTTCATGCTGTGACAGAGTAATATTTAACTCCGTAGATTTTTTGTTGTCTTGTTCCTATCTTTATCTTTATAACCTGCATGTTGTTCTATGTCATCATGTTCAAGTTTGAATTGAAGCACAGTAGTTTCTCCTTTTGATGTGTCATTTTGAGCAATAAATTGTATGTGCACATGAACATTTGCTTGAGAACAAGTAGGTGGTTGTGCAAGGAAAGGTTTATGTATTCACCGAACGTCTTGTCCTGACAAATGTTGTGAAATATGTGCAGATAATTATGCTGTTTGTCCTACCAAATTCCTTGGGAGAATCAAATTACGTTAAGTATATTCTGCAAACAGCGATTCTAGTACAATATATTCCCAGATTATTCAGGTTTCTACCTCTGATAATTGGCCAGTCTCCAACGGGATTCATATTTGAGTCAGCCTGGGCAAATTTCTTTATAAATAGTCTCATGTTTTTGCTAGGTAGCCATGTCGTTGGCTCCTGTTGGTACCTCTTTTGTGTACAGGTGAGTTGAAATAACATTTGAAGCTTCTTTTCCAAACAATAATAAATATCTTTCTCACAAAATTTCATAATTTGTTGTAAATTCTTACCTTGCATGTAAGAGCAGGCATGCTCCCACTATTTTTTTTTTTTTTTAGTTGCACAAGCTATAAATTGCATGCTTACCCTCAAACCCTGCTATGAACAGAAGGTTAAAGGTAGAAGAAATAATACTTGATTCATTTTAATGCATCTAATTTCCTTGTGGTTGTATATAATATAATAATATGTAATGACATTTATAGGCAAGATTATGTGCTTTGTCAATATGACAGTAGTATGTGCTGAGAAATTTAATCCTTCTAATTATTATTGCATTATTTATAAGGGAAATGCTAACATACACATCTTCACATGTAGGTTCGCATTCTACACATTTTTATTTTTATTTTTAAAATCTCTTTTATCTCTTGTTATTCTACTTAACTGATAAAATTTATTTTAATAATTAATAATGCTAATAATTAAATCAATAAATGTTTATCTCTCCTAATAATTACCATTTTCATAAATCTTACTTTCTCTCAATAGTTACTAATAACTTCATAAATTTTATTAATTAAATTTTTTAAATTTATTAATTAATAATTTAATATTAGTTAAATTTTAAAAAAATCATATAAAATTACATGCCATCAGTCATACATGAATGACGTTTTTCTATTTTTTTATAAGTAAATTATTGTCTTATTAATTCTTATGTAAAGAAATAATTAGTATTATGTCTTATTATTATTTAAAATTAATAAAAAGACATTTATCTGTAATTTTTTAGAAAAAAAATAAATTAGTGTATTATTAATTTTGAGAAAAATATTAATGAGAGAGAAAATTTTATAAATATAGTAGTTATTAAGAAAGAGAAATATTTATAAAGTTGATTATTATTATTAGGATATAAAAAAGCATTTAATTTCTTAATTACTAATAATGTTAATTAATAAAATAAACATTGTCATTAAATTAGAGTAAAAGGAGATAAAAGTGGTTTTTTTTTTGTCAAATAAAAATGTGTAGAATGGTAACGTATACATGCAGTCCGATAATCAAATTCCACTATCAGAGTTATTATGCATCCTTGGATGCTTTAAAAATGAGTGGTTCAATTAGAATTAGGATTTTAGTTCAGCAAATGAAGGTTAACATTCAATTTGCTAACTTTCTCCTTTTCTCCCCTTGCCTTCTTCCAGAGGATCAATCAATGTTTGCGAGAAGCCTGCGCTGATTCTAATATTCCTGGATGCTTGAAATTTATTGATTGTGGAAATGGCGTTACTGGTAATGATCAGTCTGGCCTAACATCAGAACAGTGGAACAACAATACAAATGCCATGAATTGTTGGAATTCCCCTTCCAATGGTACTTTTAATTTTGGGATCTATAACACTGCTGTACAACTTACTGTTCAGACTCCCATGGTCAACAAATATGTGTATGCTCTGTTTTGGGGATTGCAGGTATGCATTTCATTCTTTATTTTTTTCCTTAAGTAGTGTGTATATATATATATAAAATAATGAGGATCAAACGACATAGGTGTAAAATTTGATGCATCTACACCACTCAATAGCTCACCGTAAGATATGATTTTTATCAATTTAACTATTGAAATATAACTATTATTATGTTAATCTAGCATAAATTTTTGAAAACTCAAATAAAAAATTACAAATAAATTTGTGATGTATAATGGTTAACATTTCTGTTATTATTCGAAAAACATATTATATCTTAATTTTAAGACATTTTTGTGGAGTACAAAACAATATTGTATTTATGTGTAATTTTTATGAGCATGATGTGTGCACTAGAAACTTTTTAGTCTAATGGTGAATTTTGTAAAAATTTTATTCATTGTTGTAAATTGATTTTGGTGTTAAAATATTTCATGCTGAGAGAGTATCTCATATAGTCATATCATATCGAATGTTAGTTAGTAGCTGACGTATGGTAGTGATGAAAATAAAGTGACGTATAATTTTATTATACTTAAGGATGTGAGGCTAAATGAGTATGTTTGAGCTTGACAAGTTTATATTTATGTAAAAAGGGTACTTTGGTCCCTTAATTTTATTTCTTTTTTCAATTTGATCTCATAATTTTTTCTTTTGTCAATTTGGATCTTTAAGTGGAAAATTACTAATCAATGTGGTCCTCTGTCACAATTCTATCATCCCCACTCATGGAACACAATGAGGTGGCATTAACAGTGATTACTTAGCTTTGACATTGCTGTTAAGTGGCTTTGTTGGATAAAGAGAGGTAGACACGACATCGTTTAGGATTGGTGATACTTTTATTTAGTCATTTACTCATCTAAACAAACCCTAATCTCTCATACCCTATTAACTCCAAAACTAAAACCCAATAAATTAAAAAATAGAAGCAAATTAGGGGTGAGAGTGACACCATATACAAGCAGAGATTAAGAGAATGATGGCTCTAGTGGGCAGTGCATGTGGAGCTTGGGTGGTCCTTGGTGGCTTAGCAAATGGCAGTTGACGGTGGTGCATATGTGACGAATAGAGAGGTCTAAGCGGTAATAAGTGAAGAAGAAGGTGACTTGTATAGAGGAAGTGACGTCGTGACAGTGGATCTTGGTGACTATGTAGTGGTTTTCACAGGAATTGATGGTGGCTTAATGAAGAGTTTAACAGTGGCTATGTTCCCAAAAAGCTCTAGCAGTGGGAGCTATGGCTAGGCGGTGAGTGGAGCTTGTGGGTGATTCAAGTTCACTAGTGGGGGGCTTCGTTTAGGTTGGGATGGTTAGAGGCAAACGCAACAGTGGACTAGGGTGACGGTAGTAGTGGTTCTGACAGTGCAGGGGGAAGCTGGTGTTAGGGTTTGTTTAGATGAGTAATGGCATAAAAGGGTATTTTGGTCCTTTAACTATTTTTTTTGTTTTCATTTTGGTTCATTAATGGTCACATCAGAGCCAAATCATCACTGTTGGTGCTAAGTCATAACTTCCATTAGTCGAGGTGATGGAATCGTGATAGATGACCATATTGATTGACAATTCTCCATTTAAGAGACCAAATTGAAAAAAAAAGAAAAAGTTTAGGACCAAATTGAAAAAGAAATAAAGTTAAGAGACCAACACACCTTTTTTGCCTTATATTTATTTATGTTTTTAAATAATCAAATATATTCAAAACAGATTTTTTTTTGGGACTTTGGTCATTGTTGAAAAATTACAGAGAAAATATAGTTTGGAATTGTGTGTATGTATGATATATATATATATATATATATATATATATATATATATATATATATATATATATATAGAGAGAGAGAGAGAGAGAGAGAGAGAGAGAGAGAGAGAGAGAGAATATGAAAAGGATTTAACTTTAGGATGAAACTATTTATAGTACACTAGTGGAAAGAGTATAAAATAGTATGTATCAAATTTAGGCCGTAATCAGCACATAAGCTAAACTTACCTCTTATCTAGTCTGGCAAGCCTAACAATATAATACTAAAAGAAAAAAAACTTAAAAGCTTAGCATGAAGTCGACAAAAATCTTGCACAGTCTCCATTAAAACTGAAACAAACCAAATATTTACATTCAACTTGAACAATAATGCATAACCAAAACCATCATCAAACATGAACATCTCTCTCAAACATCAGTCATAAGTACAAACATAGTCAACTATATATAAAAATGGACATATCAAGACTCTATATCATATACACATTCGAAAAGAAATACAATCTTATCCCTTATAGCTACAACACGACACTAGCCACCAATAACAATGGAAGCCTACCAAAAAGACAGTCACTCCTAGGTAGAAAAGCAAAAGTCAAGAACCTGCTACTCAACACGAATTTGAAGGAAAATGAATATGATGAGTCATACAGACTTAGTAAGGGCATAATAAACGAAGTAAACATGAAGGAGAAACAAGTAATAGCTCGAATATTTAAACTTAAAAAATGCTCAGAATATGCTAATTGAAGGGATAAAGTTATAAATGAAACCAATTTGTCAAGTGTAGTCAAGAATAAGAAACACTAGTTAGTTATAAATAAAATAATCCATGTAGGTTACACCTGAAAGAACTATATATATAAGTTAGGGAGTCAAGTCCATCCAATAAGTTATATATCATACTAATCTAGTAATCTCAAGTCAGGGATCTCATGACTAGGGTTTACTCACCCTACAATTGTCTTAAGCCAAGGGCTTTGCCTCGCCCTGACGCAATTTTGTGGCTAATATTCACTCACCTTACAACCATGTAAATGAGCTAAGGTTCCTCTCACATAATAACTTAACTAAATCTACTATATGTACATAGGCTGTTACATCACTTCACTGATGGCAAACGATACTATTATATCTCTTTACTAATGGTGAGTGTTGTTGTAGAATAGAATTCATCATAGATATTTGAAATAAAATATATAGTCTACTTAAAACATGGTAATCAAATTCAATCCATTAAAATTAGAAATTTCTCAATTACCAAAATAATATTCAAAACCATCATAATTTGATTCTCATGATGAATTGCAATTCACAAAAATCATGTAATCAATAAAACCATAGCTCTAAAGCGTGATCAATGCCATTGTAAAAGATTTAGAAAATGTCTAAAATAACAACTCTTGAATCCAAATTCATAAAAATGAAAAAAAATAAAATAAAGTAATAATTTCATATTGGTAATGAAAGTTGTAATTTAACCATTGTCACTTAAATAAGATTTGTTTTGAAGAGAAAATTCATATGCTTGAAAGACATTGTTTTCCCATTAAAAAAACCACCACGTAAATTATCCACTTACAGCTACAAAGAACTAACTTAACCACTTCCAACGATTCTAGGAGAAGTAAGTGGTGTAGTATCCAATGAATCTAGACATAAACAAATATTTTGACAAGTCAAGATAGATAAAACAGAAACCTACATTTAGGGACAAATCCAAAAATTAACTAATGAGGGGGGTTAAAATTATAAAAGGCAAAAATCAAAATATTTAAACAAAAAACCCTACTATATACAAGTACAACAATTCTAAACAATCACAAAATTAACTTTTGTCTTCAACTTATGCGGCTTCTTGCTCCAACATCCAAAACATCAAAGTTGAGTTATCACTTTCCCTAATTACCTCCAAAGAAATGAGAAGAATATTGAAACATCAATGAAAATGCCTTTAACGTTATTGTGACAACATATTGATGAAGTTATTTTTTTTCTTGCTAGATACATATTGGAGAAGGTGAAACTTCTTTTTGTCCCTAACTTTAAAACTTAGTACACTTTTTTCTTAGATAAAAAATCACTTTCAATAATTGGATCAACCCCACAAGTAAGCAAGCCCAATAACTCCTTTTGGATTGTTTTAGTTACTCACTACATGAGCCAATATAAAGTAAACACAGGGACTTTTTTGTTTTTTTAACATGTTAATACTACATGTACAATGAAAAATTATATAAAAGCTGGGGGACAACAGTGTCTGCTTGTCCTCCTATAGATCTGTCCCTGCCTACATTAAGACCACAACCTCAAAGAAAAACATTTCCTTTAGATATCACAAGTGAACTTGCTAAAATTTATAAGTTTTGCCAAGAAATAGGGGATTCATACTCTCAACCTAACCACATGACCTCTAACTATCCTTTAGAAATTATCCTCAACTCTTAACTTATTGTCGTTCCTTTATAATATAGGTCTACCCACTAGATATTATGAATTTAAAACATAAACTCCATGAATAAATAAAATAACTAAACCACAATCAAAATCTTTAAGTAATAACGCTTTAGAAAATATATTTGAGGATAAACTAATAATAGGTAAAGAGATTAAATAAAATCTTTAATTATATGGTTTATGATTTTAAAGAAAATCATGTGAAAAACCTTGGTTTGGCTTCGCTATTTCTACTTAGTAGAATCCAAACTCCTAAATCCCTAGATTTATACTTATGGCTCCAAAATACACCAATCCACTATGTTGAGATAGCAAGGCTTGTGAGATTCCATTGTCATTTAGTACTAAAGTAATAAGAATTAAAGAGTAAAAACTTACATCAAGCTATTAATAAGTGAATGCAAGCAAGAATGGAGAGGAAATGAGAAGAATTTCTTTAGCCTCCAACGGAGCTACCCACAACATAGCCTGAGGAGACTCTCTCTTTTGATTTAGAGGTGTTAAAACGGGTCGGTCCACACTACGGACCAAGTAAATCTCGGGTTGAGCCAAAGTTTTTGGGGCCTAATGCTGGCCACAGGTTGGGCGGGTCAACCTGTGGTTTTTGAATGGTTTTCAGTATCTAGCACACCCTTCAAGCAAAGCCCTTTGGGCTTAAAGCATAACAAAGCACATGCCCACTTTATATTTTGCGAAACTATAATTTAATTAGAATGGAAAAGACAAGGCATGAACTCCTCGCCAGTTGATCATAGGAGCTCTTTTACCAAGTCAATTGTCAAGGCCCAACTTGTATCATCACTCCTAAAAACTAAAGCTGTAAGGTAAATTCCCATGAATGGTTTGACATCTCTAACAATTATACCCTGTGTGATCTTTATACAGCAAATCAGTACCTTCTGTAATAATCTAGTCCTTAGTCTTTTTTTGTGGGAAGGCCTCTTCGCTATTGTCAGCATTTTATTGGGACTCTTGCTTTTTGCGCTTCTCATTGGAAATATACAGAACTTTCTTCAGGGTATTGGACGAAGGTAGAACTTACCTATATCTAATGTTGCAAGTTTTAAAGTAAACTTTGATGGTCAAGTTCTAATGTGTTTATAGTGTTGTAATACACTTGATATATTCTCTTCCATCCCTTTTACAGGAGGCTAGAAATGCAACTTAGACGCCGTGATGTTGAGCAATGGATGAGCCATCGACGCTTACCAGAAGATCTAAGGAGGTATAAAATTTTCTCATTCTTTTCATGAATCACATCCACATTGCCAAAAAAGTACGTGAAGACTTTTTCCTTCACAATGTACCTGTACTGTTCCGAGACACAATCATCGTTTTACATGACAAGACTAAATTAAGTTAGCAACTTCTAAAGACTTCTATTAGATTTTAAAGAGAGGCAAAGGATAATTTGGAATGTCTTCTTGCCTCTATTTGTTTCTGATTGCAAATATGTCCATGTTTCTATACGTGTGTTTATTAAATATGATTAATCACTCCGTACATTAGTAGTACACATAACTCTGCAACATATGAAAAATAACTGTTGAGAGCATCTGATTGGGCATCCTGTTGAATTAAGTTCATAGCTCTAGTAATGGTAGTGATATAGACAATATACATATATGAGTAGCTACTGATTATTCTATAATATAGCATGTCTATAGGCCTGAATGCTAAGAAAGTAGTATGTCTACTATTTATCATTTTTATTTAGGTATTGTACAAGTGATAGATAATATGTCTATCATGCAGGAGAGTACGACAGGCAGAACAGTATACTTGGACTGCAACAAGGGGGGTGAATGAAGAAATGCTTTTGGAGAATTTGCAAGAAGATCTCCAGAAAGACATAAGACGTCATCTTTTCAAATTTATTAACAAAGTATGCACTTGAATATCTGTGGCATAAATGACTAGTTATGACTACATCAATTTATCATGCTTACACTTTAGTGGATTGTAATCATGTGGTTTAGGTGTTAGGTGAACTTCAAAATCTCTGCCACTATGTTTCATTAAAAATTCTATTTTCCTTAGGTCTCCACTTGTAACCTGTTAGAATTGGATAGAGGTTTAAATATGAAAACCATTTAGAAGGCAAAGCTTTACACGTCTTCATCATGAAACTAAACAATGATATATCAAAAGGCAATGTATGTCAAACAATCCTGAAAGTTCTCTGTAATGATGATTTAATTAGATGTTTTCTTCTTCTTTTTTTTTTTGGTAAATTTGCTTTTTACTTTGCACCAATTTGTGTCCCTATTCTGAGGATTTAAAATATCTGCAGGTTCGAATTTTTACCCTGATGGATGAGCCTATCTTAGATGCCATTTGTGAAAGACTAAGACAAAAGACATACATCAAAGGAAGTAGAATTTTGCGTGAAGGTGGTCTAGTAGAGAGGATGATCTTTGTTGTGCGTGGTAAATTGGAGAGCATTGGACAAGATGGAGCTAGAGTTCCCTTATCTGAAGGGGATGCTTGTGGTGAAGAACTTCTGACATGGTATCTTGAAAATTCTTCAGTCAGCACAGGTATAGCAATACTTGATGCAATGACAAGATGCCTGTTAAATATTTTAAAGTAGAGGTCAGCTGGTGTTGTGATAAACATAAATTAGAAACTTGGCCTCTATACATTAAGAAACAGCATGGTTCATCAATATGATTTCTCCTGCAGATGGTAGAAAAGTAAGGCTTCCAGGACAGAGGTTGCTTAGCAATAGGACAGTAAGCTGCTTAACAAATGTGGAGGCATTGTCACTCCGAGCTGCAGACCTTGAAGAAGTCACAATCCTTTTCACAAGATTCTTGCGCAGTCCACGTGTTCAAGGAGCCCTAAGGTCATTCCCTTGTCTTGTTGTATCTGGATTTATGGTTTAGCATAATCTTCTCGACCATTTTGTGACTTACAAAAATGAAAATTTACTAACCAGTAATGATACTCGCACAGACTCTATCCTCAAAACCCCCCCTCACAGATATCACCTTGGTCCCACAATAACTTTTCTTTTTTTGATTAGTCTTAGTCCATATGAGATGAGTCCACCTTACAGTCAATAAGGGGTTTGTGAAGATAAATTTTGCACAAATATCATTACGGTTAACTATATGTCTTTAATGTAGAGTGATGTTCCATTATTTATGCGTCTTGTCTACTTTGCTTAGATCCCAGTGGTTCATTGTCATTAAAGCCCATCCATTATTATCATATTGCATATTTGAAAATGAAAATGAATGGTTGAGATTTGATACAAAACCTGGGATTCAAATCCATCTTTCAACTCCCAAAAGCAAAAAGAGAGAAAGGAAGAAATGCCCTTAATATATATGTCATAAGTGACAACAAGCAAGTTTGTGGTTTTCACTCGTAGAAAGTCCAATTTCTGTTTTCAAATCCATAGCTGACATAATCATTTGATAATTCTGTTATTTTAGGTATGAATCACCTTATTGGAGATCCCATGCAGCAACCTTCATTCAAGTTGCATGGAGTTACAGGAAGAAACGTCTAAGTCGTGCTAATTCCTCAGTCTCAGACTCAGTATCAGATTAAACATTGTGGTCTTGGGTTGTACTGTAATATATTAAGTATCTGGTTAGGTACAGTTTGTATAATATCCAACAAAATATCTTGTTACCACATACAAAGGTGTTTTGTAATTATATAATAAAGGGCAAATGACTTTCACCTCCTCATAGATTTAATGTAGGGTAAAAAGAAAAGGAAGGGAAGTTATTTCTCCTTGTTCATATGTTTAAAAAAAAAATGAGAGCGATTCTTTTCCTTTATTTAGGAGATAAAAATAAAATAGGAGAATGGACAAGTTATAGTGTTAGATTTACAATATAACCCTTAATGTTTATCATATTCATATAACACATTCAAAGGGTACATATATAATTTAATGTTATGCAATTAAAAAAGAATCATTTTCTCATCTACCCTCAATTTAAGAAAAAAAAGATATTTGGGTTTCAAGAGAGAAGGGAGGGGAACACTTCCCTCTCATTCTCCTTCTCTCCAATAAAAATCATTCAAACAATGGTAAAGACAATTTTTTCCTTTGCTTCCCCCTCCTCTCCCACATTCATGTCGGAGAAAAAACTGCAAAACTAGAAAATTGATACAAAATCTTGAAGGCATGATTATCACTTTTTTTTAGCTTTAATTCGCCTCTACCAACCCTCAAAATTATATGCAAATATATACTGATGAATTTCCTGTAGGATAAAATAAAAAGCAATTGATGTGTTTTAGGTAATTTGAACCACACTTGAATGTCAAGTGCACCCTAATAAGACCCCAATAATTGCCCTTATGCAATGGTTTACGTGGTATATGACATAGTTTTACTTCCTCTCATTCTCAAGTGTTCCCCTTATGCCAATATAGTGTTAGATTTACAATATAACCCTTATAGTGTTCATCTTATAACACATTCAAAAGGTACATATGTAATTTAATGTTATGCAATTAAAAAAAGAATCATTTCCTCCTCTACCCTCAAATTAAGAAAAAAAAGATATTTGAGTTTCAAGAGAGAAGGAAGGGGACACTTCCCTCTCATTCTCCTTCTCTTCAATAAAAATCATCCAAACAATAGTAAAGGCAATTTTTTCCTTTCCTTCCCCCTTCTCTCCCACATTCATGTCGGAGAAAAAATTGCAAAACTAGAAAATTGCACAAAATCTTGAAAGTATGATTAGCACTTTCTTTTAGGTTTAATTCGCCTTTACGAACCCTCAAAATTATATGCAAATAGATACTGATGAATTTCTTGTGGGATAAAATAAAAAACAATTGATGTGTTTTAGGTAATTTGAACCACACTTGAATGTCAAGTGCGCCCTAATAAGGTCCCAATAATTGCCCTTATGCAATGGTTTAGGTAGTATATGACATAGTTTTACTTCCTCTCATTCTCAAGTGTTCCCCTTATGTCAATATAGTGTTAGATTTACAATATAACCCTTATAGTGTTCATCTTATAACACATTCAAAATGTACATATGTAATTTAATGTTATGCAATTAAAAAAAGAATCATTTCTTCCTCTTTACCCTCAATTTAAGAAAAAAAAAGATATTTGAGTTTTAAGAGAGAACGAAGAGGAACACTTCCCTCTCATTCTCCTTCTCTTCAATAAAAATAATCTAAACAATGGTAAAGGCAATTGTTTCCTTTCCTTCCCCTTCCTCTCCCACATTCATGTTGGAGAAAAAATTGCAAAACTAGAAAACTGCACAAAATCTTGAAGGCATGATTATCACTTTCTTTTAGGTTTAATTCACTTCTACCAGTCTCCAAAATTATATGCAAATAGATACTGATGAATTTCCTATAGAATAAAATAAAAAACAGATAATTTGAACCACACTTGAATATCAAGTGCACCTTAATTGCCCTTATGCAATGGTTTCCGTGGTATATGAGATAGTTTTACTTCATTATAATATATTGTACTGTGTGACTTTTCATATATAAAACTTTTGCTTTTTCAATACTTATGGGACTTTTACTTTTCTCAATGCTTGAGCAATTAACGTGAAAATTTTACTTTTTATTATTTTGAAAATGAAATGTGTGGTCACAATTTGAGCAACTTGTATGGCTCAAATTTAGTCATACTTATGGCTAAAATTATGCCACTTGGCATCTCCAAAGACCACATGTTTGGTCTTCATTCTCTTATAAATATCCTTCCCTTCTCATTTACAAGACACAAAAAATTCTCTACTTTTCTAGTCTTTATTTCTTTTGTATCACAAGAAAGGAAAGTTCTTATAAAATAGAGAGGTTCCGAGAGAGATTTTAGAGAGTGAATCTGGGTGTAATTGAGTTATGGGTTGTGAGTGATACTATGAGTGACTCTTGTAAATTTTTCGATCACATAGTAAAAATTTTCTCATTGCTCTTTGGTCGTGGACGTAGACAAATTGTC
The DNA here is from genome assembly GCA_029884605.1 of Ormosia emarginata. NCBI lineage: Eukaryota > Viridiplantae > Streptophyta > Magnoliopsida > Fabales > Fabaceae > Ormosia > Ormosia emarginata. Next base: position 16,142,719 of record JAQQTP010000072.1, read on the forward strand.
GAACCATGTTAAATCTCAGTGTTCTTGACTGTGCTCGTTCTCTATTATTTTTCTAAATGGGTCTCACGCTTAAACAAACTGGTATCAGAGCTCTCAGAGCTCTTGGTTACTGAAGTGCTGGATTCGTAAGAAAATTTTTAGTATGCTCTGTGGTTGCAACATAATTTGATCTTCCATATCAGAAAAGAATCATTCTTGTTGCTAGAAATAAAGTGTGGTAGTGTGAATGTGCATGATGCGTGCGGATGTAGCAATTAAAATTAAGATAAAAATCAGTTGTCAGGCCCACCAGAAAATAAAAACCTTACAACTAGTTGTAGTTAGTAAGGGTCGATCCACAGAGAACCAATTCAATTAACACTATTAAACAATTCCCAATTTAGACTCGATTAACAATAAACAAGTAAAAAGGGGGTTTTGGAGTTTTGATGAACAATGAACGACTTCAAAGATAACAATAAACAAACTGAAATCAACAATATAAGAAAATTGGTTAAGAGATTGAATCCACCACTAGATTTATATGATAATGTAAATCCACATATCCTTTTTATTCCAACATGCTCAATTATGTTTTTATGCAATTGTGAGAGTAAATCTCTGTTTTCTTACGTGTTGGTCAATTTAGCAACCACTCAAATCAACTCCTAATCACCGATTAGTCATAAAGCAACCGCTCTTACAACTATCCAACAATTGCATTAAGATTTAGAAAACCAATTACACTAAGGTCTAATCACACATGAGAGGGATTAAATTACTTAGAACATATATTTCTCTAGATCTAATACCGCAAAAAGAATCACAACCGCGCATAATAAACCCAGATCTACCACTTTTATAAGCGGCAAATAGCACAAAGATAATTATACCCACATGAACATCATACATCCCACTAGATCTACTACCGCAACACGCGCATAATAAACCTAGATCTACTACTTTGAAAGTAGGAACAAGTACAAAAAACCTTCATACCAACAATAGATTCGAGAAATATATGAATAAAAACATAAGCGTGTTGAAATAATCAAATATGCAAAGTTTACAACATTAATACTAGCGGTTTCATCACCCCTTAACCAATGGAGGTTTAGTTACACATAGCTAGAAAGAAATCACAAGAAAAACTATGAAGAAACAAGAAGAAACTATGAAGAAACAAGAAACTAAGAGAGAAAATGAAGGAGAGTTACATCTTGTTCATGATAAATGGTGCCTTTTATAGAAGTCTAAGGTAACAAAATGACAAAGGGAAGTGGGTGAATGGGTGGGTGAGTGAGTGGAGTGTTTGAGTGGATGGATTAGTGGGTTGGTTTAGTGGATTGGTTTAGTGGATGAGTGAGTGGAATGGTTGAGTGGTTGAATTAGTGAAAAATGCCAAAGGACTTTTGGTGAGTGAGAAATTATGGACATGAATGGGTGAGTGGATGGATGAGTGGATGGATTAGTGGATGAGTGGGTGGAGTGGTTAAGTGGTTGGATTAGTGTATGAGTGGATGAATGGGTGAGTTAGTGGATAAGTGGATGAGTGGATTAGTGGATGGATGAGTGGGTGGTTGAGGACGAAAATTTCGTGTCTGACTTGGAAGCCAAAAACGACCCACTATACTTCAGAACCACGAAAAGTGTTCTTCATTAAAGTTGTAGATCCTTGTCTTGGCTATAAAATGGATAGCTGGTTCGTCCAATTTGGCTTCCTTAAGCCCAAGATATGTCCCAAATACCGTAGGTTGCTCAAACCCAACTTCAGCACCTCTGTTCCGACTTGCAAGCTCAAAATGGCCTACTAGACTTCTTTTTCTGAAAATGTGTTCTTCATGAAAGTTGTTTATTTGGATCTTGACTATCCACTGTCCAAATTTCAGCCCATCTCCATTATTACATCTTGAGATATGATTTTATGAGTGCACACTGTTCAGATTCTACTGACAGAACCCGTATTCTGACTTCCATGTAAACTTAGGTCCCTTAGACATCTGAATCGGACTTCGAGCTCTTCATAAAAGTTGTAGAGCTTCCTCTTAGCTTTCCTACAAGATAAAATTCATGATTTTCAGATATCAGGAACTCAAGTTATGACCAAAATACAGAAACAGTGTAAAATCTCAATAATGCTGAAAATATTCAATTAGGACCAATTTGAGCTCAAACTCACAAAATCATGTCAAACTCAATCAATTAAGAATATGGAGAGTGTAAATGACTAAATATAATGGTTTCTTAATGAATAAAATATGTGTTTATCAGTGCATATCTAGGAAAGTTCTGGCTAAGGAAAGACTTGGTATTTAAGTGTATTATAGACACCACCTCTCTTTCCTGGGAACTTACCTAGTGTACTGTTCACAGACTACAGTCACTGTTTCAGTATATGGTACTATTCAGCTATACGATACTATTCACATATATAGTTACTTTTCACGTGTATAGTCATCATGACGAGTGCTAAATTTGATTTGGAGAAATTTAATGGAGAAAATGATTTCAGTATCTAACGGCTCAAAATGAAAGCTTTGTTGGTTCATCAAGGCTTGGCCAAAGCCTTGGAAGGAAGAGACAAGTTACCACAAGGTCTAATCGACATCGAGAAAAATGAGATCTTGGAAAAAGCACACAGTGTAATTTTGTTGTGCTTGGGAGATGAAGTTCTACGAGAAGTGTCAGAAGAAACTACAGTTGCTGGATTATGACTGAAACTAGAAAGCCTGTACATGACGAAGTCACTCGCTAATAGATTGTATTTGAAGAAAAGAATTTATACTCTTCAAATGCAGGAAGGAAAGCCCATGAAAGAGCACCTGGATGAATTTAACAGAGTTATTCTAGATCTAAAGAATATCGATGTTAAAATTGATGACGAAGATTAAACAATTCTTCTATTATGTTCCCTTCCAAGTTTTTACGTACACTTTATCGACACTATGATGTATGGTCGAGAAACTCTTACCTTGAAGGAATTCAACGTTGCATTACACTCGAAAGAGTTAAAGAAAAGAGTACCTTCTCAATCAAAAGGCACGTTAGATTACAAACATTTTGACTTATGGGGTCCTTCCCAAGTACCTTCTCACTGTGGTGACAGATATATGTTAACCTTCATTGATGATTATTTAAGGAAGGTTTAGATCTGCATTTTGAAACATAAAAGTAAAGTATTTGTCAAGTTCAAATAGTGGAAAACCTTGATTGAAAAACAGACAGGAAGACATATCAAGCGACTGAGAACTGACAATCGTTTAGAGTTTTGTAGTTGCAAATTTGAAAAGTTTTGCAAGGATCATGGTATTGCCAAACACCATAATGTGAGGCACACTCCATAACAGAATAGACTTGCAAAACGAATGAACAGAACTTTACTTGAAAGAACCAGATATATGCTGTCAAATGCTGGGTTACCAAAAGCATTTTGGGCTGAAGCTATTAATACAGTCTGTTACTTGATCAACAAATGTCCATCAACGGCCATTGGTTTCAAAACTCCAGAAAAAATGTGGTCAGGTACTCTTGCTAATTATGAAAATTTAAGGATATTTAGTTGTCCCGTATATGCTCATATTAAAGAAGGAAAACTCGACCCAAGAGCATTGAAATGCATTTTTCTTGGATATCCTGATGGTGTAAAAGGATATAAACTATGGTCGCCAAAGAAAATAAAATGCATTATTAGCAGGGATGTTACTTTTAATGAAGCTGAAATGCTAAAGTCTCATAAAGAGTCATCAAATGAAAACAAAGATCCTAATATCTCGAAGAAGGTGGAGCTTGAGGTGGAGTCTTCTAAAGAAACCTCGTTGGATCAAGTTCAAGAAGAAGAAGAACAAACCCCACTTGAGGATTCAGACACACAACAATTGCAGCACTATCAGTTAGCTAGAAACAGACAAATAAGAGAGATAAAACATTCTTCGAGGTATGACTATGTTGACTTGGTAGCATATGCTCTAAATGTTGCTGATAATATCAACAATTGTGAGTCTCGGTCATACCAAGAAGCTATCAATAGCAAAGAAGCTTCCCAGTGGAGTGTTGTAATGACAGAAGAAATTGAATCTCTTCATAAGAATCATACTTGGGTTCTTGTTGAAAGGCTGAAGACTCAAAAGTTTGTTGGATGCAAGTTGGTCTTTAAGAAAAATGAAGGAATCCCTGGAGTTGAAGGTACAAGATTCAAAGCGCGACTGGTGGCTAAAGGTTTACACAAAGAGAAGGTATTGATTTCAATGAAGTCTTCTCTTCCGTGGTAAAACATAGCTCTATTCGTATCCAACTTGTCATCGTAACTCAATTTGATCTAGAACTTAAGCAGCTAGATGTCAAGACAACATTCTTGCATAGAGAGTTGGAAATCCATATGAAGCAGCCCAAGGGATTTGAAGTCCAAGGGGGAAGGAGGACAATGTTTTCTTATTGAAGAAATCTTTGTATGGCCTAAAACAATCTCCTAGACAGTGGTACAAGCAGTTTGACACCTTCATACTTGGAAATGGCTACTGTAGAAGTGAGTATGATAGTTATGTCTATTACAAGAAGCTTGCAGATGAGTCATTCATCTATCTGCTCCTGTATGTTGATGACATGTTGATCGCTTGTAAGAACATGTCTGAAATAAAGAACTTGAAAGCTTAATTGAGCTAAGAGTTTGAAATAAAGGATTCAGGGGCTGCAAAGAAAATTCTGGGAATGAAGATTCACAAGGATAGAAAAGCAGGGATGCTCTTTCTATCATAAAAGAAGTACATTGAGAAGGTGCTAGAATGCTTTGGAATGCCGAACTCAAAACCTGTCAGTACTCCATTGGCAGCTTATTTCAAACTTTCGGCAACATTGTCACTGAAAACTGAGGAGGAAGTGGAGTATATGTCTCATGGTCCCTATGCTAGTGCAGTTGGTAGTATCATGTATGCTATGGTATACACTAGGCATGATATTTCACAAGCTGTGAGTGTGGTGAGCAAATATATGGGAAATCCAAGAAAAATCTATTGGCAAGCAGTGAAATGGATTTTGTATTACTTGAAGGGTACTACTGATGTCGGCTTGATTTACAAGAAATAGAATGACGCCACAAGAAGTGTTGTCGGATATGTGGATTCAGATTATGTTGGAGATTTAGACAAGAGAAGGCCCTTGACAGGTTATGTTTTCACTCTTTATAGATGTACTGTTAGCTGGAAAACAACATTGCAGTCAATCGCTGCCTTGTCAACCATCGAGGCAGAGTACATTGCAGCTACAAGAGTAGTGAAAAAAGCTATTTGGCTTCAGGGTTTGGTCGGTGAATTAGGATTGCAAGTGTCAAATACAGTAGTCTACTGTGACAGCCAAAGTGCCATACATCCGACCAAGAATCAGATGTATCATGAGCGTACCAAACACATTGACGTCAGGTTACACTTCATTCGAGATGTTATAGCACAAGGTGCTATAAAAGTTGAAAAGATCTCAACAGCAGATAATCCAGCAGACATGATCACCAAGCCAGTTCCTGAAAACAAGTTTAGGTATTGCCTGGACTTGATTAGAGTTCAGAAACTCTAAGGGATATAAAGGGGAGCCGTTCAGAAGAAAAATATTATGCATTATTTGAGCCAAGGTGGAGATTTGAAATGTGTAGTCATAATTTGAGTAAATTGTATGACTCAAATTTAGCCACACTTATGGCTAAAATTATGCCACTTGGCATCTCTAAAGACCACATGTTTGGTCTTCTTTCTCCTATAAATACCATTCCTTTCTCATTTGCAAGACACATAAAAAATTCTCTACTTCTCTAGTCTTCATTTCCTTTGTATCACAAGAAAAGAAAGTTCTTATAAAATAGAGAGGTTCTGAGAGAGATTTTAGAGAGTGAATCTAAGAGTAATTGAGTTTTGGGTTGTGAGTGATACTCTGAGTGGCTCTTGTAAATTCTTCGATCATATAGTGGAAATTTTTTCACTACTCTCTGATCGTGGACGTAGGCAAATTACCGAACCACGTTAAATCTCGATATTCTTGATTATGCTATTTCTCTATTATTTTTCTAAATAGGTCTCACGCTTAAACAGAAAATTCTCTTACAATCCAAACAATGGAAGGTAACGATGTTTGATAAAATGGTAGAAAGCTATTTTTACCCACAAGAAGCAGAATTATTGTCTTCCGAGGGCGATTTTACATTGCATCTGGAAAGGTTAGGGTGCATTCATGCACTGTGTAGAAGACCAGTTATTAGAAAGTAGGCTTAGTTATTTAATGATTTCATGTTATGTAAATTTTTATCCCATAACTATTGAATATTTCTTGTTAATCCCTCAATAAAAATTTGTAGAAACCTATTTCAACACCATCAACTTTCCAAGCAAATACCTCCATCAAAACCCAACATAATCAACATTTAGCAACCAGAACCTATGAGGCTATGACCACCTTTCCAATAAAAGAAAAATGTCTAAATCCTTGATGGGGAAGAAACCCATGACTTGGGAGTTGAAAGTATATCCAGTTTTGAAGTAAATCCCCTGTCACCATGGATGGCCCCTTGAATCTATGCTTAATCCTTAACAAACAAAATAGGCATTTCCAATTTCTTGTAAGAAAAAAAAAATGCTGAATAGGAATCAATAAATTAAAATTGAAATAGGAAGAAGAAAAGGTAGCTGATGGTGACAGAAATACCTATTTGTTATGCGATCAATAGTGCAATACATTCATTCTGCCAATGCTCTATACCATATTTGTGACAACTGCAAAAATGAAACATGTTCCACCAATAACCTTGCATTGTGTCAAGACTGTGATTGGGATGCTCACAACGACTCCATGACTTCATCACCCCATGAACACCACTAAATTGAAGGCTTTTCTAAGTGCCTTTCAAATTCTAATATTTCATCAGCACTTCGGTTTGGTTCGAAACTCAATGGTCTAGTATGAGCACAATACCATCACAATGCCACATAAACATTCATGCATGATATATGACGACAAAATGAATACAAATAACACAAAGTGGGTTGAAGATTCACAAAATTGGAACAATTGAGGGAAAGAAGTGAGATTGCAGAGAGAGAAAAGGGGGTTGAAGATGAAGTGAGGTGGAGAGAGATTGTGTGGGGGTAAATTTGTGATTAATATATTTTTTGGGACTAATTTTTTAATTTATATATTTTACATATTTACCTATTTAGCAAGGAACAAAATTTGTTCCAACATTTTCTTTTCAATTCTTTCTTCCAATCCCTTTAATTACTCTTTATTTATTACTTTTTATCTCACTTAATTGAATTAATGGACACATAAAAAATAATTAAAAGAATTAGAAAAAAGAATTAAAAAAAAGAATTAGAGTCGACTTTTATTTTTTAACAAGTTTCAAGTCATTATTTTTAGCCATTAATATATTTTAAAGCAAAATCAATAGCTCAAATTTAAGGTGCATTCATGCACCCTAACTTACAAAGTGCATGGAAGACGTGCCCGTCTTTTGAAATTGTTGGCTCCCATTTGCTTATTGTAAAGGAAATATGGCCACCAACCATTCCTTGAATTGTAAAGGAAATTTGGCCACCAACCATTCCTTGGTAAAAAATGAAGGGTGTCACATTGTCAAAGAAATTAGGCACCAACCATTGCCTAATTTCTTGCCTAATTCCACCAACCCATGGTTTTTTGAAGCCTATATAAACCCTATAGCTTTCATTTGTAAATCATCCCAAATTAGAGAGTGCTTAAGAGAAAAGCTTAAGAGAAAAAACTTGTGATAAAATTTTGTGAGAAAAATTCTTGGGTATAATTGGGTGTGGGTTGTGAGCTGTGAGTATTGTAAACATTTTGTATATTTTTCCTTTTAAGTAAAATGCTCTGCAGCAGGTCCGGAGATGTAGGCACAATTGATCGAACTCCGTTATCAAATTTGTGTGTTATTTCCACTATTATTTCGCATTCTCACTAATCTGAGTTATAGGAAATTGCATGATTGCCTAACAACTGGCATCAGAGAGCCTGGTTGTGGTGAATTCTGTTAGTTTTTTGCAAGAGTACTATTCATATGAATAGTGAATTTTACGAATAGTAATTTTGTCAGCGGTATCGATTTGTCGACAGAGGTGTTTTAATACACTGTGGTTCGCAGGAATCAACAGAAATAATCCAGAAGAAGTCAGATTCAAGTGGGAGCGATGGCTGCAGATGAAGCAAAGGTGAAAATTAAAAAGATCGAGGACATAAATTTCGAGTTCTGGAAGATGCAGATGGAAGATTATCTGTACTAGAAAAAACTTCATCAACCTCTCTCAGAAAAAAAGTCAGAAGGTATGAAGGTTGAAGACTGGACACTTCTAGACAGATAAGCTCTCGGAGTTATCTGATTGACGGTATCTCGCAATGTTGCTTTCAATATAGCAAAGGAAAAGACCACAACGGGTCTTATGGCAGCTCTCTCCAGTATGTATGAGAAGTCATCGGCCTCTGACAAAATTCACTTGATGAGGCGGTTATTCAATTTGCAGATGACAAAAGGCCCATCGATAGCTCAACATCTCAATGAACTTAATACAATCACAACCTAGTTGAGTTTAGTTGAAATTGAATTTGATGAAGAAGTACGAGCATTGATACTTTTGTCTTCTCTACCAGAAAGTTGGAATGCTACTGTCACGGCTATGAGTAGCTCATCGGGAAGCAATAAGTTGAAATTTGATGATGTTTGTGACCTGGTTCTCAGTGAAGAGATCTGACGGAGAGAGCTGGGTGAATCGTCGTCAACCTCTTCAGTTTTGTATACAGAGTTAAGAGGAAGAAATTCAACTAGAGTGAATGAACGCGACAGACTAAACTACCGAGGTAGATCAAAGGACATGAGATCCAAATCTAGGAATCTCAATAATTCTTATAGCTCAAAGACCATCGAGTGTTAGAATTATGGGAAGACCAGGCACTATAAAAATTAGTGCAAGAATGCACCGAAGGATCATAAGGCAAAGGCAGAGGCAAATGCTACTTCCACCTTAAGAGGAAATGATGCATTGATATACTTTTTGGAGAGCAAAGAAGAGTCTTGGGTGTTAGACTCTGGAGCATCGTTCCATGCTACTTCGCAGAAAGAATTCTTCAAGAGGTATGTCCTTGAAACCTTGGAAAGGTATACCTTGGTGATGATCAACCTTGTGCGATTATTAGTAAAGGTGTAGTGAAGATTAAGTTGAGTGGGTCTGTTTGGGAGTTGAAGGATATCAGGCATATTCCCGGCCTGAGAAAGAACTTAATCTCAGTAGGACAGCTGGCTAGCGAAGGCTACACTACAATCTTTCATGGTGATGATTTGAAGATTTCAAAGGGTGCAATGACAGTTGCTCGGGGCAATAAGAATAATATTCTTTACACGACAATAGGGGCACGCTACTCAACTACAATTGCAGCTGGAAACGAAAATCTCAATATGTGGCACCAGAGATTTAGCCATATAAGTGTGAAAGGGATGAAGATTATGCACTCAAAGGGGAAACTTTTAGGTCTACAGTTAGTTGAGATTGACATGTGCGAAGATTGCATTCTTGGAAAGCAGAAAAGGGTCAGCTTTCAAACAAGTGGCAGAACCCCAAAGAAGGAAAGGCTAGAGCTCATTCACTCTGATGTTTGGGGACCAACGATCGTCTCATCAATCAGTGGGAAACATTACTTCGTGACCTTCATTGATGATCACTCTCGGAAGGTATGAGTTTACTTTCTAAAGCATAAGTCTAAAGCGTTTAAGGCTTTCATGATATGGAAAGCTATGGTTGAAAATGAGATAGGTCTAAAGATCAAAAAGCTAAGAATCGACAATGGTGGTGAATATGAAGACACCAGATTTAAGAAGTTCTGCTATGAGCATAGGATCAAAATAGAGAGAACCGTGTCGAGTACGCCTTAAGACAATGGTGTAGCTGAGCGTATGAACCGAACGTTGATAGAAAGAGTTAGAAGCATTCATATACACTCAGGTTTACCAAAGCAGTTCTGAGCAGAAGCAGTCAACACAACAACTTACTTGATCAACCAAGGCCCATCGGTTCCATTGGAGTACAAAATACTAGAGGAGGTATGAAGCGGAAAATAGGTAAAACTATCACATCTAAAAATTTTCAGTTGTGTAACATATATGCATATCAATGATCAAGGCAGGAATAAGCTTGATCCCAAATCCAAAAAATGCACCCTCATTGGCTATGGCGAGGATGAATTTGGCTACTGTATTTGGGATGATGAAAACAAAAAGATGATCTGCAGTAGAGATGTAATTTTTAACGAAAGAGTGGTGTACAATGACAGGCATAAAACAGACGCCAACAACTCAAATCAGATTGAGTCAGTATTTGCTGATACAGATGTCCTAGATAGTCTCGTGACGGAACCTATTATAGTAAGTCCTCAGCCAGAGGAACTTGTTGAACAGAGCAGTGCGCAGCAGTCCAACATACCATAGTCTTCTACTTTAGCTCCTGTATTGAGAAGGTCTTCTCGGCCTCATGTGCCTAACATGAGATATATGAACTATCTATTGCTGACTGATGGAGGGGAACTGAATGCTATGATGAAGCTTGTCAGACTAGAGATATTAGCAAATGGGAGCTTGCCATGAAAGACGAGATGAAGTCTCTTATCTCTAACCAGACATGGGAACTAGCTGAGTTACCCGTGGGGAAAAAGACACTTCACAACAAATGGGTGTACCGAGTGAAAGAGGAACATGATGGTTCCAAGAAATACAAAGCTCGACTAGTTGTCAAAGGATTCCAGCAAAAGGAAGGAGTTGACTACATTGTTATTTTTGCTCCTGTTGTGAAACTCAATACTATCAGATCAGTGTTGAGTATTGTGGCTATTGAAGATCTTCATCTTGAACAGTTAGACGTGAAGACTGCATTCCTTCACGGAGACCTAGATGAATAGATATACATGTACCAGCTAGAAGGTTTTTCAGAAAAAGGAAAGAAGAACATAATGTGTAGACTTAAGAAGAGTTTGTATGGCCTGAAACAAGCCCCAAGACAGTGGTATAGAAAGTTCGATGGCTTCATGCACAAGGAAGATTTCCAGAAGTGCAACGCCGACCACTGTTGCTACTTCAAGAGATATAGGTCCAGTTATATCATTTTACTACTTTATGTTGATGATATGTCAATAACAGGATCAGATATGGATGATATTAGAAAGTTGAAGTAACAATTGTCAAAGAAGTTTGACATGAAAGACTTGGGATCGGCAAAGAAGATTCTTGGAATGCAAATCACAAGAGATAAGCAAAAAGGGATTTTGCAGTTATCTCAGGCAGAGTACATCAACCGTGTTTTGTAAAGATTCAACATGGGTGACGCCAAGCCAGTCAGCGCACCCTTGGCAAGTCACTTTCGCTTATCCAAGGATCAGTCCCCTCAGATAGAGGAAGAGAGAGATTTCATGGCTAAGGTTCCTTACACCTCAGCTATTAGGAGTTTGATGTACGTAATGGTCTGTACGAGACCAGACATTGGTCATGCAGTGAGAGTTGTTAGCAGGTTTATGTCAAATCCAAGGAAAACTCATTAGGAAGCAGTAAATTGGATTTTTAGGTATCTACAAGGCACCACAGAGAAGTGTTTGTACTTTGGTAAGGGTGAGTTAAAAGTACAAGGCTACGTAGATGCAGACTTTGGAGGTGAAGTCGATCACCGAAAAAGCACCACCGGTTATATATTCACTGTTGGAATTACAGCTGTTAGTTGGATGTCGCAATTACAAAAGATTGTTACTTTATCCACTACAAAGGCTGAGTATGTAGTAGTGACTGAAGCCAGTAAAGAGATGATATGGCTTCAAGGTTTTTTTAACTAAGTTAGGATTCAAACAAGAGAAGAATGTTCTACACAATGATAGTTAGAGTGCGACACACTTGGCAAAGAATTCAGCATTTCATTCTAGAACCAAGCATATTGGACTTCGTTATCACTTCATCAGATCTTTGTTGGAAGATGAGGTGTTAATGTTGAAGAAGATCCAAGGAAGTAAGAATTCAGCAGATATGTTGACAAAGACGGTGACTATCGACAAACTGAAGTTGTGTCAACTTCAGCTGGCCTACAAGAGTAACAAGACTAGAAAGATCTGTTGCATAGATTAAGGTGTGAAGACAGATTGAAATCAGTCTTCAAGTGGGAGATTGTAAAGGAAATTTGGCCACCAACCATTCCTTGGTAAAAAATGAAGGGTGCCAAATTGTCAAAGAAATTAGGCACCAACCATTGCCTAATTTCTTGCCTAATTCCACCAACCCATGGTGTGGAAATAGGTTTGCCCTAATGGTTTAATATGTTAAGTTTTAATGATGACAAATACAAGATAAAAAGAATGATGCTTATGCTTGATAGATGTGCTTTATAGATGACAAATGCATCACAAAAGAATATTAATCATGTTACATATATGTGTTTAAAAGAGATATATTGGATCATGCATGATTATGTACTTTATTTAGTTATATTTCACTTAATAATCATGTAATGAGATATATGCAACATTCTTATATGCATGTTAGACTAACTAGAGTTATACATTTATGAATCATGCATATTAAGATATTAAGTTATGAATTTAGACTAACTATGCTTGTTTTAAGTGACCAATACTTTATAAGATAGTCCTAGTACTAAGAGTGAGCATTGCAACAAGAAAGCAAAAAATCACAACTATGCTCAACTCAAGAAGAATAAGAATGATAAAGATGTTGCAAGCAATTTACAAGATTTGAAGAGAAAAAATTTGTGAAAGCTTAGATTACATCAAGAAGCCTAAGGACTAGAATTAATATATTTTCCTTTTAGATTTTCTCCTATGTAAAGATAGAGGTTTTATAAGAAAAGAGCTCAAATATATTTTCAAGTCTTTAAAAATGGTTCTTACATGTTTAAATGTCTAACAAACTGTTTTTGGAAAGTTAATCTTGGTGGTAGTTCACACCTTTGAAAACTAGCCAAGTTTGTATTTTGTAAAATTGACATTTGGTTACTATTTTGATCATAACTTTCAAACTATTTTGAGTTTTATTGTGAAACTTATTGCATATGAAAATAGACTTAAATATCTTTCCAATGAGTGGTCATTTGCTTTAAACGGATAAGAAATGAAGAATGTATGACCATTTAAATTCAGTTTTCAAAAACAACCAAGTTTGAGTTTTGAAAATCTGACCTTTAATTACTCTTTTGATCATATTTTTCAAAATACTCTGAATTTTGTTCTGAAATATTTCATTTGAAAATAGACTCAAAGATTTTTCCAATGAGTAGTCATTCGCTTTAATCGGATAAGAAATGAAGAAGTTATGACATTTTAAAGTCAGCTTTCAAAATTAGAAATTCTGTAATCGATTACACAAGTTCTGTAATTGATTACAACGTTGACAGAAGCCATGTAATCGATTACGAGAAGTGTGTAATCAATTACCAAGTGCCCAGAAATCATATTTGATCCTTAGTTCATATTTAAACACTACCACCAATTATTTTATCACTTAGGCTCTATATATAAGTATTATGTGAAGCTTATACACCTCTTGAACACTTGATTTGATCCTTAAATCACCAAAATCATATTTTGAGCTCTTTATTACAAAATCCTTCTATTCCTTTGTTCTTCAATTTATATTATCCACTCTTGAGAGAGTTTTCTATCATCCATACTTTGTTCTTCAAGTTGTATATCTACTCTTGTGAGAGTTTCTATTGTTTCTATTCACCTTGAAATCATTGTAAGAGTGTGAGGTATCTCTCAAGAGAGAAAAGAGTGAGGTATCCCTTGTAGTGAGACTCAAACACAAAGGGTGAGGTATCCCAAAGGTGTTGTGAGTGCTCTTGATTATAAAGGTCATCAAGCACCTGTGAAGCTTGAAGAATTGGAGGCTCTAGCACAAGGGTGAGGTATCCCAAGGTGTGAGGAGTACTCTTATTTGTACAAAGATTTTCCTAGCACCCGTGAAGTCTAAGAGATAGTGAAGAAAATCTCAAGTTAAGCTTGAGGACTGGATGTAGGCCACAAGTGGTTGGTGGGTGAACCACGATAAATTCTTGAGTTTGATTCTCTCTTCCCTGCACTCTTTAATTTCAGTATTTAGTGTAGTATATTTATCTTTTACATATCTTGTCATCTTGGTGATTTGATTCTATGAACTTGATATCTAGATTATTTACTTAATTCATTATATATCCCAAGTTGTATTTGAGTAATCTATAATAATTGTACCTTTGTTGTGCATGTTCCGCTGTATTTATTACTTGAGTAATTCAAAATGCTTAATTTCTCAAAGTTACATTAAAATTTATAATCACCCAATTCACCCCCCTCTTGGGTGATGGTTTCCATGGCTAACACATGATTTTTTGAAGCCTATATAAACCCCTTAGCTCTCATTTGTAAATCATCCCAAATTAGAGAGAGCTTAAGAGAAAAAGCTTGTGATAGAATTTTGTGAGGAAAATTCTTGGGTATAATTAGGTGTGGGTTATGAGTTGTGAGTGTTGTAATCACTTTGTATATTTTTCCTTTTAAGTAAAACGATCTGCAGCAGGTTTGGAGACGTAGACACTATTAACCGAACTCTGTTATCAAATTTGTGTGTTATTTTCGCTGTTATTTTGTATTCTCACTAATCTGAGTTATAGGAAATTACATGATTGCCAAACACTTGCCTTATCAAAACACTCATAAAAAAGAAGCCATATACTTATTCCCAAAAAATCAATTGTCTAACCCTTTATTGATATTGCTCTTAAGGACACGACCATTCTTTTGAGGTTGGCATCGAAAGATTGAAGAAGAAGGGATTAGAGTTTTTGAGGTAGCAATAACAATGGTGGTGGTGTTGGATTTGATGGGTCTTGGCTTTCTAGTTTCTATTGACCAACCAGTTGTAGCCTTTTTTTAAAAAAAAACATTAACAAGTAATAATGTATTTTTATTGTCGTGAGCCACTTTCTCTCGTGTGCATTACACATGTTGCACTAGCCATTTGTTTTCTTAATTAATGGAAAGTTAGAAATAAGGTAGGCATGCATAACATATGGAGCGAGGTCCTAATCATTTTCTAAAATAGAGAGGTACCACGTGTAAATACACTAAACCTTTGGGGAAGTTGAATTTAACAATGATCTGGTAGAGAAGATGATTTTTGTTGTGCATGGAAAATTGGAGAGCATTGGTGAAGATGGGATTGTTCCTTTATCTGAAAGGGATACTTGTGGTAAAGAACTTTTGACATGGTGTCTTGAGCATCCTTCAGTAAACAAAGGCACAACTCAATTCTTAGCAATACCTAATGTGTAGAAAAGGTGATTGTTTCATGGTTTAAAGTTTAAAGTAGTGGCTTGCTATACTTGCAAAAATTAGCAACAACAACTTAGTTTCCCTTGCATATGGTGGAAAAGTAAGGTTGCTTAGCAATAGGACAATATGGACAAATACAGAGGCATTTTCTCTTCGAGTTACATACTTTGAAGAAGTAAGAAGCTACCAACCTTTTTCCAAGATTCTTGTGGAGTCCCCATGTTCAAAGAGCTATAAGGTTCTTGGAAATGTTTTCGTGTCCACTGTGTTTATACCACTAGCCACAAAAGTAAATTTAGTTAATAATGAATCAATTACTGATTAATAATTACATGTTTTTAGCTTATATTTTATGGTGAGAATGACTTTTATTGGGACCATTATGATTAATTTAATAATATAATTCATTAACCAAATATGCATGCATAGTTTTTTTTCCCCAAAGATAGAGAGTTCATTGTTAAGAATGAAGAGAGAGTTTTTTTCTCCCATTGCTTGATAACCAACATTTGACCTTTTATCTTCCATGGCTGCTAACGAAGGCTGCATAAGTGAGGGCTTCGACAAATTAAGTAGAATCGGAAAGTTTGCTACTATATCTCCTCGTACCGGGAACCTTTGGGTTTCTTCCATATTTCGGCCAAGATTGCAATTATCCTTGTCTTATATTATATTTGGGTTTGTGATTTTTCATAATCTTTTTTTTTTTCACCATTCTATGATTCTTCATAATCTTTTCTTTCATCATTATATTTTAGATACAAGGTTGGATGGAGATGCGAGAAGAAACGTCTTAGTATGAACACAATTATTTTTTTCTTAAAATCCACATTTCATAAAACCAGAAGATACAATAAAATTAAAATAACAAAAAATTGGTTATCAAGTTCTAAAGGGTAATTTATTTTGTAAAGAATTGCGTTTAGTATAAACTTTGTGTAAAATGCATGTCCCTTTAAAAACAAAAAAAAAATATTTTGATATGAAGTATGCTTCATAAGATGTATCAACAAAACACGAGACAACAATTGAAGTCTCGACAATAATAAATAGAGGAGTAAAATACCTTGCAAGCAATCACGGTTTTCAGCTTCTCGAGTTGAAGATCGAAATTGGGATCATTGTTGTACTTGCCGATGGGATCAATGCACTTGAACATTGACCTGGGTTAGAGGAAGAGATCGAGTAAAGGAAACAAAATGCGAAGGAAGGAACAAAAGGAAAGAGAATTATCTTCGAGAGGATTCTCGGTATTTTTTATTTAATTGTAAAGGATTTTAACCATTAAAGACAATCTTTTGTATAATAAAATATTAAATATAAACATAGGTTATTGATTATGAGCCATCAGATCTTGAACTACAGCTCTTGTAGTTCATTTTAGAACTCCAGTGGATCTAGGTCCTCTTTGAGAAGCTTTGAATGAGGAGAGAGAGAGAGAGAGATTAGTGTCTCTTAAAAGATTTGTTAGGGCAAAAGAAAGGCTAGAAATGAGAAATCACAATGAATTTATCAAACCAAAGAAATGAACGAAAAAATCAAGTGGGAATTACTCTTTCCAAAAAGAAGTGTAGAAGAATTAAAGAAAGATTAAACAATTTTTGATAAAAATGCTGAAAGCAAACATTTCGAGGGAAAAAAACTGGCATTTTATATATCGTATGATCATGAAAAGATTACTTTAAAACATTTGATAACTACTTTCTTTTAGTGTTTGGCAGTATCTTATAAAAAAAATACTCTTCTAAAATAAATTGTATAAATAAATAATGGAATATTTATTTTAATAATTTAATATTAATTATATCACAATTTTAACTCTAAATAATTTAAGAGTAAATTTAGAATTTAAGATTTAAAACTTATTATTTATTCTGCATTATTTGTCAACACCATAATTATGTTTAAGAATGAAATTCTGCTACCAAATTTTAATCTTTTACATATCTATGACATTGTAACATGATGAGCTAAAAAAATGTCTAAAAAAAAAAGAAGTTCAAGTATAAATTAAAATGACAAAACAGGTCAATCCATTTCATCAAATTAACTCATTTTTATGTCGAGTTAAAAGTATCAATTCATTTCATTTTATAGTTAGTTAATAGGTTACTACATTAGATGAGTACTCATTAAAAAATAAATTAAAAAAGACAGATTAAACAAATCAACCGACAGATTAGACCAAAGAGAAAAGAGAAGCTCCACAAGAAACCATCACCGAAGTTCATTCTTGGACAGTTGGACGTAAGCATGGCATTGTAATATGGTGCGCGGAAACAGAAATTTAAAGGAAAAAAAAATCACCGGACCAAATTTTTTTTAAAGGGGCTCTGAGGAAGAAAAATTAATTAATTGTTAAATTAAAATAATCATTTATTTATATATTATTTTAATTATGCTCATGAATCATTTATCTAATTTATTTAACTACTTATAAAAAATAATGTAATTAATTAATTATTTAATTAAATTATTTATATTTTATGTGACATCATAAGTTAAAAAATTAAGAAAAAAAACTAGTAGCATACATATTTATTTTATATCTACTTATATATGATAAAATAAGAATATATATATATACAAAAATATAAAAATATGAAATAAAGAGAATATAAGTATAGTTGAGTAACATTTCTCCAGAACTAAGAAGATTAAATTCCTTTATTCAATCAAATATAAGGTACTGTACCCAACAAACCATGGAAGTCAAAGCTTGCGTTGTTTAAGCCTCAGTGCGTGTTTAGATATCAATTAGTTTTAACAAATTGAAGTTTGTAATTTTTGAAAGGTGTGATGTTATGTTTAACTTTAATTGGCTTCTACATAATTTGGATTGAAACGTATATTAGTTAAAAGAGTAAGAAATTTTTATTTTTATATTAAAATTATTATTTTAATTTATTTTTGAAATAAAAATTTTTAAATATAAATTACGTTATTATAAATTTATTTTTAATTAAATTTATATTTACAAACATATTTTTAACTAAATTTAAATTTATTAACTTTAATCTAAATACCACTTATTCCCTCACGCCCCACACTAGCAAACAAAAGGCAAAGTTGCAAACAGTACTTTTAGACGTAAACAAAGGTTGTCTTTATCAATTTCTTAGTCAATGAGGTAAGTGTCAGGAAAAGACACACCCAATGCCTCGAAGCTCAAGCTCTTCTCTTTCTTTGCTCTCTCCTTCCACCATTCCACACCATTGGCTTTTCAAATCCTTTTCTATAAGATTGCCCCTTTGGTTTTTCACTCAATCAGCCCATTCAGGTTTTCTTTCTTTCTTCCTTGCTCATAGACCTGCATTAGGCCAATTCAGACCCCATTTCACCCTTTAGAATCTTTCTCTCTATCATTGAGAATCTCCTCTCCTGTTCTGCCACGACCAGTAGTTTTCTAGAAAAATTCATGCTTGAATTTGAAATGGCTGCAAAGTAGCACTGTCAGCAGTTAGTGGAGTTTTGAGTTTTTGACAGTATATTGTCGGTAATCAGCTTCAAACAGGTCTTAAATTTCTGGGTCTATCTCTGATTTTTTGTTTGTTTTATTGTTAGGCCTGATTTAGATAAATAAGTATTTGTTGAAGGAATAATGATACTCACATACACTCATTGATAAGGTGATTTGCGCCCAGGCATTATTCTTATTCAAGTAAAGCTTGTTAAATAAACTTCACTACCATTCACCCAAAAAAAACTTTACTATCATATATGCCATCTAAAATAAGCTAAATAGCATTTGGATAAGTATTTTGAAAAGCTCTTTAAATAAAATTTTGACAATTTTTGTTAAGGTTATTTTAGTTAGAAATTGTTATTAAACACCTATTACCTAAGCTGTTAATTTTTTGTTTTCGCAACAGTTTCATAAGGTTTAATTTTTTTTTTTTCTTATGAAAATAAAACCAAACTAGCTTATATGAGTTTTAAAAAATATTTTGATAAATTAATGCAAACAGCATCAAAATGCTTCACAAGTATTTAATATTTGACAAGTATTTATTTTTTAATTTTAGAAAAATAAACAATCAAGGGGATTTAATATATTTTATTAATTTTTTTATAAAATTTAAATTCATTTAATTATCCTCTTCTTTATTCTCATATTTGACCTCTCTCTACCTATTTTTTCTCCACTCAATCACACTTTAGTATTTTTGCATTTATTTTCCACAACACCATCCACATAATTTTCACCATGAAGAGAAATTTTCTTTGGGAGTTTGACTAGGAAGAGAGGGGAAAGAGTCAGGTTAAGAGACACATAGAGTGGTTGAGAGAGGACTCAGAGGAGAGAGACAGAGTCATTTGAGACTTGAGAGATACTAAGAAAAGATATACGATCATACGAAAGATAAGGGGGAAATAGAGAAGAGAGATTTAAAAAAATATATACATTATTAGATATTCTCACCGCTATAGCTGTGGTCCAATTTGTTTTTGTTTGTCTTTTTCTTTTTTCTTTTTTCTTTTGTACTCAGTGTGACTCTTTACAACTGCACTCAGTCCTTGTTGATAAAGAAGGGAGAGTGTGTGTGCTTTTTTTATTTTTTTATAAAATAAATATTAAATGAGTTGTTTTAATAATCCAAAAAGGTGGAGGATGCCATGTTTGTTAATGTAAAAGAAGTCAGACAATTTAATGAATAAAGACAACATGTTGATGTACTTATTTGCTAATGGTTTTGAATTCTTTGGTGTTTCATGCGTAATTGGAAAAAGGTCAAATATGATGCTATCATCACTTTCAATACTTTTATAGGCCAGAGTATTTTGAGATGAATCTCAACGAATAGTGTTGATACCTGGAAAATAATTCATTTTAAGATATTGGCATGTTGCAAACTTTTCTCAATAAGCTTGGTTGGAGGGAACAAGCTCTTGGTGGTTTATGCTTAATTATTGCTATATTCCATAATTTTACTTTTCATTTTCATTGCCCAGGACGTAATGAGATACAGCAGGACCCTTGAACCTGTATAATTTGAGAACTTATTGGTGCTGCAACGAAAACAGTTGGTTTCTTTTGTTTATCCTTTTTCTTTTTTTTTTCGTTTTCCTTTGTTACTCTTTTTTCTTTTTTTCTGGATGAAGAGATTAAATTTTGTGAAATAGTAACAAAAAATACAGTACATGAGTGAGGATGGGGGACCCTGCAAAGAAGAAAATAAACTTCAACTGAAGAAGAATGAACACATAGCAATAAAATCTTTTGATGCTCTTTTTGATCACTTTGACTCACCACTACGTTACCTCTTTGTATAATGGACCTGAAAATTTCAATTCTTCACTCTAAGAACAGTTCCAGTCATTTGAGCCTTAAGCATTAATATGGACTTTAATATAGGTGAAAGATACTCCTTATATCCTTATGGTGCATTAAATTTCATCTGGCCTTTTCACTGACACATGGTCTTCGGATGCTTTTCATGCCACTCTGTATGTTTTGTTTTCTTTTATTTGTTCATTTTTTTGGATATAGATTTGATTAATTTTGAGTTGGAATTTCTGTTATGGCATAGAAACGTAGGTATTGAATGTTTTGTTAATTTTGTTAATTTTGCAGAATTGTCAACGAGAGATGGCTGATTTTGTAAAAAATGAGGTGCCAAAGCTGTCAGAAACTCATCCAAAACTATCTAATGAACCTGTTGATTCTAAACTCCAGAGGCTTGTACATAGGACAAGAAGTGTGTCAATTTCTATTCCCATGAACTCCATGGAACCATATGAAAGAGAAACTAATCTTGTTGGACACACTGGTCCCCTACGCAGTGAAAGTGAAGGCTCTAAGGTTCTTGCCTGCATCATGCTCAATAATTTTATTCTAGATGTGTCCCTTTCTGCTATAGAGTTTTATTCTAAGCAAACTTGTGATTTGAATATGATGAATTTGTCATAATTCATAGATCATTATTTATCTATCTATCCATCTATCTATGTATCTATCTAATTGACTTGATCTCAATATAACCATCATTAATGATCCTCTAAGTAGCCAAATTCCCTAACATGATTTCAAGATAGGAACATTAAACACCAATACAATACAAAACTACTATTCTCGAAACCCAGCTTCTTGTTTTTAGTGAATAAAGATTGAAGTCACTTTTGATGATCCTTTTAAGTAGTTCAAAATCCTTTATGTACACTAAACACTAACCCAATGATAATATCACAAGAATAAAATTTACATGTATCACAAACCTGCACGGACATGATAACTGATTTAAACTATACTACACTTCTGTGCTTCTCAAGAAGCCAATGTTTTCCATAATTATGCATTATGTATGGTATTTGTTGTTCTTATTGTGGATTACTTTGATTCCCCCCGCCCCCACTTCCGTTTTGTATATGCATAAAAAATAAACACTACATTTCTAGTTATGTAGTTTTTTTTTTCCTTGTTATTTTCATAAAATATTTTGTGAGTGCTAAGTAATTTAGGAAAGTTGTTATAAAATTTAAAAGTTGTTGCTTGTAGTGGACCCAAAGTTGGGTGTCAGTGTCATTATGTAAGATCAAATAAAGAAGGAAAAGTACATTTCACATCAAGACAGCAAACTCTGACAACCCAGCTGCAGATCAGACAACGAAGTCCTATGAAAATAGCCCTTAGCTGAGCACCATAAGAATCCTAGAACACAACTCTGTCTCATAAAAGTTGCCATGGTTTACCCTTGAAAATCCTAGCAACCTTTAATGTATCATTATATGCCATATTCTTTGGAATCTTCTCTTTTTCCCTTTGTGGACATTTAATCATATGAATCACTTTGATAATATTAGCTCCCGTTACTTAACATAATTTTGTTCAACTTTGAATGTTTTCAGTTTCACAATGCCGTTTATGGGGATGGCAAGGGTTGGGCAAGAAGACTTTTTGTTTTCTTGACTGCATGTGTTCCTAAAGTTATGAATCCTCATGCTAAAGTTGTACAACAATGGAACAAATTTTTTGTAATTTGTTGCTTGGTGGGAATTTTTGTGGATCCATTAGTTTTCTTCTTGCCCTCAGTACGGAAGGTATACCTTTTTCCCCTTCATTTAGATTTGTAAACATTGCAAGTTGTATATAGTTAGTTACTAATCTCTATTTCACTTAAACATGCTCTAACCACTTCAAAATGAATAATTATATCAATGGGATGGAAACGCTTCATACCATAAGATAGTCACAAAGCACTCTAGCTTCACTAGGAATCCTTGGAAAATGGACACTTTATTCCATATTAATCACATCTGTATCTTTTGAAACTCTTTTTTCTCTCTATAAATATGTGCGTAAGTGTGTCAGTTTGTCTTTTGCATGCTAAAAAAAATTAACACCTTGCCTCAATGTGTTTATACAACAACAAAAGTCTTTTCCCACTTGGTAGGATCTGTTGGGTTTGACCTAAATTCCATTGAAGATTATTATAGATAGTTTCCTATTATATTGGTAGATATGTGAAGATTTGTAAATATTTGAAAGATTTGTGAAGATATAGAAGATATGCAAAGATGTGTGACAGATATGTGAGAGATTTGAGAGATATGTGAGATTTGTTTATAATCGGAAACTAGGAATGGTTGCTTGTTAAGCAAGATCTTGTGGGCTATAAATACTTGTATTGGAGAATTGTTAGAGTTATGAGAATGAGAAGGAGAGTATGAGAGATTATATTGTAAGGAAGCCTGTAAGCTATACTTGTTTTGATAGTCTATTTGGCTCTTCTCATCCATTGATGTAGGCAAGTTGGTATTCTCCAAAAAGATTGAAGGGGATGTAGTATTCCACTATTCCCCAACAAGATTGAAGGAGGGGATGGGTATTCCCCCAACAAGGTCAGCTATATCTGTGTTTATAAAGTGGCTATTTACATTTCAATATCAACAGTGAGGATAATTATGACATGTTAAGAAACACTCGTTAACTAATTGCCCTAATGAGACCAGGCTTAGACCGAACGTTGACCTCGGGCTTTGTTGGATTCATGCCTCAAATAAAACTACGAAGCCAGTCATTTACACTTGAAAGAATATTTTTGAATATTGTTATTGCTTGATCACAATTGTACGGGTATGATTTATATTATATAAGTTTATGACAATAATTACTTGTCTAAAATAGAGTTAAATTACAGGAAATAAATCTGTCCTAATACAAGAATCAAATTTGTCCTAATAACGGAGATAAGGAAACAAATATGTGCAATAAAGCCTGACACTCCCCCTCAAGCTGGTGAATAGATATCTATCATTCCCAGCTTGCCAGTAAGATCCTGAAAGCACTCTATGGGTAGTCCCTTAGTTAATACACCTGCTAATTGATATCCTGTAGGAATGTATGTTATGGTTATGAATCCACTATCCAATTTCTCCTTGATAAAGTGCTGGTCTATCTCAATGTGTTTTGTCCTGTCATGTTGAACCGGATTATACGCAATGCTAATGACTGATTTATTGCCGCAAAACAGTTTCATAGGCGCTTTATGCTTTAGTCTCAGGTCATCTAATATGATTTTCATCCATAGTAACTCACAAACTCTTTGTGCCATAGCTTGAAACTCAGTTTTTGCACTTGACCGTGCCGCTACATTTTGTTTCTTACTTCTCCATGTTACTAGATTTCTACTCAGAAACATACAATAACCTAATGTTGACCTCATGTTAATAACTGAACCTACATAGTCAGCATTTGTGTACACTTCCATGGATAGGTTTCCCCCATTTCTAAATAGTAATCCTCTTCCAGACGTGGTTTTAAGATACTGTAGAATTTGATCCATAACTTGGCTGTGTCTCTCCCGCGGATCAGGCATGAATTGACTAACAATACTGACAGCATACACTAGATCTGGTCTGGTATGTGCCAGATATATAAGTTTCCCTACTAGTCTTTGGTATTGAGCTCTATCCACCTTGGGGCTCTCTTCATCACTTCCCATTTTGTGATTTTGTTCAATGGGTTCACCGGTATCCTTACACCCAAGCTTTCCGGTCTCTTTGAGAAGATCTAGGACTTATTTCCTTTAAGAAATGAAGATACCTTGCTTAGAGTAGGCAACTTCAATCCTAAGGAAGTACTTTAGCTTTCCAAGATCTTTCATTTCAAACTCAGCTACTAATTTCTCTTTTAGGAGTTGCTTCTCAACTAGGTCATCTCCTGATATAATGATGTCATCAACATGCACAAGTAGAACTGTGAGTTTACCTTGTTGTGAATGTTTAAAAAAGAGAGTATGATCACCTTGACTTTGTCTGTATCCCAGGGACACCATTGTTTTTGTGAATCTTCCAAACCAAGCACGAGGAGACTGCTTCAACCCGTATAAAGCCTTCTTTAACCTACACACCTTGTTCCTTCCACTAGTGGAATCGTATCCAGGGGGAATTTCTATATAAACTTCCTCCTCTAAGTCGTCATGGAGAAAGACATTTTTAACATTAAACTGGTGTAATTCCCACCTAAAGTGGGCAGCAAGTGAGAGTTAGATTCTTATAGTGTTCATCTTGGCTACTAGAGCAAATGTCTCCTCATAGTCAATTCCATAAGTCTGAGTGTATCCTTTTGCCACCAACCTTGCTTTATACCGGTCTAGTATACTATCAATCCAATATTTCAAAGTATATATCCATTTGTACCCACTGGCCTTTTGTCACCTGGTCTCTCAACAATCTCCCATGTTCCATTCTTTTCCAATGCACCCATCTCCTTATTCATGGCTTGAATCCAATTCTTATTCTTCAATGCTTCTTGTACTGATGTTGGGATTTTGATAGAATCTATGGCTGAAATGAAACTCCAGTGCTGCAAGGAAAGATGTTTAGAAGAGATAAATTGAGAAATAGGGTACTTGGGATTAGGACAATACCTTTTCCCTTTCCTTAATGCAATGGTTAAGTCATCTGGGTCATATTCACAATTATTCCAAGACATATTATCAGGTTTAGAAACAATATTATCTAGGTCTGGTTCACAATTATTTAAAGGAATGTTATCAGTTTCAGAAACAGGAAGTTCAGAGATAAGAGAACTTGTATCTTTAGTACTTACCGTTGGTTCGGACACCTGAAGTTGCTGTCGGGCCAGTTCGGGTTTCCCTCTCCTCTGATACACCAATTTTGGTGTGCTGGCCTTGGCCTTGACCTTGACGTTAGCTAGTTCAGGTGGGGTACCAGAAGAAGATGTCAATTCCTGTGTAGAGTCAGACAGTAAAGGAAGGAAGGACCCAGGAGAAAAGGACTCAGTCTCAGCTTCCTGAGTGTTCTCTCCCCTTGAAGTTGAGGACGAGTAAAGAAGGACTCATTTTCATGAAAAGTGACATCCATGGAGATGAAAAAATGACGACTTGAAGGGTGATAGCATTTGTACGCCTTCTTGTCAAGAGCATAATCCAAAAAAACACATTTGACGATGTACATGGACAAAAACACATTGTTGTGATGTTGACGATGTACATGGACAAAAACCACACAACCAAAGACATGAGACTATAGACTCTGCATAATAGGAACTGATGGCAAGTGAGAGGTCATGAGTTAAACTGGACTTACATTACCCAGGACGTGAGAAGGCAACCGATTGATTAAATATGCAGCAGTTAAAACAGTTTCCTCCCAATATGAGCTAGGAACAGACATTTGGAATAGCAAAGCTCTAGTGATTTCAAGTAAATGACAATTTTTTCTTTCTGCAACATCATTTTGCTGAGGAGTATCAACCCATGTAAGTTCATGCACAATACTATACTCTTTAATAAATTTAGAGAAATTTTGGTTGACATACTCCTTACCATTATCAGAACGCAAACGTTTAATAGACTTTCCAAATTGGGTCTGAACTATGCGGTAAAACTGAAGAGAAAATTGAAACACATCTGATTTGTCTTTTATTAGAAAAAGTCAAGTTACTCTAGTACAATCATCAATGAAAGAAACAAACCATTTAGTGCCAGAAATGTTAGAAATAGATGCAGGACCCCAAACATCAGAGTAGATAAGTGCAAAAGGCTCAACACTTTTATTAGAAATAGTTGAAAATGTTACACGATGGTGTTTGGCAAACTCACAAACATCACAATGAAAAGACTCAATAGATTCTTTTAAAATAAAGACAGAAACATAGACTTAAGCAAAGAAAATGGAGGATGTCCCAGACGCTTGTGCTGTAGCCAAATTTGAGAAGTAAGAGACTCAAAACTAGACTGATGACAGGAAAGTAGCAACTTCTAATCATAACCACTATTAGTTGGCATATTAAGGAGATAGTACAACCCTCCCTGTTCCTTAGCAATTCCAATCGTCCTCCCTGTGACAAGATCTTGAAAGATACAATGAGAATGAAAAAAAGTTATGACATAATTATTGTCTCTAGTAAGCTTATGAATGGAAATAAGATTATTGGAAAGTTTGGGAACATGGAGCACATTGTTTAAGTGTAAGGAGTGTTGGTGTATGCCCTAGTGGCCAATACATTTTGTTTGTATTTACATATATTATATTATGTTATTTTATATGAGGCATTTCATTTATTGTGTTCTTTTTGGTAGACATAATAAAGTCCTTAGAATAATAAGTTTGATACCATAGGACATCAAGTGGATGACTTGATCGTGAGATCCTATTGGATAAAATACTATTCTTAAATGTCCTAGTCAAGTATTATTGTTAATTAGGACAACAATAATACATTGAGGCTAGTATGTGCGTAGATCGATGACCACATCTCATGGGTCATGGATATGAGATATCAAGTCTACACATGGATACATATTAGAGTAATGATGTATTGGACGGACCCGCCACGAGAACGCTACGTGGATCGTTACGTGAGTGTCATAAGCGATTCTCATAGTGATAATGGTGTATGTGGTCCTTTGACCGAAATCACTACGATTCCTACATGAGGAGTTGTGTGTTTTAATGCCATCAAACGTCATCAGTAACAAGATGATTATAACGTTGGTTATTAGACATGCCGCAATACATGTGGAGGAATGTGAGTGACCTAGATGGGATTTGTCCCTCCTACATAACGGGAGCGATATCTTGGGGCCCCCGATTGAGTGAGACTACGAAAATGCATGGCCATGCTCAAATAAGTCAATATGAGATATTGATCTTATTTGCTATTACTATGTCTACTCGGGAATCGAAACCGAAGATTGAACTAAACAAGGGTGACACATTCCATGCCTTGTGTTCAATCTGGATATCCGGACAAAGGGACTAAACTACACGGAAACATTGGTCACAGATAGGTTATGTCAAATCACCGACATTCTCATTACTTGGGTAGCAGTGATGTGTTCTTAGATACATTTCATCGTTTGTAATATTAAAATGAGATTTTAATATTACTACCAACGTCGAGAACATGCAGGGTCGCACACTTAGAACAGACTAAATTGGAGTAATCGAATCCAAGTTGGACTCGGATTCAAGCTGTGGGCCTAACTCATGACGGATGGGTTTAGGGTTGCACCACTTACCTTGCTCGCTCACACTCACTTAAGGCAGCCTTTGTTATAAATAATCGCTAAGGGGGCTGCTACTAGGTTACATCACAACCCTAGCCGCACCTACGAGAAAGTGAGTGAGAGATAGTGAGGTCTTCTTCTCCTCTCTTCGCGGCTAGCACTACGAAAACAGAGGGGTGACTCCTTTTGCAAGTCTGTTCGTGTGGATACCGCAGAAACATCGTCGCTATTACGGTGTTGGTGATTCACCTCGCTTGTGTCTATCACGCTTCAAGAGGTAAAAAAAATTTAAAAAACTCGGATTATGGATTTTTCGCATGGATCCTGAGAGGGAATTCTGTTATTCCGCTGCGAGACTTTTGATCCGCAAATTCCCAACAAGGAGGGCTAGAGTTTAATAGTACCAGAACCCTCAATTGAGGTATGAGAGCCATCAGCTATGGTTATATGATGCTTACTAGAAGATGGTTGATAAGATAATAGAGGTGGAGAATAAAAGGTCATATGGTCAATTGCATCAGAGTCCATAATCTATAAATTCTTAGTACCAAAAGCATTAAAGGATTAAAAACAAAAGTTCTTACTAGTCATGGTCAGAGAACAAGAGCTAGAAGGCTTATTGAGAGAGTTAATGAGAGTCCGCAAGCGCTCCAACTCATTTTTACTAAGGGCTAGAACTTCATCAGCCACATTTGAGTTGTCACCTGGAGGCATAGAATCCGAAATGGTCATATTTGTCTGACTGTGCTGTATACCCTTGAACCCTCCTGTGCGGCTAAGAACTTGGTCCTTCCATGGAGTCTAAAGTAGTTCTCCTTCATGTGATCAGATTTCTTACAATAGGTACACCAGCAACCCTCTTGGTTTGGCCTGGAGAACGAAAAAGAAGAGCCTGGTTTAGTTGTCTTACCCATAGCCAAAGTTGATCCACCAGTAGGCTTATCATCAAGCATGACAGTCTTACGACTTTCCTCTCCCCGAATAGTGTAGAATACTTAGGACAGTGATGGCAGTGTCTCCTTGCCCAGAATTTGAATCCGAATAGGGTCATACTCAGAATTCAAGCTAGAGAGGAACTCAAAGATCTGATCCCTTTCCACCAAACTAACCAACTTGGAAGCATCCTTGTTGCACTCTATTTTGAGATTCTAGTATTGATCTAACTCAATCTATGGGCCATTAAGGGTTCCATAATAATCAGTAACTGAGAGTGCCCCCTGTTTGGTAGCAAAGATTTTAGTCTTCAACTCATAGCAAGTGGCGATATCCTATTTCATAGAGAAGGTCTGGCGAAGATTGTCCCAAATTTCATGGGAGGAAGGAAGGAACATACGGTTTTTGCTGATCTCAAGAGTCATGGAGTTTCAGAGCCATGTCATAATAAGAGAGTCCTCATCATCCCACGTCTCAAAGTGAGAGTCATCCTTCTTAGGGGCAGTCCCTTCAATATGGTTTAACTTTCAACGGCCCTTAAGTGTAGTACGAATGACTTGGGCCCACTGCAAGTAATTTTTTCCATTAAGGCAATAGGTGGGGTGCAAGACTGGGAGATCATTGGGATTCAGAGGTGGGGGCAGTGCCGCACTGAGCTGCAGGATGACTTTGGCAGTCTCGTCTTCTGACATATTCATGGTTTAACTTCCAACCTGTTTTTTTTTTTTTTGGCTTTGAGAGGCTGTGATCAGACTGTTGAGATTCTTGAGAAGAACCCAAACAAACCCACACGAACATGAAATCAAAGAAGCTGAGATCAGAGTGCATGAAGAGACGAGCAAAAAGCTATAGAATGGCCGACGACTGAGAGATGAACAGCGGCCTAACCACGGAGAGTGCGAAGACAGAGAGATGAACAACGGCGAGCACGGAGAGATGAACGGCAGTGCGCGGTGTGGTGCTGTTTGCTGGCAGCGCACGGTGCAGGGGTCATGCGCGGCTCCAATCTGGGTGAGCACGGCAGTGCGACGGTGGTTGGAGCTGTGGGTTCCTGGTGAAGGGCGAGGACGGCACAACAATGATGGTTGATTGAAGACAGCGATGACGACAGAGGACGGCAGCAGCGATGGAGGCTGATTGAAGGCAGCGATGAAGGCTGATTGAATCCAAGCGATGAAGGCTGGTCTGGTTAGCAATGAAGATTGATTACAACAGAAACAACAGAGACTCCCAGATCGGGAGCTCTGACAATAATTACATTATATAGGCTTATGACAATAATTACTTGCCTAAAATAGAGCTAAATTATAAGAAATAAATCTGTCCTAATACAAGAATCTTATCATGGAAATAAGGAAACAATTATGTACAATAAAGCCCAACATTTACTCTAGAGAAGGCAAGATGATAGAAATATCCAGAAAGCCAAATTCTCTTTGCAAGGGAAATAGAGTAATAAGAGAGCTAATATCTTCTCCAATATTAGCAAACAAAATTATGGACAGGCAGAAAATTAATTGAGAGATTTTTATCCACACTATGTCTATCTATGAAATTCTTGTCTGAAATGTCCAAAAGTTTATTGTAAGGAATAATATTCTTACCACATTTCTAGGAACCAACGTTCCCTCCTTGATCTATTTTCCTTTGTTATAGTAGGCAAGTTTCACCTGAAGAATGTTAGCAATTGTTAGTAAATAGTTTGGTTTATGACATGCTATTCATTACTTGCCGAAAAAGGCAACATGCTTTTTCTTAGAGCTTCTACAAGATTGGGAAGTTAGTCCTACTGGGGCTTATTTCCATGTTATATCTACCCAAGGGAAGTTTGGGGGGTGAAGATAAGATGTGGTAGGAGGCTGGAAGTGGGATGATACAATTTTGCTTTAATATTTTTTTATCCTAATAAAATAACAGCATATGGTTAGACGTTAACTACTGAAAATTTGAGAAATAGGAATGTGCGTATGATTGATTACTTGCTATACCATTTCTATATGTGGTGCGGACTGCAGAGTTCACCTCTAGCCTCTTTTTGCACTGTCAAATCTAGCCAATTATGGACTCTTTTTTTCTTTTCTCTTACTGACCCAAATTGGTTTTGCCCAACGAGGAAGTTAATTTATAGGTGTTCTTGCACACTGGTTAAAAGGCATCATAAAGTAGCTTCAAGAAATAGTGCTTGATGTGCTCACAGTTTATGATCTTCTCTTCAGTTCCCTATTTAGTCTATCTGCAAATGTACTCTAAATTTTTCCTGCTTGTTGTATGCAGGAATATAAATGTGTTACTACAAGCTGGACTATGGTAATGATATACGTTTTACTTAGAAGCATGATTGATTTCATATACTTCGTAAACATTCTTCTTCAGGTAACTTCTATGTAACCAAGTTTTCAGACAGTTGTTTATTGCTTTTAATTGTGAAACTATGTTTTCTAGATTAACCTGGAGATTTTATATTGTTACTTTGAGACATATATTTGAGCTTCTTCCTTTACAAGTTTTCATTTTTCATTTTTTCTTGTTAGAAGAAGATATAACATAATCTGCTGAATGTTCTCTTAGAACAGCCTGCAAACACTACAATAACATGATTTTTGCTTTTGCATCAGACATAAAATCTGTCCACTAGAAAATAATCAGATCATAGAAATTCAGAAAGTATAATGAAAATTTTCTGTTAAATTTGGGCTTTGGCCATCTTTCTACACCATTTTTTTTTTCTGTTAACTTCATGTAATAATCATAATAGTGAATAAATGTGGAAGTTGAGACCATAGTGTGCCAATTTTGTTGTCACCAAATACAGAAGAGTGATAGTCCTGAATCTTAAGTCTAGTTTTATTCAGTCATAACTCATAAGTCTAGGTTGGTGCTCTTCTGTGATACAGCAGAGCACAACTAATTCTTCCAAGTTGTTTCTTTGCAGTTTAGGTTGGCTTATGTGACTCCCGAGTCTAGGGTGGTTGGTGCCAGGGAGTTAGTTAACCATCCTAAGAAAATTGCTCTTCACTACCTGCAGACATATTTTGTTGTTGACTTTTTTATTGTAATTCCACTTCCTCAGGTAAATCTCTTCCCATCTTCCTTTCTTGCATGTTGTAACTTCAGTATCTCATTCGTATAATGTGAATTTTGTGATGTACAAGTATACACTTTATAATAAAAAGTAATCGATATTGTCTTTTTTTTTGTTTCTGGTCACTAAATTTGAGACGCAATGTATGTTATAGCAATTTCATGAGATATCTGTTCTCATCATTTTATCATATTTTCAGTTTTCATTTTTATAATTGACATAGAAGGAAAACATGAAGGTCCTTAAGATAGCCAATTAGCCATATTAAGGAGACTGTTAGCTTGGACTGCTTAGGAATTTACATTTTATTGCATTAGATATTTGGATGAATAGATTTTTTTTTTTTTTAAATCTTACAGAAATATGCTTGTCCTGTTAAATTCTAGTTTCCTTTTTCCCCCAGTTCCTGTTTAGTTTACGATAATAATAATAGTCTTCTTAAAGGAATTAAGATTCTTTGGGTGTTTGATTTGTCTATAAATATGATCTATTGTTATTACTTTCATGTTATGGCAGAGAAATGAATAAGAATTTCAGAGGTTTCTGTTGTCTTATTTATCTCTATTTCTTTCTAAGCTAATTCTATTTCTATATCATCATCTTTGAAATTCAGATTATCTGTATTTATTGTTCTCATTGATGTGGACAATCTGAGGAATAATATTATTGGTGTACTTGACATGTATCTATGAATAAATAGATAGGAGCAGAGGAATGAAAGGATCTTCCATTTGTTATGTAGATAGAAGCCATTATGGGTTTAAATACATGTCAAACTCCTTGTCATGATACAATTCAGTGAAATATTTGCAGATAATGATATTGTTTGTCATACCAAACTTGGAGCTGTCAGGAGCAAAATATTTACTGTCACAGAAACTTTCGTATGCTGTGGTCCTTTTTCAGTACATTCCCAGATTGTTTAGGATTCTGCCTATGTTAATTTATCCGCCCGGATTCAGAATTGTGTCAGAATGGGCAAATATCTTTATAAATCTTCTCATCTTTATGCTTTCTAGCCATGTTGTTGGGTCATGCTGGTATCACTTTGGTTTGCAGGTAGGTGAAGGTCTTTCTTTACTTTTGTATATTCTTTTTCAGTGGCTACCATTTTCCTTTCACAGATATTTTTTTCCCCATAATACCCTAACCTTTGAAATCTCACATGGAAAAGGAAACAAGGCCCCATGATTTTTTAAGCAGCATAAGTTTTAAAGCATGCATAATTAACCTCAAACCCTGCTCATGACAAAAGAAAAAAATAATAATGCTTGCATACTTCTGATATCCTTGATATTATGCACTATTGCTAATATGGAATGTATATGTCTAAGCAAAGAACATTATCAATGTATTGAACAATATTTTGAACACATTTTCTCCCATATTATTACAACCGATCACGGAAGGTGCCTCTTTAAGTTCAAGGAAAAATTTTACTGAATAGGAATAAGACCAAATATGCTTTATAGTATTGAATGTTGAGCGGTAAAATGCCAACAAGAGCATAAGTTAAGTTGCAGTAGATGAGTGGATATACAAGAAAAGATAAGATCATGAATAAATGTATTAGAGAGAAAGTTGGAGTAGCACCTATTGAGGAAAAGGTGACAAAATCTTGAGTAAGAAGGTTTAGTCATGTGAGATGAAGACCAATAGAGGCTCCGATAAGAAGAGTTGATCAACTAGAGGATAGCTTGATAAACAGAGGCAGAGGAAGACCAAGAAAAACCTTAAAAGAAACCATTAAAAATACACCTAGATATAATTGCCTTTCCAAAAACTTGGTTTTTTATAGTATACAATATCACTGTTTGATCTATGTAGCTGACTCCTAGTGGGGAAAGGCTTTTGTTGTTATTGTATTACTACCGTTCAATTATGAATGATTCAGTGATGAGAGATTTAATTAGAGTTGGGGGAATTTGTTAGGTGATTACATCAATTAAAGTTGATATTCAATTATTAACTTTCAACTTTCTCCCTCTTTATTGTCCTAGAGGGTTAATCAATGTCTACGAGAAGCCTGCATTATAACTCGTATTAACGGATGCACGGAATTCATTGATTGTGAGCATGGAATTCAAATTTCTAAACAATATCAACCTGACACCAATTGGGTTCGTTGGAAGAACAATACCTATGCAAACGCTTGTTTTACTGGAGATGGTTTGGATTATGGGATCTATCTTAAAGCTGTCAACCTTACTGCAGGTCATCATGTGATCACTAGATATGTATATTCATTGTTTTGGGGATTCCAGGTATATTTTTCATAATAATTTCTTTTTTCATTAGTAACTGTGTTTATTATTTTCAAATTCATTATGTTACCAGTATGTTAGTGAGGAGTCTGTATTTATTAAAACTTAGATGACATAAAGAAAGAACTAGGAAAATAATAGAGATGGTTTGAGTGAATTGATTGAGTGATTGCACTCAGCTGGCTGTATTTATATAAATCAAAGAATAAATACATCTTAAATTTACAAGAACAACAAATAGGAATGAAAACTATTTCCAATGTCTAATTAACTCCTATTGTATCCAATGCTACTTTAACTACTGTTTGTTATTTTCAACAGTGGCTATTTAATGATCTTAATATTTCCAATATAACACTAAATACTATTACTATTTCCAACACAATCAGCACAAACAATTCAACATATTCATAATTGATGTGGGACACCTCACAACATAAAGCTTGTCTAGTGGTAAAAATTGAGGCAATATTACTTATAATCTTATTAACCTTTGGGATGTGAGGCACGATGGTGTTCATGCTTCACAACCCAAAATAAGAATAAAACAAAGTTACTTTCTCAGAGGAGATCAATTACAACCTAAATATATATTCAGAAAATCCTAATATGAAGATGAAGAAATTTAGATGTGAAATATTTTTGCTATAAACCTGTGAAGCATGTGAAATTGTTTAGTCCAAAATGATGCATCATTTATCTGGAAAAACCACTTTGAAATTATCCTGGGAATAAGAAACTTCGGTTTTGCATGTGGATGGTATACTTTTTAATTCAAATTTATTTAATATTTTTCAATAAATAAACCCTACTAATGCTATAGATGTGTATTTTTTGCAGCAAATTAGTAGTCTGGCTAGCAATTTAAACCCAAGCTATTTTGTTTGGGAAGTCCTTTTTACTATGGCCATCATAGGATTGGGACTCTTCGTTTTTGCTCTTCTGATTGGAAACATACAGAACTTTCTTCAGGCTTTTGGACGGAGGTAGAATGTTTGCTTCATTTATGCAATGCCACATGAGGCCATGACTAGAACACAATATATGGAGTGCATAACAAGTACTGTTTGAGGGCAATCTTGTTTTTACTACACTGTCTAAATTATGTTTTAGATCTCCTTTAAGGATTAGTTTAGAAAATTATCTGGTGTTCTAGCTTGAAGAATAAAGGGTTTATTTGCTTGATAGAGGAACGACATATAATTGTTTTGGTTTCTCTTCCCTGTAATTGGTTGGATTGATACTATAACATTTCCTATAGTTGTTGCCTTGCCTTTACTTTGATCTATATATATTGAAAAGAAGTTCCTTACAGGTCTTATGATTTGATAATTGATACTAGCTGGGTTAATGGCTTAAACTATGGTAATTTAGCTGTACAGGGCAGTAAAAACTAAAAAGTCTTTGCAGCACTCAGCAAGGTGGTGTATTTGAAAGACTTTATCTATTATCATTAATGGAAAGCTAAACTCTTGGTTTAGTGATTGTGATGGGAGGAAGGGGTACCCTTTGTCTCCTTTTTGTCTTCTTGTGGATGTCTTGAGCTGTATATTAGATTGTTTCTCAGATGAAAGGTTTACAATTGTAGTAGATAACTGTGAATAAATGCAGTGACCAAAATCCCCATATGCCTGTAATTGTTATGTTATTGTATCTCATGTCCTAGCTATATTAATTTGGACTGAGATATTTAAATTGGACTGGAAAGAGTCCTCCACAAGTATTATGTCCCAGTAGTGTTGTGGTCTGTATCTTTTTCCTTATGCGTGAAAAACTGAAACTTTATTTAATGCTGCTAGTGTGTGTGTGTGTGTATATATGTGTATATATATATATATATATATATATATATATATATTCTTCCTTTCCATTGCAGGAGGCTAGAAATGTCACTTAGACGACGTGATGTTGAGCGATGGATGTACGATCAGCGCTTTTCAGAACATCTGAAAAGGTACCCATTTTCCTCATTTTAGTCAAATTCATTGCCCCCAAAGTATTTGTTGTTAAATTGATTGAATTTGCCACTTGATAACTCTCCACTCCGAAAACATCATTTCTTGGCAATGTACATATTAACTGCATGAGCAATCTCTTGTTAATATAGAAAATGACCAAAATAGAATCACACAAATCAGCAACTATAAAATCTTAAATACTATAGAGACTTAGGGCATGTTTGTTTAGGATTAAATTTTGGTATATCAGCTTTTTTTAAGGATAAAAGCTTTTGGGTGTTATTTCGTCATATTTGTTAACTTTAGCTTCAGATTTTGTACAAAATTCAATGCACTATAACAGTTTTTTTTCATAAGCTTGAAGCTTGAAGCTTATGATTCTAGATTATAGATTATTCCAAAAACTTTGATATGTAAATAGTGTCTAAATACTATTTCATCCTCAATCAAATAACTTTTTTAATCATTATATACCTTTTTTGGTAATTTAATGCATAAAAGTGATTATTTTTATATCACTTAAACAAAACAGATTATTTTAAAATTGCTTTTAAAAGTGATTCTATTATAATCGATTATATAATAATCGATTATTGAAATAATCAAAGTTTTTACAACTGAACCAAATACACACTTAATAACACATTGGAAGCACATGGCTTCTAATTAATTAGAAGTAAAACGGAGTATATGAAATATAAGTTCAGCAAGAAATACGCTAACACTAGCTTTGATGTGAAAATTGGAGATCATACCATACCACAAGTCACATGGTTTAGGTATCTTAGATCTATCATACAAAATGACGAAAAAATAGAGGGAGATGTAAACCATAGGATTTAAGCGAGGTGAATGAAATGGAGAAGTGCTTTGGGTGTTATTTGTGATTGGAAGGTGCCTCTCAAGCTTAAAGAAAAATTTTACCGCACAACTATAAGACCTACAATACTTTATGGTACTAAATGTTGGGCAGTAAAGAGCCAAAAAGAGCATAAGCTCAGTGTTGCAGAGATGAAGATATTGTATTAGATGAGTGGACATACAAGGTAAGATAGAATTAGGAGTTAATGCATAAGAGAGAAAGTAGGGTAGCAGTTGTTGAGGAAAAGATGATAGAATCTCGCCTTAGGTGATTTGGCCATGTAAGGAGAAGACCTTTAGAAGTCCTAATAAAATGAGTAGATCAAATGAAGAATAACCCAATAGTTAGAGGTAGACGGAAACCAAGAAAAACTATAGGAGAAACCATTAAAAAGGCCTTAGAGCTAAATAGCCTTTCTGAAGACATGGTTTATGGCATAACACAATGGTGTCATTTGATCCATGTAATTGACCCCACCTTTTGGGAAAAGGCTTTGGTTATTGATGTTGTTGTTGTTGTTTTGTGTCAGCCTGACATTACTTCCACTTGTTTGCATGTTTGTTTACTAAAATAGCATTAACCTATTTAATTTGTAGAAAGAGAGGATATAGAGAGAACCCTTATTTTTGTGAATACATAAGTGTATAGCACCTTATGTCTTGAGTGTTATTTATGACTATAAAAGAGGCTATGTACAGCCTTTAGAACTAGTGTATAGTACAGAACTACAACTAATACAAGTACAACAACAACTAAGCCTTATCCCATTAGGTGGGGTCAGTGCCAATATACTTCATCATTTATTTGTACATTTTACTCCAATAAACTTTTACATGATTATTTGTGTGCAACCAAATTATTCCCTTCCTTTGAACTAATATCCTTCCTCTGCCAAAGTGAAATATGGACAAAGTAAACACGAGAAGCAACTAATTGTTACTGACTAACGCATGCCTATAACAGAAAATGATTCCCAAAAAAAAAAAATACTGGTCTATAATCTGTCACTTTAATATAGGTGTTATAATCATATGAATTTGTGAATGTCATAACTCAAGTGATAGGGAATCCGGTCTACTTACATGATTGGCCTGTGATGTAGGAGAGTGCGACAAGCTGAACGTTTTAGCTGGGATGCAACGAGAGGGGTGAATGAAGAATTGCTTCTGGAGAATTTGCCAGAAGACCTCCAGAGGGACATCAGACGCCATAAGTTTAAATTTGTTACGAAAGTGAGAACTGTAGTATCTCTGGCATAAATTGACTAGTTATATCAATTTGGCATGTATATTTATTTGAGCAGATTATAGCTACGTAGTTACGTTGGATGAAGTTTACAATTTTCAGCCATGTGACCTGCTAAAATTATATAGTATTTAATGTAACTAAAACCCAGTTTAAAGGCAAAGCTCATGAAGTTGAATCAATGATACACCAAAAGTCAATGGGTTAACAAACGTGAATATTGGATGCTATGATGATTTAATTCCGTTGTTTATGTGCGTCAACTTGTCATGTATATGCTGTAGGTTGGAATTTTTGCCCTGATGGATGAGCCTATCTTGGATGCTATCTGTGAGAGACTAAAACAAAAAACGTATATCAAAGGAAGCAAAATTTTACATAATGGTGGTATGATAGAGAAGATGGTTTTTGTTGTGCAAGGAAAATTGGAGAGCATTAGTGAAGATGGGACTGTTCCTTTATCTGAAGGGGATGCTTGTGGTGAAGAACTTCTGAAATGGTGTCTTGAGCATCATTCAATGAACAAAGGTACTATTCCATTCTTTGCAATACCTGATGTGCAGAGAAGGTGCCTGTTTCATAGTTTAAAGTATTGGCCTGCTGAACTTGCAAAAATTTAGCAACATCAACTTAGTTTCCCTTGCAGATGGTGGAAAAGTAAGGAATCCGGGACAGTGGTTGCTTAGCAACAGGACAGTATGGTGCTTAACAAATGTGAAGGCATGTTCTCTTCGAGCTGCCGACCTTGAAGAAGTTATAAGCCTTTTTCCAAGATTCTCTCAGAATCCCCGTGTTCAAGCAGCCATAAGGTTATTCCTTTTCTTATATCTGGTTTGTGATGTCTCCAATGGGAAATAAGAAAGAAAATCCATTAACAATTCTTTCAGTTACTTTCTTTTTAATTTTATTAAGTAGATAGACTAAACTAAATGTGAAAGAAGAAGACATCATCCTACAACAGGTTGAAGATAACTAGGAAAAAAAAAGAGAAAAAGAATAAAATTCAAGTAGTCAGTAGAGGCCTTGAAGCCACTTTGAATAAATCTTCCTTGCTAGTTCTAGGCTTACTTTATTTCTTATTACTTCTGTGAGTAGCAGTGCTTTCCCTTGAATGTATCCCTCCTACTCAAACTTATTCTTGATACCAATCCAGTACTCCTCTATTGAGTTGGCTTCAATTCTAAGTGAAGGCATAATTTTAGATGACAGATCTATGAATCTTTATGCTGCAGCTTCATTTCCATGAAAAAGACTCCTCTTGCTAAATTTCATTTGTTTTGACTTGATTAATTTGTTTGAAGTGTTTAGCTTTTAGAGTAGTAGAAAACACGCATCCTTTTCATTCAAATCAAGAACTGGCATTGTATTTTGCTTACTCAATTATCCTATGTCTGCCTCTGTTTTCAAATCCTTAACTGACATAGCATTTTGGTTGCTTCATTATCTTATGTAGGTATGAATCACCTTACTGGAGATGCCTTGCAGCAACGCGCATCCAGGTTGCATGGAGATACAGGAAGAAACGTCTTAGTCGTGCTGTTCACAATCAAATGAAGTATTAAGGTTTTAGATCTGGCTGTAATATCTATAAGGTATATTAGACACAATATGTATGGTTGGGTACAAAATATTGTATGTTCACTAGCTTATGTTGTGATCGACAGGTTACTTATTTTCTCCCCATTAATATAGTTTATAATTATGGTTTATGGTATCATGTGATAACATGAACATCAGGTTCAACTAATTTGAGGAATAATTCAGTACCTGGTTCATGTTAAGAGATAGACAAATCAAAATACTTATTAATTCAATATGGTCCTTTACTAAAGTTGTATCAACTTCCAATATGCTAAATAATAGTCAAATGAATTAACAAATTGAAAATAATCAATCACTCAGTAAAGAACGAATTAACGACATTGGATATCACTTTTAATTTTTGGTACTTACTATTTTGTCTTGGGAGTACAAAAGAAGCATAACAATAAAGAAAAAGGGTAGAAGGAGGAGGTTGTTGGGGAAGGGGAGTACACAACTGAAACAATAACAAACTTTTTTCACTTGAAATAACTTGTGAGGAGCATATATATACAGCAAGTGAAAAATATCCAATCAAATTCAAAATATATAGGTAACAATGTACTAAATAAGTAGTCGAAAGAAAACATTGAAAATCTTCTCAATCTGAGAAGTAAAGACTTAATGCATAAAAACTTCCACTATAAAAATGATTAATGGGTACAGTAAAATATTTCTTAACAAATAAAGATCTCAAAAGCTCATACTCACTCTCAACAAAATAGAAATCACCAAAGCAACAATAGATAATAACCACAAGGGGTACAAATAGCCAAAAAAAAAAGATGAAGAAATAACAATATGACATATAGATAAAAACTCATAGTGCTAAGAACAATATAGAAAAATCATAAAAAAAAAAAAAAAGAACACAAATAACCACCCAATTTAATGCCACAAAGGAGCTCAAAGAAAAACCCTCTTCCTCTCATGCAGCATTGTTACACGAAGAAGAAGAATGAAATTTCAAAATTTGTTGTTTTCACAAATTTCTTCACAAAATTTTAAAAACAAGAATAAATGTGATATTTTTATACTTAATAATAATAAAATATAGCTAAAAATAAAAATAAAAACAGAAAATAAATCAAGCGTTGTCTTAAATTGATATAACATGTCATCAAATAAAAGGTACATTTCCTTTTAAAAGATGTAGGCTCCACTTAAGGTGAACTCACAACAAACTCTTCTTTGACTTAAGTGGAGGCAATTGTTAAAGTGATAACCAAACGGAAAGCTTCAAACTTTTTCCTCGACATAGTTTATGAAAATTAAATAGTGTTTGAACTTGAAGTGGGAATTAGGAAATCAGCATCAACCATATGTTGCATGAAGCAAATCAAGGGACTGACTTGCCGGCAAAGAAGGGGTCGCATGAAGACCACTCTTTGAAGCTATAGACAATTCTCTAGGAGTGCTTAAGATCTAATATTATTAGAGTATAGTATCAGTTGAGTTTGTTATGTAGTTTGTTATAGTTAGTTATAGTTAGAAGTTAGTTATGCTAAGTAGTTAGTTGTGATGAGCTGTAATTGTATATATAAAGAGGTTCCATGTTATTGAATAGTAAGAATTATCAAGATTCAGTTTCAATCAATTCATTCGTTCAACTCTTTTTTTCTCAGATCTTCTCTCTTTGTTTTCTTTCATTTTCTTATGTTTTCTTTCACTTTATTCCGTTTTCCTTTATGGTATCATGAGCTCTTCAAATGATCCTCATGCAAATGTTGCACCTTGATCAAGCATCAAACACTGGTTTAATCTCCTTTTCTCATCCAATCTCGATCAAATTGGATGATAAAAATTTCATGTTCTGGAAACAACAAATCCTTGCGACAATTTGTGGTCATAAATTGCATCACTTTCTTGATAATGCACATGAAACTCCTTCTCCGTTTGCAACTAAAGAAGATGCACAATCTGGTACTCTTAGTTCTCTGTTTCTTGATTGGGAAGCTCAATTTAACTCCTTCTATCGTGGCTTTTGTCTTCTTTGTCAGAGTCAATGCTTACTAGATTTGTTAGCTACATCAAGTCATTTGAACTATGGGAGCAGATCCATTATTACTTCAGCTCTCAGAATCGAGCCAAAACACACCAATATCGTTCTAAGTTATGTAATACAAAGAAAGGTTCTCGATCCATTGGTGAATATTTGTTACGAATCAAAGCTCTAATTGATGCCTTAATGTCCATTGGTAATCCTATCTCACTTTCTGAACATATTGAAATCATTCTAGATGGCTTACTTGAGGAGTATGATCCATTCGTTACTTCTGTTTCAAGTATAATTGAACCTTATTCTCTTGCTGAAATTGAATCCCTGTTACTTGTTCAAGAAGCTAGGTTATAAAAACATGTAAAAGAGTTAGTGCCTGATTCGTTTTCTGCAAATGTTGCACATATTAATTCTACTGGAAACTTAATCCAATCTCAGTCTTCTATTGGATCTCAGAAAGATTCTTCTCAGACCTTTCATTCTACACCACCACCACCACCTGGATTTAGTGGTCAATTTGGTTTTCACTCTACAACACCACCACCATCTAGATTTAGTGGTCAATTTGGTCCTTCCAGTTCTCAGAATTTTGATTCTCAGTTTCATAGTTCTTATCCTTCTGATAATTGTGGTTTCTATAGAGGAGGCAGGTTTGGTGTTAATGGCAGATCCAGTGGTCGGGGAGGAAGGTTTGGTGCTAGATCCTCTGTCGTCTGTCAAGTTTGTAGCAAACCAAGTCATAGTGCTTTAGTCTGTTATCATCGATTTAACTATAGTTTTCAACCAAATCCTCCAAATCCTTCTCAATTTTCTCCATCATTGAGTTAAACACTACATGCTCCTTTACATCTTCCACCACCACCTCAGTTTTCTAATCATTCTCAATTTTCCAATCCTTCTCAGTTTTCTACTTCATCTTCACTTATTCCTTCATATATTTATCCTTTCATTCATCCTTCTTCATCTTCATTGTTCTTCTATCCTTCTATATCTCATGCTGGTTCATCCAGTCAACAACCAGCTTCTACTATTTTTCCTTACTCATTTTCACAGTTCTTATCCACTTCCTACTCTTATCCTCATCTCGCTGTCTTATCCTTACCTTCTTCTAGTAATCTTTTTTCTTAACCTTCATATCTTCATCATTCTATTCCTTCTCAGAACTCTAGTTTTCCTCATGCTATGATTGCCACACCTGAAATTGTCTCTAGTAGTTCCTAGTTTCTTGACTCAGGTACTACTACTCATGTTACTAATGAGGTTCAAAATTTATTGCATAAGGAAGACTTCACTGGTACTGAGAAGCTTATGATGGGCAATGGACAAGGTTTGTCCATATCTCATATTGGTTCTTCATTCCTTACATCTCCTTTCAATGTCTCTATATCTTTGTATTTGCATCAATTATTGTATGTACCTGACATCACTAGGAATTTACTCAGTGTAAGTAAATTTGCCAAAGACAATCATGTTTATTTTGAATTTCATCCCACTTATTGTTGTGTAAAATTGCAGGCCAACAATGAGGTCCTTCTGGAAGGCTCTCTTAGTGCTGATGGTCTTTATAGCTTCACCAATTTTCTTTTCACTCATTTGTTGACTAGTTCAATTTTTTAGTCTAATTGTAATAGCAGTTCTGATTTGAGGTATAATACTCATAATAATGTTCTTAGGTCAAAATGTGTTTATAACTCTGTTGTTTGTCCACACTTGAAACCTAATGAGCAAATTCAATCATGTACTTATGTTCCCATTTGTAATAATTATGTTTCTGATCATTGTAATTCTAATATTGTTTCATGTGATAATAAACTTGCTTCTGTTACTACTGACTCTGATAATTTCTTTGCTTCAGCTTTTCTTACTCACAAAGCTAGTCCTAAGATTGTCTCTGATATAACTGATTTAGATATATGGCATTGTAGACTTGGTCACCTACATTCTATTGTTCTCAAAAAGGTTTTACATATGTCAAACATTTTAGTCTCTCTAACTATTTCTTTTAATAATTTCTGTGAAGCATGTTGTTTTGGTAAGATGCATAAACTACCTTCATTTCCTTCATCTACAGTTTATAACCAACCATTTGATCTAGTTGTTAGTGATTTGTCGGGACCAGCCCCCAATCATCTCTTCCACTAGTTTTTCCTATTATGTTGCCTTTGTAGATGTCTTCTCAAGGTTCACTTGGATTTTTCTGCTTAAAAAGAAGTCAGAGGCTCTGCAAGCTTTTATTCAATTTCAAAAACTAGTTGCAGTTCAGTTTAATGCTCAAATAAAGTCATTACAAACTAATTGGGGTGGTGAATTTAGACCATTTTCCACTTATCTTTCTTCACAAGATATTAATCATAGGGTCATTTGTCCACATATTCATCATCAAAATGGTCTAGTTGAGAGGAAACATAGGCATGTTACTGAATTAGGTTTCACTCTTTTAGCAAAAGGTCACCTACGTCTTGGATTCTGGGATCATGCTTTTCTCACTTCAGTTTTTCTTATAAACAGAATTCCATCTTCTATTATTTCCTTTGCTGTTCCTTTTACCAAATTGTTTGGGACACTTCTTGATTTTTCTTTTCTAAGGGTATTTGGATGTGCTTATTATCCATATCTTCGACCTTTTAATAAGCACAAGTTTGCCTTCAAAACATCTCAATGCGCCTTTCTTGGTTACTTACCATCTCATAAAGGATAT
This sequence comes from Ormosia emarginata, assembly GCA_029884605.1. Lineage (NCBI taxonomy): Eukaryota > Viridiplantae > Streptophyta > Magnoliopsida > Fabales > Fabaceae > Ormosia > Ormosia emarginata. Next base: position 16,187,135 of record JAQQTP010000072.1, read on the forward strand.
AAATGTTTAACTTCTAAGGGTAAAATTATTATTTCTAAAGATGTAATTTTCAATGAAAAACATTTTTCATTTGCTACTGTTGTATCCATCTCTTCTTCTCCTATCATTTCTTTGCATCAGTCTTCTATTTCCTCAATTCCACCCATTATGTCTTCCTCTCATCAAATATTACCTTCTAGTCAGTCTCCTGCTCATCCTACTCAGTCATATTCTTTGTCTCATCCAGCATCTGAGCATCATACCGAGTCACCATTAGTACCAGTATCATTACCCCATTTAATGTTTCCTCAATCTTCTTTCTCTCAGCTTCCTGCAAATACTGATCAATTACCTTTACCACATTCTCAGTCCTCTCTTTCACACTCCTTATCTCAATCTAATTCTGCATCAGAATCTGAATATCACCCACATACTGAATCTACCGTGGCATCTGTACCTTCATCATCTCACTTGCCTTATACTCAATTCTTTCTTCTAATGATCACTAGAGCCAAATTTGGTATTTTCAAGTCTAAAGCTTATCTTGTCCACACATAAACTAAACCTACATTAGTTAAACAAGCTCTTCAAAATTCAAAGTGGCTTAAAGCTATGGAAGAGGAATATAATGCACTGCTAGCCAATAATACTTGGCAACTTATTCCACTACCCTCACAGAGGCAAACGATGGGTTGCAAGTGGGTATATAGGATTAAAGAAAATCCTGATGGTTCAGTCCAGAAATACAAAGCAAGACTTGTTACTAAAGGATTTCATCAGCAACTAGGTCTTGATTATACAGAAACATTCTCCCCTGTAGTAAAACCTGCAATTGTGAGGTTAATTCTCACTTTGGCTCTTACAACACATTGGTCAATCCATCAAATTGATGTTAATAATGCAATTTTAAATGCCATGCTTCATGAAGAGGTATACATGTCCCAACCTCCAGGATTTGAAATTGGTGATGGTACATTGATCTGCAAGCTGCAAAAAACATTGTATGGACTTAAACAAGCCCCAAGGGCATGGCTTGAGAAACTTGGTGCAACCTTACAGAATCTTGGCTTTGTTCCTAGTAAATATGATCCATCTTTATTTGTTCAAACAGTTGGAACATCCAGTTTATATGTGTTGGTGTATGTTGATGACATTATAATTACTGGAAACTCACACTCTAATATTCAGACCTTGATATACAATCTAAATAATGCATTTGCCTTGAAAGATCTTGGTCCACTTACTTAATTTCTTGGTATTGAAGTACTTGGGCTCAATGATGGCTCTCTTCATCTTTCTCAGCAGAAATACATACGGGATATGCTTACAAAAGCTCAAATGTTAGAAGCAAAAGGAATTTCAACACCTATGCAATCTGGTTTGAAGCTTACTAAACATAGTGCTGATTATATGCTAGATGCTTCTCTTTACAGGTCTGTCGTGGGAGCATTACAATATGCTACTATTACAAGACCAGAAATCTCATATAGTGTCAATAAAGTATGCCAATTCATTAGTCAACCCTTGGAGGAACATTGGAAAAGTGTCAAAAGAATATTATGATATCTCAAAAGCACTTTACACTGTGGACTTCATATCAGGCCAGCCAAAAAAGTTAGTGTTGTATGAATTTTGTGATGCTGATTGGGCAACCGACCCTGATGACAGAAGATCCACCTTTGGGTCTTGTATCTACCTTGGTCCTAATCTCATTTCGTGGTGGTTTAGAAAGCAACAGGTTGTTGCTAGAAGTAGCACTAAGGCTGAATATAAAGCACTAGTTCACACTGCTATTGAGATCATTTGGCTTCAGTCATTGTTAAAAAGAACCTCAGGTGCATCTTTCATCCTCACTAGTAGTGTATTGTAATAACCAAAGTACTGTTCTCTTAGCTTATAATCCTGGTTTGCATTCTCGGACAAAGTACATGGAGCTAGACATATTTTTTGTCAGAGAACGAGTTATTCAGAAGCAGCTTGATGTTCAACACATACCTTCTATAGATCAAATTGCTAACATACTTACAAAACCATTGGCTGTTAATCGATTTCAGTATTTGAGAGCCTTACTTGCAGTAAAAGATCACACGGGTCTTATTTCACATCATTCAACTTGAGGTTTAAGGGAACATATCATAACATATCAGAAGTGTTGTTCTAGACTCCTCTTGGGATTAAGGTGACAGTATTAGAGTATAGTATCAGTTGAGTTAGTTATGCAGTTTGTTATAGTTAGTTATAGTTAGAAGTTAGTTATGCTACGTAGTTAGCTGTGATAAGTTGTAATTGTATATATAAAGAGGTTCCCTATTATTGAATAGTAAGAATTATCAAGTTTCAGTTTCATTCAATTCATTTCTTCAACTCTTTCTTTCTCAGATCTTCTCTCTCTATTTTCTTTCATTTTCTTCTGTTTTCTTTCACTCTCTTTTGTTTTCCTTTAAATATAAGCGAATAACTCATCTCGACTCGAAGTTAATTGAATCAAGTTTGAATTTTGAAAATTAGACTTGATATATTTAAAATTGGGTTCGGATTACATTTCGAGCTATGATATTTTTATACATAAGATGATAATATTTTTACACTAATATAATTTATTTAGAAATATAATATCATAAAAAATCTCTCTTAGATTTTTACTTATTAAATTTTAATTATTACTTAGTAGTGTATAAAGTCTAAATTTGTATATTTTTTCCTAAATCTTAAATTGGTCCGATCCCGACAGTTATTAATTGAACCATGACTAGGATCAAATCTAAAAAGGAAAATGTTCTTTTGTACAACTTAAATGGATAATTTAAGGACAACTCAAATAAGTGATGAACGTCTTTAAGATAAGTAGTGATTCTAATTATTTATGTGGTGATCTTCTTTTATTATATATAATGAGTTAAAATTTAAATTCACCCATAAGTAATAAAAATAACTACTTATCACCTCATTGATCATCTCACGATAATCTTTATATAAGATGTAGTGAATTTTAATTTTAACTCATTATTTGTAATAAAAAAATATCACCACATAAATAATTAGAATTACAATTTATCTTAAAAGCATTCACTATTTATCTAAGTTGTTTTAAAATAATCTATTTTGAGTTATACAAATAACATAACTAATCTAAAAATTAACCTGATTAAAACATCATTCAGATTAAGTCAAGTTAAACCCAATTGTCCAAGCATTATTTTAGTTGGGCTTTGTTCTGGTTCAGGCATTTTTTAATCGAAAAATGCTCTCCACGCCTTAATTTATAGTTCACATCTACTTATATAGTTATATAGAAGAATTAGAATATAATTATATAAAAATTAAGATAAACTAATTATGACTAAATGATAAACAATATGAAGATAAGGTATATATATATATAGGATTTTACTTAAGTGAGATGAATATTTATTGTAAGAGGTGAGAAAGACATATTAATCATTGGATCTCATATAAATGGTCAAGATTAAAATTTAAATGCGTAATTTTTTTAAGTGATCACATGACTTTTAAGTAATTTTTAATCTTGATCATCTATGTATAATTGTATGGTCAAGATTTACTCAATCTCACCCTCTCACAATAAAAAATTATTCTCACTAAATAGATATATATATATATATATATATATGTTTGAATAATATTACATTTTTTGACCAGATATTTTTTTGTGGTTATGAATCGAAGTCAAGGCATGCATTCATTTAATTTGACAAGTGACGAGTGACGACGACGACGCCTCCAACCATAGCCAATTAACCACAGGGAAGTTAATACTCAATACTACTACTCAGGCCGGCCAACGACCAGGTGCAATGAATAAATATTTCATTTTTATTTTAAAGAAACAAATGACAGCATATACTATTAGAAGGAAAAAAAACAAAAACAAAAACAAAAACAAAAACAAAACACAAGGTGCAAAACTGACAGTTCTAAGCAATAAGCGAATCTCTGTCAATGGGAGATGTTTGAAGAAATTTTGGATTTTGGATAAAATGTTTTATTTTTCTATGTGCATGGGCTTAAACATTTTTTAACATTTTTTAATTATTATTATGCTAGGTCATCATTGCTTTTTTTTTTTAAAAAAAAACCTTATAACACTTTGCTAATTTTATGAATGAAGCTCAACCTATCTTTGGAATACAGACAGAAACGGTCATTTTGAAGCAAGCTGTTACTACTATTTTTTATTAACAAAAAAAAAGAAATAATAATTTTCGTAACACTGTTTTATTTTTTTTTAAAATAAAACGTATTTACATCAAGTGCCACTATGTCTGTTACAATGTAAAATATTCAATATATTTACTAATGTTTAAACTAAGTTTACACATGTACCAAATAAAAACTAGTTTACATAAGGAACTCTCATCCTTCAAGATTGAAGGTTTTGGTTTCTCTTCTTGTCATTTTAAAGATTTGACAAGTATTTATATTAATATTTATACTAATTAAATCTATCAAATTTAAATTAAAAATTTAAAGAGTTACTTATAATATAACTTATAAGATTTAGGATAATGTTTAGTGCATGAGGATTTGTTTGGTATTATGAAAGAAATAAGAAAAAGAGGAAAATAATATAAAAGAAAAGAAGAGAGAGGTGAAAAAGTTATTATTTTTCTTGTTTTATATCATTTAATAGAAAAGAAATTATAGTTTTCTTATTTTATTTGATTTTACCGTAGAAAAGAATAAAAATATATATAAATAGATTGAAATGTATGAAAATATATATATAATGAGATTCACTAAAACACTTCTCGTTTTCTTTCTTTTTCAATTTGTCTTTCTAAAGGAGAGATGATAAAAAAATAATGAACAAAATCTAACAATTTTTTCAAATTCTTCCTTTCAATTTCTTTAATCATCATTCATTTGTTACTTTTAATATTACTTAATTGAATTAATAAACACATAAAAAATAATTAAAAAGATTAAAAAAATGATTGAAAAGAAAAAAATTAAACCAAGTTTTGTTAAAAAATAATGGACCCATTGAAAAAATAATAGACCCATTTAAATGTCATCTTTCTAAATCTTTTCCTTTCTATCCACAAAATCCATACTGAATAAGGAGTAAACCTTTTTCTCTACCCTCCGCTTTTCCTTTTCCTCTTCTAAACTAATACCAAACAAATTACTTTACATTAGGGTAAGGTACTACAAATATGAGATGATGAAAATATGTGTCGAACTGTAAATAACATAGCAGCAGCCAAACACTGAGCCACATCATTACATATCACACACAGGAGTGACAGGACAATCCTTGTTTCCTACTCTCTTTCCTGCTGCGTCATCACATCTCACAATTGACTTTGTGAGAGTCTTCACCGTCACAACTCTTTGTCTGGGTCTCTCTCTTTGTTGATATATTTACACATACTCATACTTCATTTCTCTTTATCTTTTAACTTCTACTCTGTCTGAATCTCCTCTCCACTCTCCCTCCCCCCAACAAGCTCCCAAAAATGCATGCTTTAACCTGAATGATTGCAAAATAATTGGTGGGGTTTTCACTGGGAATTCCTCTTCAGACAGGTCTAACTCAATCTGGCTTTATTATCTATCTCTGTTGTTTTTCTTGATTATTACTGCTTGTTCATAGCCTTTTCAGTAACTTGGAGTCATTACATTATGCATGAGTTCTTCCACTGATTCCTAACCTGGTTGCAATTCCTTATAATGCTTCACATAGTTGCTATAATATACTAATATAGTATATATGTGTTAAGTTTGAACACAAGCAGCGATGCATGCAGAGGAAGGAATAATGGCTTGAAGGGCATAAATGTGCTTGTTAATTCTTCCATTGAAACTAGAGAGTTAAGTTGGATGGTACATGCATTTTAATGATTGTATAGTTAGTTTAGGTCAATGGATGTCTAATTGGTTTCTTCCAAGCTTCAGAGGATTTGAAATAAGGGGATTCTTTACGTCTCTTTTAATACAAGTTCCATCTCTTAACCTTTGTGTGCCATAAGAAAAAATTTCAATATAAGGACAAATATATCACTCTACAATTGGCTCTCAGCCACATAAGAGCTAGGATCGCCCTTATGATGCATTAAGTTCCATCTGGCTTTGTCACTGACGTATAGTCTTTGGCTTTTCATACCGCTCTGGTTATTTACTGTTCTATAATTTATATTCTCCCCTTTTCAAGATTCAAGTTAAATTGAATTGTTTCATTTTAAAATTGCTGATATGGTACAGAAATATATGTATTGAATGTTTTGTTAGTTTCATAATACAGGATTGTCTTGGAAACATGGCTGATTTTGAAAAAGATGAGGTGCCAATTCTGTCAGAAACACATGGACAACTATCTGATGAACTTGTGGATTCAAAATTCCGGAGGCTTGTATCCAGGACACGAAGTGCATCAATTTCTATTCCTATGGCCTCCATGGAGCCATCTGAGAGAGAAACTAGTCTTGTGGGACATACTGGTCCACTTCGTAATGTGAGAAAAAACCCCTTTACACAGATGAGTGGTCCAATATATGCTACCCATGGAACTGGAAAAAACAAAGTAATGGAGAGCAAGACAGAAACATCTTCTACTTCCCGCGGCACAGGTGAAAATCATTGGAATAACAACCATGATAGGAAAAATGAACATTTACTGAGGTCTGGGCAGCTGGGAATGTGTAATGATCCTTATTGTACTACTTGCCCTACGTACTTCAAGGCTTCTCAGCAAAGAAATCCAAAAGCTTCGACTATATTTGATCCCAAGGTGTCTTTCTTCCTAAAATAGACTATTATATCTTCTTATTTTAAGAAAACATTGACTTCTACATTTTGAAGTTGACTTTAATTATATAGTGCTTAGTCAAACATTTTATTCTAGATATGTGTTGTTTTTGTATACATCTTTATTCTGATCAAGGTCAGGAGTTCACTACGATGATTTTTTTTTCATAATTTATAGATATTTGATTGAATTACACTGTTCTTATGTGCTTCTAGAGTTGCCTATAATTTTCATATTTATGCATAGATTTACTTTTTTTATTGTTTTTATTGTCAATCACTATGGTGTATATACTTTTCTAGTTATATAGTTGTGGCTTTTTGCACTCCTACATTGTTGTATTTAATCATATTCATATATTTATCTTAGCCATTGAGATTTTGAATGGTATTTCTATGAAAAGCACTTTGTTTCAATTACTATTCACTTAGATCTATATTCATGAGAAAAGATTGTGGGGTTTGTTTTAGCTCAAGCATCTAAAGTTTACTTGCTATTTAATTTTGGTTTATCATGATTCATGAGTAGCCACTATTGTAGAAAATTTAGAATATATAGAAAATTAAAAGTATACAATAATTAATGATTAATCTAGATAAAAGAAATTCGTTATTCTGTGAAACACTCATTTGGCGATGCTTTTCTCCCATGGATATGGGCTCCTAGACAGGTTAGCAGCTTCGACATGGCTTTCTTTCTTCCTTTTTTCTTTATTTTTTTAATTTCCATTAGCAAATGGGGAAATAAATTTCTGGCAAAATGACTTATCTTCTCCAAGTTGAAGGCACCACCCTTTGACCACTTGTACTAAATTTCCTATTGGACATATAGCTTATGGAATTTTTCTGTTCTTTCGACAATGAGTTGGTTTAAAATCTTGAAATTGCTGGTCATTATTTGTTGGCAAGATGGGAAGAAGAAGATAGGAAAACATTGAGAGAGAAGAGAGAGGAAAATGCAAATGTAATTCACTAAATAAGCTCTGAATAATTGTAATTTGTAATACTAGATCCCAAAAAAAAAAAAAGTAATTTTTAATACATAACACTGACTGTATACCTCTATTTATAATAGTGTTAGCAACTACTAAATGTCCTTATACCCTTTACTTTGGGTACAGTACAAGAATTCACTCTCACTCTCTTAACCCTCAAGACTTTCCTTATTACTATGCTTTTAACAAAATTGTTGTTTACTATTAAAACTACTGCTATTGTTGTTATCATTGTCCACTTTGAGGGCAATAGAAGTATTGTCGATTGACAATTTCAAGCTGTCTCATTATTTATTCGATACATATTTTCTAAAGGCCACTACGACAAGGTTTACTATTTCATTACACTTGATCTTCTTGTAACCATTTCCATTTCCTTTTGTAGATATTTATTACTATCACTTTCACATAACCAAGTGTACTTTTTTTCATAATTTGAATGTTTACAGTCCCATAATGCTCTTTATGGGGATGCCAAAGGTTTTGCAAGAAAGTTTTTTTCTTTCTTGTCTTCATATGTTCTTGGAGTTATGAACCCTCACACGAAAGTCGTACAACAATGGAACAAGTTTTTGGCCATTGTTTGCTTGGTGGCAATTTTTGTGGATCCATTATTCTTCTTTTTACTCTATGTGCAGAAGGTATGATTGTTTTCCTTTTATTTAATTGCTAAATCTTGCAAGTTGTAGTTACTAATCTTTCCTTGATACTATTTGCAAATTTACTCTACATTTTTCCTGTTCATTGTGCAGGATTTTAAATGTATTGTTATCAACTGGACAGTGACAACGACACTTGTTTTACTTAGAAGCATGAATGATTTTGTATATTTCTTGAACATTCTTCTCCAGGTAATTTCTCAGTAACTACCTTTTCTGAAAGTTCTCCCCCCCCCCTTCTCCCTGCTTTTAATTTGTGTAGTATATTCATTGAATGGTACCGTATTGTTAGTTTGAAAAATATAATCGAGCTCCTTCCTTGACAGCAATTTTTTATTATTCAATTTTACTGGTTTTCAGAAGGTAAATGTTCTGATTAATGTATTTCAGAAGAATTTTCTGGCACCAAAATAACAGGGTTTAGGTTTGCTCTTGCATCAGACATAATTGTCCACTATCAAATAATTAGATCATAGAAGCTCCTAATGCATGCTAAACATTTCCTGTTCAACTTCTATATGTCAGTAAATAAACAAGCAGGTTGAAATTAAGTATTGGTTGTTTTGGTTTGAATCTTTCTGTGGCACACTGTCACCTAATACAGAAGAGTGGTTGGCCATACCATCTTGTCCCATACTTATCTCAAGGTATAACATAGTTTACAGGGATGTTTCTTATTTTACTCTGTAATCTCTTTGTTTATGAAAGAATGCATATAGAAAATTTTAATAGATGGGGAGTACAACGAACAAATAGCTGGTGGCAGTAAAGTCTATCTAGAAAATATCTTGAGAAAACTTAAAAAAAGATATGAATGAGCATGTGATGTCATGGATAAGGATTGATATGCATGGCTCCAGCTTAAATAACTCTATTAAGTTGCCTCTTTGCAGTTTAGGTTGGCTTATGTTTCTCCTGAGTCGAGGGTGGTTGGTACTGGAGATTTAGTTGACCATCCAAAGAAAATTGCTCTACATTACCTGCAGGGTTATTTTCTTCTTGATTTATTTGTTGTAATTCCTCTTCCTCAGGTAAATTTCTTCTCATCTCCCTTTCTTATGGTAACTTTTATTTTTTGGTTGATTTTACTCATTGTAACTTGGTATTTCATGTATCCATTTGTGTACATACCACCCAGTTTCTAATCTGAATTATGAGATATACAAGCCTAACAATTGAACATGAATACTTATTGATCCTTTCTCTCCATTTCCTGGAAATAATAAGATTTGAAACAATATATTTTCTAGTCATCTCGCGCAGTATCTGTTCTTGTCATGGTTAAATTTTCAATTGTATATTTGATATAAAAGGAAAATTTGAAAGTCCTTGATGTTGCCATTTACTGAGATCACTGTTTGAATTTATTGGGATTTTATATTTTGACATATTAGAGATTCAGTTAAATAAATTTTTTTTAAATACAGGGATTAGAGTTTCCAATGAAATTGAGGTTTCTTTTTTTTTTTTTTGAAATATCAATTATTTAGTTATGATATGCTTGTCCTAAATAAATAAGGAGTACATGGGAGATGCTATTAAGCTTTTCTATGATAGGATCTATTGTAATTACTGTTTTCAGGAGCCAATTATCTAAAAGCTTAAGCTGTTAAGTGCATGCACATAAATAATTTTCATCTCACAAATTCCTGCAAGCAAAAACTATTTCTACTTGAAGCATAGAGCCATAGACATGCCAAAAGCCCACCTTTCATTGTGTTGAAATTGAAATTAAGAGAATAGGAACAATGAGGATCAATCTCTTGACAATTAGTCATAGAGGCTCTTGATTCGTCATAAAGAACCAGTTATCCTAAAAGTTTAAGCTGCTAGTTATATGCTAAAAATGATTTTTATCTCCAACAACTTTCATGCTGTGGCAGAGTAATGCTTAAGAACTCCATAGATTTTTGTTGTCTGGTTTCTATCTTTATCTTTATAAACTGCTTCTCGTTCTATGTTATCATGTTCAAGTTTGAAGTGAACTGTAATTATTTCTCCTTTTGGTGTGTCATTCTGAGGAATAAATTGTCGATGGACATGAACATGTGCTTGAGAACAAGTAGGTGGCAGAGGAAGGGAAGGGTTTTCAATCTGTGAAAAAGATAGAAGCAACTATGGGTTTATGTACTCATCAAACTCCTTGCCATGACATATGTAGTGAAATATTTGCAGATAATGATATTGTTTGTCCTACCTAAATACTTGGGGTCATCAGGAGCAAATTATGCTAAAAATCTTCTGCCTGCGGCAGTCCTTGTGCAGTATATTCCCAGATTATTGAGGTTTCTGCTTCTGCTAATTGGCCAGTCTCCAACTGGATTCATATTTGAGTCAGCCTGGGAGAATTTCATTATAAATCTTCTCATTTTTATGTTATCTGGCCATGTTGTTGGCTCTTGCTGGTACCTCTTTGGTCTTCAGGTGAGTGAAAATAACATTTGAAGCTTCTTTTTAGAAAAATACTGAATTTCTTTCTCACTAAATTTCATAATTTGCTTTAAATTCTTACCTTTCATGGAAGAGCAGGCAAGGTACCCTGCACAAAACAAAAGGAAAAAGCAGAAGAAATATTACTTTATTCACTTGAATTCTTCTGATCCATGTGCTTGTATATAATATGATAATATGTGAAGAGAATTATAGGCAAAATGAAGTGCTTAGTCAGTATGATTGTAGTATGTTAGGGACAGAGGGAGCCCTAAATGCCAGGGCGATCTACTTTCAATGGACTTAAAGTGAAACAACAATAGTGGATGGACCCGATACCACGTCTCAACCCAAAATCCTAAGGCAATAGGTTAATAGATCCTTCCACTTATAGAGTCCTCACTTTGTCCATTTCTTTCCATTGTGGGACTTCTTTTTCCTACATATCTACTTAAAACTCACACTTGAATTCCCAACCGTAGTATATGGTAGTATGTGCTCAAAAATTTAATCCTTCTAATTATTTTGTTAATATTGATCATGAAATTCAACTATTAGAGTTATTATGTTTGCTTGGATGCTTTAAAGTGGTTCAATTAGAACCAGGAATTTGATTCAGTAAATGAATGTTAATATTCTATTATTAACTTTCTTCTTTTCTCCCTCTTCCTTCTTCCAGAGGGTTAATCTATGTTTGCGAGATGCCTGCCATAGTTCTAACATTACAGGATGCATGAAATTCATTGATTGTCGACATGGCCCAATGTCTTACTCGACATCAGCTCTGTGGAACAACAATACAGATGCCATTGCTTGTTTGAATTCCACTTCCGGTCAATTTTCTTATGGGATCTATGCCAAAGCTGTACCACTTACTATAGAAACTAACGTGGTCAACAAATATGTGTATGCGCTGTTTTGGGGCTTCCAGGTATGCATTTCATTCTTTTCTCTTTGTTCCTTCAGTAGTAATTATGTGCTTTTTGTCCTATATTAGTAAGGAGCTATGTGTTGAGAAATTACGCAAAATTTCCTTATCATCAGATTTGTAGAAAGCGAAATAAATGCGGAATAATAACACACACAAAATTGATAACGGAGTTCGGCCAATTGTGCCTACGTCTCCGGGCTGCTGCAAATATTTTACTGATAAAGAAAATATAAAAGGTGTTTACAAAACACTCATAACCTCTCACAAAACCCACAACCCAGTTACACTCAAAAATATTTCTCTCTAAATATTTCTCACAAAATTCCCTCACTGGAATTTTTCTTCTCTTCCTCTCTCGGATGAAACTCACTACTTGTTGGAATGAATTTTTTCTCATCTCTCGACTTCCTTTTATAGGCACTGAGTGGCCAATAGTTTTATTGCAAATCTATGGATGGTTGGTGGAGAGTGATTGGCTCCCACGGTTTCTGCCTCTGGTTTGTGGGTGGTGTTAAAAAAAACTGCACCGTTCCTTTTTCTTCTTTCTTCATTCGGTGCAATTTAATATGGGTTGTTTGACTGACAATCTCCCACTTGAAGCCTCTGGTTTGTGGGTGGTGTTGAAAAAAACTGCACCGTTCCTTTTTCTTCTTTCTTCATTCGGTGCAATTTAATATGGGTTGTTTGACTAACAATCTCCCACTTGAAGACTGATTTCAATCGGTCTTCACACCTCGATCATGCAGCAGCCTTTCTCTCTCAGTCTATTATTCTAGCAGGCCAACTGAAGTTGAGCACAACTTCAGTTTGTCGATAGTCACCACTTTTGTTAACATATTTGCTGGATTCTTACTTCCTTGGATTTTCTTCAATGTTAGCACCCCATCCTCAAGCAGAGTCCTGATGAAGTGATAACGAAGATCAATGTGCTTTGTTCTGGAATGAAATGCTGAGTTTTTCGCCAGATGTATCGCACTCTGACTATCACTTGTGCAAAACACTCTTCTCCGTGTGAAATCCAACTCTGTTAACAATCCCGAAGCCATATCAATTCCTTGCTTGCTTCTGTTACTGCTACATACTCAGCCTCTGTAGTGGATAAAG